>QEPC01013547.1:2161642-2177023 GCA_003113815.1 Sphenodon punctatus
AATGGTCTGTGGAACACCTGGGTGTCGCGGGTTTGGGCCTAGGGGGAATGGGTAAGGGGGGATGAGGGTGGGGAGGGGGGATGGGCGTGGGTGAGAATAAGGGGTAGGTTGGCTGGAGAAAGGCCGCTGGTGATGGAAGAGGGAGAAGGAGGGGGTGCGTGAGAAAGGCTAGAAGGAGGGAGGTGATAGAGGGCGAGGAGGTGAGGGAGGTATAGGGAGGCATCATAGGTCCTCACTCCGGCCTCACAACGGCCACAAAATGGCCAGCGCCCTTTTGTCGCCGCCCTTCGGGCGCCGCCCAAGGGCTGCTGGGGGCTTCTGGGGGCGGGCGTGCACCTTTGGCTTGTGGCTGTGGGGTGGAGCCCTGCTCACCTGGAGGGGATGAGCGCTGCAATGGCTGCTGGGACTTCTGGGGGTGGAGCCCTGCTCACCTGGAGGGGATGAGCGCTGCCATAGTCCGAACCTATGGAACCTGTGGGGGACAAACCGCGTCAATGATAGGGGACACCACACCACACCGCCTTCCCCACTAGCATCACTTCTGTCTTGTCGGGATTCAACTTCAGTCGGCTCGCCCTCATCCAGTCCCCCACAGCTGCCAGACATCGTGTAAGCACCGAGACTGCAGGATCTGGGTCGGATGAAAAAGAGAGATAGAGTTGAGTGTCATCAGCATATTGATGACAATGAACTCCAGAGCTCCTCATGACCTCGCACAGAGACTGCATATACTTATTGAACAGGAGAGGGGACAGAATGGAACCCTGAGGCACTCCACACGAGAGGTCCCGGGGAGATGAAAAAAGGTCCCCGAGCACTTGCTGAGTTCTTCTGGGCAGTAATGAACGGAACCATTTGAGAACAGTCCCGCCCACCCCAGCAAGGTCCCACAGGCAAGTTGCCAACATATCATGGTACACGGTATCAAAAGCAGCTGACAGATCTAATAGAATCAGCAGGGTCGAGCGACCCTGATCTAATTCACGGCGAAGATTGTCAACCAAAACCACAAGTGCAGTCTCAGTGCCATAACCTGGATGAAAGCCAAACTGCAAGGGATCTAGAAAACTGAGTCCAGATGCTCCTGCAACTGCCGAGCCACTACCCATTCAGTAACCTTCCCTTAAAAGGCAAGGTTAGAGAGAGGCCGATAACCGGCAAGGGAGTCAACGTCCAGAGATGGTTGTTTGAGCAGGGGTTGGACCACCACCTCTTTAAGGCAGCTCAGCACCCTGCCCTCCCGAAGGGAGGCATTGACCACCCCTGCCAGCAACATCTCCTGGCTGGCCTTAATCATCCAAGATGGGCACAGGTCCAGTTCACAAGATGTGGCTCTGAACATCCCAAGAACATCCTCCACATCAGCGGGTGAGACCCACTGAAACCGATCCCACAAAGTAGGACAAGGCAGGGCTTCCATAACCTCTGGTTCTCCTACTGTAATAAGTGCAGCATCGAAGTCGTGGTGAATACAAGTGATTTTATCAGTGATGTAATCAACAAACATGTCACAGTGGGCACTGGAAGGTTCCAGTTCCAGGCGGAGGGAGGCCGGACTGACCAGCCCCCTCACCACCCAGAAAAGCTCTGCTGGACGAGACTTCACTGATGCTATGAGGGCAGCAAAAAACTCCTTCTTTGTTGCCCACACAGCCACAGCATAGGCTCGCAAACTGACTCTATGTTGTAACCTGTTGGCTTTAGCACAGGAACGATGCCACAGTCGCTCTAACCACCGCCTTTCGTGCTTCAGCAACTGCAGATCCTCTGCGAACCAAGAAAGCCTGTGGTGCCAATGCCTAGGGAGCAGATGCCTAAGAGCTGTCCAGTCAATGCCTCAGTCAGCAAGATGTTCCAAATAGCAACAAGGTCATTGAGCATCCAGACATCAAGCTCAGAGGGTAATTCCCCCAGACTAACATCTTCGGGGACTGCAATACCACCTCTGACACCAGCTCTGCCAGGTCATTCAGGAATGCTGCTATACAGGTATGTGCACGGTATACTAGCAGCACTCCTAATTTGTCCCCCGCCAAATCGATCACAAGATGGAGACCCTCAATACCTGACATAAGCTGCACTGAATACCTCCTAACGGACCACGAGTCCCTAAAAACAATGGCTACATCGCGCCCCCCCCCCCCCCCCCCGTCCCTCTGACTGTGACTGATGCTGCACCAAGTACCCAGCCGGAACAAGGTCAGCCAGAATAGGCCTCAACTCAGTGTCCAGCCAGGTCTCCATGATACACACGAGGCCAGCTGCATGATCCAGGATCAATTCCTGGATAGTTGTTGTTGGATAGCAAGCAGCTTCATGTTTAACAGCAGCAACTTCAGGCCAGGGGCCTCCTGATCATGCACCACCTCACCATCTGCTCAGGAGGTGGTGGTGAGGGGAACCTGCACCAAGTGTCTGTCCCACCTCACAGATGGATCCCCTCCCCCCCGAGCCTCCCCACGGGGACCATAATTCTCCCTCCCCATCACAACCCCAATGGCCGTACCCCTCCCCCCAGCCAGCCCCCCCTCCTGGCTATCCTGCCCACCCCTAAACCCCCCCACTCTCACTGGGTGGTATACACCACACCCATTACAAAGGTCATAACCCCCCCCCTCACTGGGGGAAAGGACCGTCCCATCCCTATCCCAGTCCCATACCCAGGGATCATGCCCCCCTCTCACCAGGGAACAGTGAACCCTCCTTCCCAACCCTAATCCCTACACACCCCCACTCCCCGCACACCCCTCTCTCACAAAGGGATGCAAAACCAAACCCCAATGTGGGAACCACCCCTCCCTCTCACAGGGGGGTATGGATCCCAGATTCCAAAGCCTGCCTGTGTCCCATCCCTTACTTTCCCCAAGGAACCCAGATATTCCTATCCCCACATCCTAATAAATAAACAAATCCTAATCATCCCCTAAAATGTCCCCAAAATGAACCTAGACCCCTGTATACTAGTCATCAACCAGTAATCATCCCACGGTCCTCAGTGCCGCTCTGAAGGGTCACACCAAAGGCACTCAGAAGTATTGATCTGTGGCCCAGTCCTTCTTGGCCAGGGCCACACAGGCCATGAACCGCCCACCAATGGCTGGCCTGACACCCTTTGGTGTCACCTGTTGGCTGGCGCCCTCACCCTCCAATATCTACCTACCTGCAGGGGAGAGGAAGGGAGGTCAGGTGATGTCAACTCCCCTCTGCCAAATGAGCAACCCAGCAGCAGAGCCCCATTGCTTCTTCCCTGCTGTGGGACAAACTGCCAGTTAATCAAATCCACTCCTTCTGAGACTATGATGTTAGGGCTCGGGACATATATTCTAAAAGAAAACATTTCATTAAATAGCTCACACTGAGCCAACATTGTATGTAATGCAATTCAGGTGACTAAAAAAATGGGTATTTTCAGACGTGACGGTGGCACGTTTTTATCCACTTTTGCACAGATTATACTGTGTGCCACTGTTACGCCGGAAGACTCCCACCAGATGTTTGTCCGATCTGGCTCACAACTGCGGTGGGGGCTAGCCCAGGCTGTGTCTTGGGGAAATCCCCGAGTCACAGTTTGGACTAGGCCCCACCATGGTTGGAATCCAGCCACCGGACCCGAAGTAAAGTGGGCTTTCACACCTGAAATCCCACTGTACTGACCATGGTCCAGGGTGGTGGCTGTGGCTGAGCGCCATGGCGCCCATCATTGGCCACCATGGCCGGTCCCGTGCAGTGCGGGGCCAGGCAGATGCACATCCAAGTGTCTCCCTGCCCCCTCCCTGGCCTGGCCGCCACTGTAATGTTTGTTCAGCAGCCAGGCGGAGTCCCGGCTGGCGTGATGGCTCTTGCCATGGCCTGGAGCAGTCTGTGGCAGGACCTGTCAATGTTACAATTATCACTAATTGATAACTTTGTTTGCAATTTCACCAGGAACATCTCAGATTGAACTGGACTATAAATTCAACATGCTCTGCAGAGTCCTAGAGAAAGCCCAGGGCAAACAATAGCAGGAGAAGCTGTGCATGGTGTACCTGCTGTGCTGACAGAAGATGTATATTGAGACTGTCAGCCCAGCACCTTTCTATAGTCACTTTAAAATGGCTTTTAAGTTTGAATGTGATAATGAGCATTTACCTCCAGTAAAGCTTCTTGGGATCTTTAACACAATATACTCCCTCCCCCCTCCCACACACCCAAATTCCTAAAATGCCAGAATGCCGAAAAGAAATCCTCTCCTTTTAGGCAAATATCATCTTGTTGCTCATTAGACTCAGAAAAAATTATTATCACTTCGCAGGTGTCACACTATATCCTGTGTCCTGGCCTAGTAAATGTTACAGAGCTACCTTATGAGATGGAATATAATAATAATAATAATAATTAATAATTAATAGTGAAATACATCTTTACTTTCTGTTAATTTTTCTTTTGAGGCAACTTCTGAATTCTTCAAAATATTTTCCAGTATTATTGATGGCAATGGTGTGGACCACAACACAGGGACTCTAGGCTCTTTGCTCTGGTCTTCTGGGAAATAACCGGATTCCGTAGAATATAGCTAAAAACATGTCATCCCTTCTTAGTTCTTGAGCATCATAGAAGGAGAAAGTACCACATTCCCAACTTTTTGGTTGGAAAGACAGATACAGACTTGGCATGTGTTATGGAAAGAACAGAGCAACTTACGAAGAATAATTGTGCCAAAAGAAAATAATTCCTGTCTCAGAGGAATTTTTTAAGACTCCAGTCCAAACCCACATCAGTCTCTAAGGCCCCTCAATAAAACTCAGCTATTTACCTCTTCTCTTCCAAGGAAGGATTACCTCATTTTGAAGGAGTGGAAGGCAATTCATTATATCTTAGAGTGGGGCAGCTAATTGTTCAGTTATGCCACTGAATTCTGACCTTGACTATCATTCAGGGAACCAGAGAAGAAGAAGCTCTTGTAAATTATCAACTTTTCATAAATTCTTTCTAAAAGATTAGTAACCTTTCATTTGGTGAGGAACACAAAATAGTTAACTTATTTATTACACAGAAAACGTTTACAATCAAATGAATTAGGAGGAGGCGGGTTGGTGCTGTGGAGCAGTCTGGCTACCATGTATCACAGGGACCAGTGTTGTCAGCCATCCTAGTAGCAGCTGCAATAACAGCCTCATGTGATTCAATAGTATCTCGTTTAGGAAGAAGAACGATGCATTAAGTCAGTCAGGTCTATACAAGCCTTCACAAAGGTGAAAAAAAATATGATTTTCAAGTTAAGAAAAATTGGTAGCAGAATAACTGGACAATTAACTGCCCCACTCTAAGATATAATGAATTGCCTTCCACTCCTTCAAAATGAGGTAATCCTTCCTTGGATTCCTAAAATTCTTCCCCTTCAATTCAACTGTTTCCATTTTAATTTGCCAATTTTGTCTTTATTTTTACTTTTTCCAATTTCAGGAATGATAAAATGTACCTAAAGCAATTAATTTAAAAGGAACAGATTTAAATCATTCTGTTGGCTTCAGGTTTTGGCTGCTGCTACTTTGTCTCTTACTGTTTGCAAGAAACAACCTAGAAATGTCACAAGCATTAGAAGCAAAGAATTAATCATGAATTTCTTGATTTAAACTTGTTGGTACTTATTTTACTTTTAGCTGTTGACACTGAAAGTAATAAATCCCTGCCCCAGAGGGGAAAACACATGTAGACTGTAGTCAGAAAAATATCTTGCATTTAATTCTGATGGTTTACTACGCATTCCTATAAACAAAAGTTATCCACATATTTGGTTCTGACTTATGTGTTAACCTCACCCGCTTAAGCGACAGAACCAACTAGAACGCTTGGCCTTTTTGTATTATCATAATTATTAGCTGTGGAAATGCATGATACTCTGGGCTTGCTACTTCTTTGCCAAAAAGCTTCTTTCAGCAGCCCTGCTTTTTTTAAAAGGAGCAAGACCACAGACCTTTTGTGTTGGCAGAAATCCTATTTTTATTGACTTCTCTGTTCTCATTACCTCCACATCAGTACTCATGGCTCAGGACACAGCAGTGAGGTCTTTAATGGGGCAGAGTTTCTGCACACCATGCTGCAAAAATTGTCAGAATTAAGAAAGAAACTGTGGGCCTATACCCAAGGTTATGGTGTTTTTTTTAGGAAAATCATGGAGCCAGAAGGCATGTTCAAAGAACAGATGGATTGTTTTTTGCCTGGAGAAGAGGCTAAATGCAGGAACAAAATGAGTCCTCTTTGGCCGGTTTTGCATGGATGCCTCCCCCCGGGTGTGTGGGCAGGTGTGCGGGGGGGGCACATCTGTGCAAATGACATGGCGGTGGGTGGAGGAATGGGTGCCTGTCTGTGCAAACAGCATGGACAGTGAGCGGGGGTTACGCTCTCACGTACATTCCGGGGAATGTACATCATCTCCCTGGAATCTCATGTGCGGAGTCCCGCAGGGTTCTATTCTGTCCCCTCTCCTGTTCAACGTGTATATGCAACCGCTGGGTGAGGTCATGAGAGGGTTCGGTGTATGATGCCATCAGTACGCCGATGATACACAGCTCTACCTCTCGTTGTCTGGAGACCCAGGCCTGGCAGTCTCGGTGCTTGCCCGGTGCTTGGCAGCTGTAGGGGACTGGATGAGGATGAGCCGTCTGAGGTTGAATCCTGACAAGACGGAGGTGACGTTGGTGGGTAGAGATGAGGGGGGGGTGTAGCTCCCATCATTGGAGGGGTTCTCCCCCCCCCCGGCTGCTCAGGTCCATAGTCTGGGGTTGCTCCTCGACCTGTAGCTCCAACTGGATTGTCAGGTGGAGGCTGTGGCAAGAGGAGCATTTTGCCAGTTACACCTGGTGTGACGGCTTCGGTCGTATGTCTCAGACTTGGATCTGGCCACCATCATCCATACTTTCATTACCTCCTGACTGGATTACTTTAACACACTCTGTGTGGGGCTACCCTTGGCGACGGTCCGGAGGCTGCAGCTGGTGCAGAATGCGGAGGCCCGCCTCCTAATGGGGACGGGTTGCCGTGAGCACATTACACCGTTGCTCCGGACTCTGCACTGGCTGCCTATTGTCTTCTGGGCCCAATTCAAGGTGTTGGTTATGACTTATAAAGCCCTAAATGGTTTGGGTCCTGGTTACCTGCGAGACCGCCTCAAGCCTCGGGTCATTTCACAGCCCCTGCGATCGGCCGGGGGCGCCCAACTTGAGGTCCCCCAGGTATACCGGGTGGCAACAGCGGGGAGGGTGTTCTCAGTGGCCGTGCCTCGGCTGTGGAACTCTCTCCCATTGGAGCACCGTCTTTCCCCTGATCTCCCCTCTTTCCATACCATAGGTGCTGTAAGACCTGGTTGTTCCGCTGGGCCTGTGAGGAGGGAGGTGGGGGGGGGGTATCTTTCAGCTGCTATTTTATGTATTTTATTTCTTATATGTGCCCATTTTATTTATATATATGACATGCTGTATTTTTAATGATTTTATTGTTTTTATGCTGTATGCTGCCCCAGGCTGCCAATGTGCAGGAGGTGCAGGTTATACATTTTTTTGTAAAATAAAATAAAAATCTCCATCCATCACCCACCCACAGAGCCATCCAGAAATTGGAGGAGGCTCTGTGGTTGGAGGTGGGTGTGCACCTGTGGACAAGGCCACACACCCACTTCCACCCACTGCCAATGCACACCCATCCCCTCACCCACCACGTCCATGCAAAAATGGCCTTAGTCAGAAGAGTCACTGGGACCAAGGTCATGAAGAAGCCATGGTAATAGTGCAGTTCAACTATAAATTTGGGGGAGACAGTGGGCGAGAGCTGAGATAGTGTAGGTAAGGGTTGTAAAAGTCCCAGTGGATGGACACAGGGAATCTTGGTCTGAGCATAGAAGTTGCAGCAGTCCAAATATCTTTAAACAAAAATATGGAGTCCTGGCCTTCAAAAGGTTCACAACATAAGGTTCCAGGTCTTAAACTCCCTGAAGAATCTAGCCAGTGGTGAATCAATGTATAATTTTAATAATCCCATTTTGAGGTGACTTTCCAGAATCTTAAACTACTTGGTTGGTAAATCATGCAATTCTGAATTTAAAACTTTTGGTATGGCTGATTCCCAGAGTTTGCAAAGTCTGGCAAATCTGGGTGTGATAGGCATCAGTTACTGAACTTTAAATCTGAGTTTATTGTAATACTGGTGAAATTGATGAGTATCAGTACCATTTGAGGGAGGTTCAGGATAGGTATTGTTATACTTGTCTTTATGGGACAGGGTATAAATCTTTCCCCTTTTGACTTGGAATTGGGAAGTAAGTACAAAGTCAAACCTGGTGAAAAAAGTGCCCACTGGAACTGGGATGGGTTGAAGTGTTGAGCTGTCTAGAGGTATTCCAGATTCTTATAATCAGTTAAGACCTTGATGAAGAAATTTTCTTCCTCCAAAAGGTGGAGTGATACTTTGAAGGCAATCTTTTTCAGAAGGAAATCCTCCTTGTCTCAGATGATATAATTATTTTCAGTAGGAGTCAGCTTCCTGGAGTTAAAGGTACATGAACTGAGTAGGTCTTTGGGGTCAAGCTCCTAAAACTATGGTCGTTTTTACATGGACAGCACCCACCCATGCACACCCATCAGATGGGTGGGGGAGAGTCCATGTAAACGTCCATGAGTGGGTGCGTGCGCGCGCGCCCACGCGCCCGCGACCCACCCACCAACACCCACGGAGCATCTGGGAGGGAGCCAGAAAGCCCCGTGGGTGGAGATGGGTGGAGGTGGGTGGAGATGGGTGTCCAACCCAAAGTCCATGTAAACAACAAAACAAAAACACCCACAGGAAGGGTCCGCCGAAACTACAGAGACACAGCTAGAGAGGCCCTGCAGGAGCCCACAAGCAGACACACCTACTGAAAGAGACACCCAATGCCCAGCCAGGAGCCCTTAAAGGAGACACGGAACAGGATACAGGTGCACCGGCTCCCAAAATGTCAGGCAGAAAAGCCACGGACAAAACCAAAGGCGCCAGCACTGCGACACACGCGGAAAGGGGCAGGGTAAGCAGAGGGAACCCGGGCACCCAGGGGGAGGGGAAGGAGAAAGAGAAAGGAAAGCAACTGACAGTCAACCTCCTCCCCACACAGGGCAGAGGACACAACGCAGCTCCGGCTCCATCCACATCCCCACCCCAAACCGCTACCATGCGGCCCAGGGAGGAAAGCACCTCCGAGAGAGAGGTAGGTGAGCCTGGACAGGGGAGGGAACCTACAAGGGCCATGGAAATGATGGGGAAAACCTGGGCAGACAGCTGACAGTACCCCCAATCCCCACAGGACAGCAGCCACAGGAGCAAAACACCATCAGGGAGACAGCCAAGGAGGGTCTCCGTGGCAGTGAGGTAAGGCAGTGGGAACACCCAGGGGCAGGGGGGCTAGCCAAAACCCCAAGCAGCCAATGGGGAGCAGCAGCACAATCGTTCACCCAAATGCATTCCCCTCCCCCCACAGGATAATACCTGCTCCACTGCCACAACAGTCACTGGGCAGGCCCCACACCACACAGCTGGTCGACCCCCCACACGTGGAGCCCTAAAAGGGGAGCCCTGGTCCTGCATGGAGACCTGGGACTTCATTCGTGGGTGGGGGGGGCTGAAAAGGTCCAGCATGACCTGCTGCAAAACTATAAGACCAAAAGGGTCTACGAAGATATCGCCCAGGAGATGCAACGGTTGGGGTACAATAGGGATGTAATCCAGTGCATGCAGCTGGCAAAGGATCTGAGGTCAGGATATAAACATATCAAGGACAACAATCTCAGGTCTGGCTGTGCGATGCGCACAAAGGAGTTCCAGGAGGAGCTGGATTGGTTCCTCTGCATGGATGGGGACATCGTGGCCTCACGTATCCACGGCACCGCCTTTGCCAGGGACAGAAAGAAGGTAAAGACACGCAAACATGGACATATACACAAAAATGTGCCAAATCCCTTATGGTCAAAGAACCCCAGATAAAACTGGTCTTCAGATTCTACCTGACTCCATCGATTATTCATAAGGCGAATAGGAATTACAGCGAATTGTGCTGGCGGGGATGTGGACAGGTGGGTTCATATATTCACCACTGGTGGGAGTGTGAGGTAATTAAAAATTTTTGGAAGGATGTATGGAATCAGGTGGAGAAGCATACGCTTCTCCAGGTACCTTTCTCCCCCCATGTTGCATTGCTGGGTCTATGGCCCAAGGAGCTAGATAAAAAAACTAATGTATCTGCATGTAAAATGTTATTTCTGGCTGCCATACATTGCATTGTCAGCAAATGGAAGACGCCGGAAGGACCATCGAGATCGGACTGGCTTCGCAGAACATGGCATGTGTTAACAATGGACAGGACAGCCGCTGGAATTCATGATAAACAACATGGACCCCAGGTTGGAACCTGATCACTGAACATATTGAAGTTGAAAAATCGGACTTCACTATTAATTTACAATCTATCTAAGCAGCCATATTTAGGTACACGTTCAGGGGTTTAATTATATTGAACAAGTTGGAGTTGTAACATAACATATACATATATGTATAATTATTTTTATTTGTTTAGTTATATTGTTTTAATTCTGTCTGGTCATTCTCTTTTATTTTTATCCTTACATTCTGTAACTATGTAAATTCAATTCTCCTTAATAAAACTATTAAAAATTAAAAAAAAAAAAAAGGTAAAGACAACACACACACCCTGTCCAATCACATGGCACAGGGGGAGCCCTCGGCCCCTGGCATGGCCAGCCAGGTTGCGGGACGTGCCAACCCCATCCTAGAGGTGGAGGAGGCATCCCTGGAGGCAGAAAGTGAGAACATCACCCTCCTCTTGCGCCCCTGGAACCCACGCAGGCAGACCCCACAGGGACAGGGGGTGCTCTCAGAGAGGCCCAACCCCAGGGACGCCCCCCCAGGAGGTGGAGAAATACGATCCAGGTATGAGGGACACCAACAGGAATGGGGGGGCAGCCCATGACATCCAGGGTCCCAACAGGGAAGAAAGGCAAAACTGACCGGTCGTTGTTTTCCTACACAGTCCAAGGGGACCGGAGGTGCGTTAGGAGGAGGTCGTGGCCCTGGAGGAGGAAGTGGAGGAGCCGGAGGCCATCCCTCAGTCCTGAGACCAGGATACCAATGGTAGGTCAAACCTGACAAGGGAACAGTGGAGGTAGGTGCTGGGGTCACACTAAGGGGCCAGGGGGTAAAGCCGTGCCCCAGGCCCTTAACCATCCAAGAGTACGCATCGGATGGCTGCTGGGCCAGCAAGGACGGGAGGGGGGGGCCATCCACACAACCAGGGGCCAGGAACGGCTCACAGGGGAAGGAAGGGGTAGCCCTGCTAATCGATAACATCCCTTCTTTATACAGACAAGCCTCCTGGTCAAGCATGGGGTGCCACCGCCGGCAGTGCCAAGAGAAATCAGGAGATGCAGGCTCGCAATCTGCGGAGGAGGGAGAATCTAGGGAGGGAAGTGCTGGTGGAAACCAGAAGATTGGCAGAAACCCAGATAGCTGAGCAGGCCCGTGACAGGGAGGCACTGCAACAGGAGGGGGGAAAGGACCAGGCACAAATTGCTGCCATCCTCACCCAGTTCTGCACCGAGCACCTGTGGGACAGGTGCCAGGCTGCCGACCTCCTCTGCGAGCAGCGCCTGGACAGGCTGGAGAGGGAGAGGGCCTGGGTCATACTGGAACTAACCATCAAAAGGGCCTTCAGGTGCATCGATGCCACACTGGAGGCCCCGAGGCAGCAAACCCAGCATGATATGAGCCTCCAAGCCATAGTAGGAGGGCCAGCAGCCCCAGATCTCCCCATCAAACATCCTGGCAAAGAAGGGGGATGAGCGTAGGATTCGGGCATCGTGGCTCCTCCCAGAGAGGCCCATGTAAACATCATTGAAGAGGCATCTGTGGTCCACTACAGCCTGGAGGTCCACTGAGAACGCTTGCTTTCTATTAACATAGTCTGTCTTGGCATTAGGGGGCCGGGATATGGGTACTACTGATCACCCCTATGTAGTGGGGGAAGCCCATAGCCTCAATCCCCCTGATCACTACATCCTGGTCCCTTAGCTCTATCACCCGCTCCATGAGGAGGTCATTATCAGGTCATGCACATCGTGGAGTGCCTTGTTCACTGTCGCTGCCCCCACACTGAACTGCTCTCCCACGCTCCAACAGGAATCAGGTGTGACTAGTTGCCACACAGCCATTGCCACCCACATCCCTAGGGGCAGTGGAAAGCACATGTTGGTAACATTGTGGCGGAGGTGGGGACCAATGATCTCACATAGATGGGTCAGCAGGGAGAGATTCATCCTGAAGTGATCAGTCCACTCGTCATCCGTCCAGGTCACCAGCATGTTCTCCCACCATTCGTTGGTCCTCAATTGCGTCCAGCACGTTGGTAGGGTCACCCGGCGGCCATATAAGTTGACCTGCCACTTGGAGAGGATGAGGCTGATGTGCTGAGATGCTGCTGTGCCTGCCAACAATTCGTGCCTGACCTGCATCCTGTGTGCCCGGTTCAAGCTCACCAAACATCTCAGGTTTGCTATCCTCTTGCGCCATGCCACACATTTGAACCAAGGGGAGAATGGGCGGAGGAAATCAGCCATCTGCTCAAACACTTGGTCCAGGATCCAGAAGCAGGTGCCCAGAACTTGTAGTAGGGTAGCGCGCCCACTCGGAATGTCAGCATCCGGCATCTTGAGCCCACCACCATGTCAGATCACCGTGCACCACGTACCCCACCAAGTGCCCTGCCCCCGGCCCCCAACCCACCAATTCACCCACTGCACAGATACCCTGTCCCTGCTGGTCATTCTGTGCTTTAGCTGCACTCTCACACCCATCCACCAGCAGCCACCATTCCACGCACACCGCTACCTGTTTCCACATGCCCCTACTGTCACAAGTTCACCTCTCTCCCTCTCCCTCTGTTCATGCTATCGCTCTTGAACCTCACTCCACTTCACGCCGCTCCTCTCCGCTCCACTCCAACCTCACACACAATACCACAACGCTGAAGCGGTCCTGCCCCCCACTTATAGCCGCCCAGTCCTGCACTGTGCCTATGCGTGTAGTTCAGCAGGATGGGTGCAGCTCGCCCACCTGACAGGGTTCACCCTGATCACTTGCATGTGCAGGGGGCCACACCTGTCTGTCATACTGATACCACACCATAGGTTTGGTGGTTGTTTAGTATCATTGGTACGGCTCTTTGAGCGCTCCCAACAGCACAAAAACCTGGGGGCCCATTTCCCACCACCACAGAGGCAATGCATGCTTTGCCCCGGTGGCCCCCCTACTGCTGTAGTTGAGGTTGACAGGTGGGCCTCCAGACAGCTGTGACCTGTGCTGCCAGGGCGGTGCTACTACTGCATCTCATCCCACAGCCCACAGCCCATGTCTAGTCTCCCTGTCTCCAATTGGGCTGGAATTTGTCCGCCCTGTATGGGGGTTGCGGGTTCCCAGGGCTGCAGAGCAGGACCACTATCAGCTCTGCAAGGCCATGCTGCACTTAGCGGTCTGCCTTGCCTCCATCCCGGCACAGTCCCTTCAGTGCACTGTCTTCATTGGTTGCTCCCGATCACCCTGCCTTTCAGCGGACTATGGGTGAAAACAGACATGACCCTAACCACCCTTGGTTGTCATTTATGCATGTTTCAGGGCTGCATAGGGCACCAATACAGCCCTGCAACATGCATAAATAACCACTAAGGGTGGTTAAAGGGTGGTTAGTGTCATGTCTGTTTTCACCCCATGTTGGGCCATGTAACTGACAATGTAATTGATGGTCGGGCTGGGGATGAGTGGCCGGTGTGTGCCACCATGCTCCTTGGAACCCTGTGGTAAAGCAGCGATGTACAGATGTTGGTGAGCAACCCCTTTTCCATTGTTGATGGCTTCAACCTCTTGTCCCGTTACATGTGGCTGTTGGGCCACCCCTTTGGGATAACGGAATGCCAGCGGCATGCAAGGGAACTCAGATTCGTGCCCCTCCGCCAACCGCATCTGGCACACCTGAATGCTGTTGTAGTGCCTTGGGAAGCACGGGAACTCGCTGCTGCTCACCAGGTGGCAAGTCAACACAACTTCAGTTTGGCCCTTCAGGCTGATGGTCCCCATGTCACAACCAGCTAACCAGTGTACTCCTGCGTGCCCGTGGATTCAAGCACCCTCACTCTGATTGCCCTACCTGCCTTGGTGAACTGGGCCTGCTGCCCCCCGATGTTGGTGGCCCACTCCTTACCGGTATGCCCACACCATTGGAGATGTCTGCCCTGAGAGCTGTGTTGAGCTGATTCAATGTCAGAGCTGCTGCAGCAACGGGTCATCCCCTCCTGCCCTGCTTCCTGCTGGACGCCCATATGTATGCGCGTGGCTATTGTAGGGGCCTCTTCGCCTGAGAATGCCTCATTTAGGGGCCATTGTTCCCTGATAATATATTTTATTTATTTAAAACATTTGTACCCCGCCCCTCCTGTAAATAGCTCGGGGCGGCTTCCAACAATATAAAACAATATAAAACAATCAACAATTAAATACTTTTAAAACAGGGCCCAGGGAAACAATATCAACATTAAAACAATAAAACAGGGTAGAGGAGAAAAACACAACCTTAACCCCCCTCCCACCCTCCCTAAAGGCCTGGGAGAACAGCCAGGGTTTACAACACCGCCGGAATGACAACAGGCTTGGGGCCAGGTGGGCTTCTTCCAGAAGGGAGTTCCAAAGGCGCGGCCCAACCACCAAGAATGCCCTCTCCATTGGGGCCCCCCGCTTTACACGCGGGACCTCCAAGAAGGCATCCCCGGCCGACTGCAGGAGTCACCCTGGGGCGCAGAGGACGAGGCGATCCCTGAGGTACGAGGGGCCCAGACCATTAAGGACCTTTATAGATCAACACTAAAACCTTGAACCTAGCTCGGCATGCTATTGGCAGCCAGTGCAGAGTCTGGAGCACAGGTGTAATATGCTCCCGACGACCCATCCCCATAAGGAGACGAGCCACCGCATTCTGCACTAGCTGCAGCCTCCGAACCAGGCACAAGGGAAGCCCCACGTAGAGCGCGTTGCAGTAGTCCAGCCTCGAGGTGATGAAGGCATGGATGAGGGTGGCCAGGTCCGAGCCGGAGATGAACGGACGCAGCCTACGCACCAGACACAACTGGCGGAAGGCAGTCTTAGCAACTGCCTCCACCTGCTGCTCCAGGTGGAGGTCTGCATCCAATATCACCCCCAGACTCCGGACCTGCTGAGCTATGGGCGGGCGAACTCCCCCAATCAGGGGAGCCACTACCTCCCTCGCTCTGCCCACCAACATCACCTCCGTCTTATCAGGGTTGAGCTTCAGTCTGCTCTGCC
>QEPC01013547.1:2186194-2242469 GCA_003113815.1 Sphenodon punctatus
TTGACAATACATTTGAAGTCCTATAAACAGAAACTGATCAGTGATATTTAATATAATTTTAGTAGCTAGTTAAATAATGGTTAATGATTAAATAATTAATTTCATTCAATAGCACAAGTATGTCAAATTGTAAATCTTAGTAACAAAACAACATGAAATAACACAAAACACACAACAAAATATAAATTATTTCCTTAAATAGAAAAAAATGATTCTAAACATTTACCTAAGTTTTTATAGAAATAGGATAGGAAAGGAAAGGAAAGGAAAGGAAAGGAGAAAACAAACAGGCTGATATTTTCCTGTAATTTCACACACACAAAAATGATAAGTTGAAATCCAGAGTACAATGAAAAAGAATTTTGTATCATGCAAAAGAGTGAAAAATATTTTAAAACAGGAATTATATGGTTTTTAACAATGCCTGTAATATCAATTATTTTCAACATTTGAATCTTCACATTATAGCAAATACTTAATTTTGATTAACAATTACTGATTATGGTGAGCAAAATATACAGTAATGTGTGGAAATCAAAGTTTATTATATAATTATAAAACAAAGGTAATAAAATATTATGCAAGATTTTTTCACTTATGAAAAATACATTTAATGAAATTCAGAGTTTTTGTATCATCAACAGTGTATATCGGTATAATATTAAAAGTTTAGAAATTAGTGTTGATTAAAATGACAAAGAAAACAGTAACCCATAGAATCTTCATAAACAAGTCAACTTCCATCATTTATCTACAAGTGGGTCTAGCTACATAAAAACATATAAAATGAATGTAGTATAGTAGCTGTCCTATGGATTAATTTGTTGATATGCAAATCACTTTATCTACAAATTATTTGCACAGAAATGCAAAAAAACACTTTTATTTTGGAAGATGAATATTTTTCTGGTAAGGCACAGGTTAACTTGGATATGTTGTACCATAAACATATACCAACAGTAAATAAAAAAAACAAACATTTATTTACAAAATAATGTTGCATACATATTAAACAAACTCCGTTTTTTACAATATATGACTAGCTACCAATTATTTGCATTGGTTTATCATAGTGCAGACTGTTATGTTGCAAAGGCAGACTATAATTGGGTATTCGTATTTTAGGGTGAAATCCTGACCGCATTGAGGTCTCTGGAAAAACTAAAATGAGGGCAGGATTTCACTTTAAATCCATATTTTTTAAAAAAAATTAATTGCCTTTTGTGTAACTCCATTATAGGGTCATTAATCAACTGAAAAAAATAATTATTAACAAAAAAAAACACAATTCACCCTTCTTCTTTTTTTAAAAAAAAAATACACATTCCTTGCGAATGTTTAATATTAATGCACCTGAGCAGATGGGGTGTTCATTATTGTACTGTATTCTGCTGTGATAGCACCATTGGCATAGACTAATTATAAAAGGAATGGAAATGTTATGTATATGCTATACCATCCCTAATATCTGGATTTTTCTATATTTTGTGGAATTTCATCTTATCAATTTTGCTACATTATACTAAAAATTCAGGTGTTTAAGGACAATTCAGATGGTGACAAGTCTACGTTACCAGAATATATGTTTCTGTAAATACAATGTTAAATGAAGCTGTCAAGACCTACATGTTAAAGCTCACTCCTTTAATTCTATGGAACACAAGGAGATGGCTTTTATCTACTTGTTTATGTTGAAACCTGTATATGAATATGATGTCTAAGTAACTGAAAACAGATTCCCTTCCAGTATAAGAAAATCATTGTGAAATCCTGTGGTTTTGATTGCAGCTTATCTCTTTCACTGGTTAAAAACCAGCCATTGCATATATTGTCTTTAAGTTCACATATTGTCGCTTGTACTGTAGTAAATCTGTATTGTACAATACCTACTGTATAGCCCACTAGATGTAGGCTATAGACTACTGTACATAATTTCACAGTTTCAAAAATTGCTGAGGGGAAAGAACATTTTGGTAGATTCCACATTTTATGAAGTAGTGAACCTAATGTAAAGCTCATGAGCACCCACAACGATCTACCACCATGGCTGGTATCTTTCCATAGATTATTTGTTCTTTTCCATTGAAGTACAGCATATTTATCGGGGACATCTTAGTAGGTGTGCAGCAGGGGCCTGCTGAGCCTCTTGGATTTTCTTGGTGTACAAGATGAGTGTGTGGATATTTTTGCAAAAATACAAATTCACATTCTCCAGAGCAGTAATTGGCCTTATATCTTTTGGGTGCAATTATCCAGTCCCATCCAAAAGCCTCAAAATCCAAAGTCAGTGGGTAGCGACAGCATCGGGATTCTGTTGAGTGCTCATCACAGTCAAGGCCAAAATCTCTGCGGGCTCTTTTTGGTGTGTCTGTAATCCTGACTTCTAGAAATGGAGTCTGTGTGGAGAAGAAAATAAATTAATAATGTAATTGGTAATTAAAGTAATTAACATTTAAGCAGGCACAATGAGACTTATGCTAAAGTATGAAAAATCTGACATACAAAAATGTCAACAGACAGATATTTTAATACTAATATTTCCAAAGAAAATGTTTAGAAGTTTCTGGAATGCTGAAACAAGGAACAATATCCTTTCCAGGTATCATTGCCTATGCTTCCAAGGATAATATTCTTTCATATGGGAGAACAGGGCTTTTTTTACCATAATTTTCTAGGGAGTAGCTATCATTCATGAACATTTTGTTTCTAAAACAAGTGTCATTTTCCCCCCAACATTTCTAGTAGCTACTAAAGGGCTGGGAAGAACTTAATTTTGATTGGTGACTCAATGTTTATTCACCTAGAAGGGTATTTTCAAATGTGATGGCACTTGGCACTGTCACGCTTTGATCCTTGCTCACCCCGGTCAGGATTTCGCCCAGTCACCGAACATATATGTTGGTGGCCTGGGCCAGAGAGGGGGTAGGGAGCGGGTGGGGCGGTGTGTGGATGTGGGTCCACAGGGTCCGCAGGCCCCAACCCCTGTGCTGCTGGACATGGAACAGCCATGGCCAGGAACCAGGATCAGGTAGAACAGGCCATCAAACATGATGGCCTGCTCTACCCCATCCAGAGATGGCTTCTCTGGGCCATGTCAGTGCCAAGCCTGGGTTTTGTCTTGGCGATGGGCTTGAGTAACAGCCTGAGCTAAAAACTGCCACGGTCTGGGGACAGCCCTGATGCCGCCCAGGGTACCGCGGAGGAGGGGGGGGGACGCGGGTTAAAGCGGAGCCACCCATGTTACTGTCACATTTGAAAAAACATGAAGATAGCAAAAGAGTGCAAAAAAAGTTAAACAAGAAAAGTTTTTAAAATTGCAGAACAAATGTAGGCTTAAACATTCAGATCTCTTTTTTCTCTTGAACATGCAGATGCTCCACCACAAAAATAGTGCCCAGTTGGAGCTTAGCAGTTTTTAAGAAGGTCTTGAGATCCAGCCAGAGGAGGTCAAAAATTGGAATATTTGTTGTAACATACATGTTTCTGTGCATAACTGCTGGAAAAACTTCTGGGAAACGTAGTAGAAACTGTAATGCTGCTCCTAGAAACCTTTACTGCTGCTCTACTGTTTTTACTTCTGTCAGAACAGGTGATGTTTGCCAGTGCAAGCTAATAGTATTAAGTTTCCTGAGTGAGCTATAATGCTAGGGAGACGGTAACCCAGAGAGGCCACTACACATACCAGTGCCCCAAGATCCATGGAAGTGGTAACAAAATTCCTTTTAGACCTTTGGCTTTTCACAGTCTCAGAGTCATAGCCCTTACACATGCCTTGCAATGGCAAACACCTCTTCTCCAGAATAGTGAGGGATGCAAACCCTTGCCAGCATGAACTGACAGAGTCTGAGAACCTTTTCTACCTTCCTCTTGATTTTCTATGAGAATGGATAACTTAGGGTAATTTCAGACGTGAAATTACAGGCCCGGAGGCCCACCACAGTGAACCACGGACCAGGATTCATTTCGATCCTGGTCAGGAATCAGGCCGTCCGTCCTTTAGACATGCCGGTTTGATTCTCACCGGGGATCAGGGAGGGGGCGGGGCTGCAGGGCGTGACATGCAGCCGCACAGCCCGGCCCCCCTGCATTCCCCCGGCCACCCACCCTCCAGGAGACGAGCGGGCGTAGCGGCCAATGTGGCCGCTGCACCCAATCCCGTCCCACGGTCTGGGCCACAATCCGGGATGGGCCAACAGTACAGATGTCACTTTTGGCCCATCCTGGAACATGGCCAGTCTAATCACGCTTCTGGAAGTGTGGCCAGCCTCACCTCCAGAAGCGTGGTGAATTTGATTCCCACCAGGTATTCACCATGGTGAACACCTGGTGGGAATCTTTTAGATGTAATGGGATGAACGGCCACCACAGGGGGTTCACTGTGGTTGACCGTAGTCCCGTTATGTCTGAAATTACCTTTAGGGTAATTTTAGATATGACGGGCCTCTCGGCCCACTACGCTCGATCCATTTAGGATCCCAGACAGGAATCTGCCCAGCCGTCCTTTAGACATGCTGGCAGATTCCTACAGGGGATTGGGAAGGGGGTGGGGCTGTGTGGCGCAACGTGCAGCTGCATAGCCCTGCCCCACGCTCTCCCGGCCGCCCGCACTTAAGAGACGGGCGGGCGCAGCAGCCAATCCAGCCGCTGCGCCTGATCCC
This sequence comes from Sphenodon punctatus, assembly GCA_003113815.1. Taxonomy (NCBI): domain Eukaryota; kingdom Metazoa; phylum Chordata; class Lepidosauria; order Sphenodontia; family Sphenodontidae; genus Sphenodon; species Sphenodon punctatus. The sequence continues at coordinate 2,190,853 of QEPC01013547.1, forward strand.
ATACCGTGATCAGGACCACGGTTCGGGTGGACGGAAGGGAACAGACGTTTCCTTCGGCCCGTCCTGAATCGTGGCCAATGTGATCACGGTAGGGGCCCAATCCCACCACGATTCTGGACCTTCCGGTGGCCGGAGGTCCAGAATTGTGGTCAATTTTATTCCCGTCAGAGGTTCACTGTGGTCAACCTCTGGCGGAAATCAAACAGATGTTACAGGACTTTTGGTCACCACCAGGGGTTCACTGTGGTTGACCGTGGTCTTGTAACATCTGAAATTACCCTTAGTCTATTGTTAACAAAGCTGAACTACTTGATACTTGGATGCATTGATGTACTTGGAGTCTAGAGCAGGGCTGTCAAACTGGCAGACCATGGGCCAAATGCAATCTGCAGTAGGTAGGGTTCCATCCAGCCTGTGACTTTTAAATCCGATTTTATTAAATATCAGTATTTTCTAAATAGAATATAAATTTCCAGAATGGTGTCATGCACAAAAGCTCCAGACTCTGGATGTTTAACTTGTATAGTTTGTGTTGTTAACTTTGAATGGGGTTTGGCTACTCCTGCACTATAGAAATAATGTACATTGTCCAATGGCTGCAAGATGATAGATTTTGGTGCGATCTAGCCCACCAGTAAATTGCTGTGAGGCAATCTGACCCATGACTGCTAAGAAATAGGACAGCCCTAGTCTAGAGTGATAAATGGGCTTGCTAGGATAGACTACTCTCCTACATCAACTGGGCTGGAAGGGAAGTGGTTTAATGTATTTCCAGTTTTTTCTCAAATGCGTCTGAATTTTTTTCATTATATTAATGTGATTATATTACATTGCTAATACCATTTATAAAAATTATGCAAGGTCGTAAGTACTTAGATTTATTTAAGCTCATATTGCACAGTAGAGAAAGGAGAAAATCATATTCTCAATGTCATTTTTAGTTGAAAATATAAAGTTACTGATAAGGATTTGTAACGACGAATCCTTGTAGGACCAGGCCCTTGGGGCCAGGGTGAGTCCCTGCAGGAATGCAGCCATACCTATATAAGGCTAAGCTGGAAAGCCTACCCTATAGCCTAGAGCAGCAGGGACAGGTATGGCCCAAAACAAGGGCCGGAGCTACTTCAGAGGGTTGATGCTTGGCCCAGGGTTTCCCCGGGCAGGCGGGGAAGAGGCTTGCCCAAGAGTCTCATATCATAAGGGCTCACCCTGAAGTAAGTTGGCAAGTGAAGCCAGGCCAGGGCCTTGCAAGGGGCTGTCAGTCTGGGAAGAAGGCCGCAAGCCTAGTTGAAACACTTTGTATGTACGACTGTGGTGACAGGACATTTTGAAAACTGGAATAAACAAGCACTGAAAGATAAAGATGCTGTGGAATATGGTTTTGGGGGACTGTTCCTGCTACAATTTACCCCTGGAGCAGCCCGCTTGTCACAGCAGTCTTTTAGGAATGTTCATATTGGGTTAGGAACAGATTATAGATATAGACTATAGATTGCAGGTGATGGTTGCTGTTCAGAGACTAATAACCTTTATTAACACATCTAAGGCTGCTTTCCGATGTTACATGGGAGTGGTGGAAACTTGTGCAATCACAATCGCAGCTCTGTCATTTCAGGGATTAGTGCCTGTGAGAATGCACTAATCCCCTTTTATCACGTGAGAACACTCATGCATTACCAGGTCCCCAAATGTAGCCTTTAGAAGGATGCGTGTTCTCATGTGCTAAAAGGGGATTAGTGCATTCTCAGGGCACATATTCACACATGCGGGAAATCCGGGAATGCATTCTTAGAAGGTCGGGAGAGGGGACATGCATGCACATCTTTGATCACGTAGGAATACCCAGAGGCATGTGATTGAAGCTTTTATACATATGGACAATTGACAGAGCTGGATTTCGCAGCTCTGTCAATCACCCTTGTAAATGTACATAAAGGCTTCAATCACACTTCTCTGGGCATTCCCACACAATCAAAGATACACATGATTTGCATGCACATCCCCTCTCCTGACCCTCTAAGGAGGCATTCCCGCATGTCCCTGCAATTCCTGCAATTACAGAGCCATGGTCATGATTGCACATGGTCATGATTGTACAAGTTTCCACTCCCATGGAATGTCGGAAAGCAGCCTAAGGCCGCTTTTAGACAATCACGATGTGTGCTCACGTGGGGTTTCAAAAAACCCGCGAGGAGAAATTACACGTGACGTCGCCGGCAATCGCGCGCCTGATATGCGCCGCGCATTCTTTTCAAGCTGCGAACTGACCGGGAGCCTGATTGAGGTAGGTCATTCGCGGCTTGAAAAGAATGCGCGGCGCCGTATCAGGCGCGCAATTGCCGGCAGTATCACATGTAATGTCTCCTCGCGGGGTTTTTGAAACCCGGCGCGAGCGCACAGCGTGATTGTCTAAAAGCGGCCTAAGTGAAGAAGAACATTTTTGTTGAACTGCTGCACTTTTAAATTTACATTTGCAGCGTAAAAAAATACTTATTTTACTCTTCCAACAATAAATAATAAATAAAAAACACTTTACATTGCATTTTTTAAATGTATATAAAATATTTATTTTTATATATATTCATATATACATATATATGGTTCTATAACAAAATGTGGTATGGTCAATTAGGTTAGCACTTTTTTTCTTGCAAAGCACAATTTAGGATAAAAATAGAGCCACACTGTGACTTTAATTTGTAAGCAAAATTAACCTACTGGCTCAAATAATTAAAAATTAATGGTACGTCAATGTCACACTTCATCGTTATAATAATATTTCTGAATTCATGGTCTATTGTGAAAAGATCTGTTATCACCTTGATAGTCTAGCATAACTTGGAGTATTTTTAAGAGAAGATACCTGCATTCCGAGGGATGGAAATGTCTTAGTTTGAATGCAAGAAAACTTAGCCAGCTACAGAAGACCTGAAGCAGCTTATCCTCAAGGGAAGGTACATGGCAGCCATTATTATTTTCCTTTTCAGAAAAAATAATTTCTCATTAAGCAAATTTTGATTATTTTTTTTCCTGTTGGGTTTTATAACAATAATGCTTTGTCCTTCCATGGTACCTTTCTTTATCAGATTTCTAAGCACTTTACAAATCACTTCATGAATCTCATCCCAGCTTCCCTATGAGGTAATAGCTCTCATTTTACAGATGGGGAAACGAGATTTATGGCTCATCCTTCACCAACAAAGTAAATGGCAGTTTTGCCATTGACTTTAATGGCTGAGGATTGCACACTTAAAGACATTGGGGGCGAGTCAGATCCCCTGGCCACCCCAGGGAGGGCCACTGCAGTCACCACTCCTTGGGTCATCAAGGAAGGCAGTTCAAATGAGCAGCACCTTCCCCCTGGGAATCTAGGGGAGGCTGCTGTCACAAGACCCTCCAAGCTTCAGGTTGGCTGAGGAGCCATCCACATGGGACAACACTCCCAGCCCCCTGCTGCCCATCAGGATCGGGCCCCTGGGAAGACTTGCCACCAAACAGCTGATCTGGGGCCCCCGGAGGAGCACGCTCACCCAGCCTGGGTGTGCACACCAAACAGCTGGCCGGGGTCCCCGAAGGAACACACCAGGCCTGGGTGCGCATGCCAAACAACTGATCGGGGGCTGGAGGATCATGCTCACCCCAGCCACCAAACAGCTGATGGAGGTCCCAGAGGAGTGCACTCTCCTGGGCCAGATGCACACACCAAACAGCTGACCAGGAGGAGGGGGCAGGGTGAGTGCAGTAACATTCTTGGCAGCTGGGGCAAGTACACTCCTCTGGGCTCTCCTCATCAGCTGTTTGGTGGACTGGGTGAGCCCGCTCCTCCAACCCTCCCTCCAGTCAGCTGTTTGGTGGCTGGAGTGAGCACGTTCCTCCGCCCCTTCCCCCAGATCGTTGTTTTGCAGGTGAGCGTGCTCCTCCGGGTCCTCCCGATCAGCTCTTTGGTGGGTTTGGTGAACGCGCTCCTCTAGGTCCCTTCCCCCCAATTAGCTGTTTGGTGTCTGGGGTGAGCACGCTCCTCCAGACCCAGTTCTCTAACTTTGCCTTGCAGCCAGGTTGGGTCAGGGCTAACAGATGAGAGGGCACACATTAGTCCAGATTAGCCCAGCTGGGTAAGCTTTAGCCCAGGCCACGTTGCCGACCTTCTGCAGATGGCACATCCCATAGCAGCTGCCCGCCCCAAGGCGGACATTTTCTTGACCCTATTCATGTGTCTGAATCTCAGGCAATGTTTCTACTTTGGCGCTTCTCACATGGGCCCGGGAGGAGCCACAGTGCAGGGGGGATGGGTGGAGGCCGTAGCCCGTGGTTGGCCCATCACATAGACACCAGACCGGATCCTGTCTCTTATACACATCTAGATGTGTATAAGAGACAGGGTGGAGGCCGTAGCCCGTGGTTGGCCCATCACATAGACACCCACCCACCTCCACGCACCCATCTCTACGCACGGGGCACCTCAGTTTTCCCCAGTGTTTCCGTGCATGGGGTATTGGTGGAGATGGATGGAGGTGGGTGGAGCGCGGGAGAGCGCATGCACCCCCACCAACAGTCACACGGACACACCCCTTCGCCCACCAAGTCGCACACGTGGGCGGGGTGGGTGTGTGTCCATTTAAAAAGGGCCTTTGTGTTCTAAATATATAAATTAAAACATGCTTTTTTCAAATAGTTCAATAAAGCAGGAGCACTCTCTGTGTTGTCTAAAAGAACTTACCAGTCCATCTTCCCCGGGTCCTGGGAAAGTTACTGCAAGATCTCGTCCATTTTCATCCAATGCTTTAATTTCAATGCCTAAGTAGGATTCAGGTTGTTTGAGCCAATTTTGCAACACCGTCTTCACATCAAAACTCTTCCAAATACCAGTGCCTGGGTTCATGTCAAGTTTCAAAGATCGAATTCCAGTACCATCTTTCATGGGTTTGATGAGTCTCAAGATATGCACAATTACTGTTGTAGGTTTCTGAACTTGTCTTAAGTGTATCCACAATTGGGCCTTCACTACTTTATTGTACTGTATTTTAGAGCTAAACTTAAAGAAGCAACATTTTGGTTTTCCTTCCATTGGCACAGGAAAATCAGCTATAAATAAATGGAAAGAGTAGATTATTCAACAAAAACTAGAAGATAACACTGGAAAACAAATTTTAAAAATACATCCCATATTATATATATTATCATAATACGTTACCAACAGAATGAGAGTTGCAAAGTTGGATCTCTAACACTGAATTTTTGTTGTTTTCTTAAGTAACGCTACACAGCACAGATGAATTAAATCATTGTGCCCCAAACTGGTTATTTAGAACTTTTAAAATATTTTTTTAATTGATACATTTTCTGTAAAACCACATTTTAAGCTAGATTTATCAGTTTCCAATTGGGTCCAGTTAGTAACAAATATCATACTATACAAACTACTCTTTTTGATTTCTTCTGCTCAGAGGAGAGAACAGACTGAAATTTTAAGATGATGGGGCATACAGATAAGGAAAGAAATTGTGGAGTAACATCCCTTTAGAAATCTCTGGGAATCTGTGTAGTTATACTAGCTGACCAGCTGCACCAGTCAGTCTATGGAAGGATCCCTTCCCCCAGCCAAAATCACCTGGCGACTGGTCATACTGTGCAGTATACTCTGTTTTAGAATGACTGTGATTTCTAACACCTTTCTGACATTCAACTCCAGAGGTATCATTACAAAAACACATTTTAGTCCTGTGATCTTCTGATATTTCTAATTAAACAAACATCTTTAATGCCAATATATCATTTTAACAAAGGCAACTATTAAGAAATGATAACAGCTAATTTGTTCTCCTTTGCTTTATAATAGAACAGTTAATAAACTTGCTGTAATCTGGGGATTTTTAACTTGCCTGACTTGAGTTACATTATGGGATAGAGATTTGCAGTATGGTAATATAAATGCTTTGAAGATACAGTGAAGTTATATAATTTATTAGACACTTTTATCTCTCATGCTAAAGAGGTAGCAGTGCAAGATTATAATCTCTGATGTCAAGGAGCTCTGATATTCATAACCACATTTTTAAAGATCCACTCTCCAGCTCATCAGAAGTTTTTGTTCTTTTAAGGCTGTCAGTGGAAAACGTGGCGTGAATTGTGAAGCAATAGTTTTGTAGTATAAAATAACTTTTTTAAATCTTCAAGGAAAAATTAAGGCATACAGGTATTTAAAATGTATAAACTTAGTAAAAGCAATAGTTTAGTCGATTAACTCTTACCTAAAGAAACATGATCAAGCTACTACAATACACACACTTTTAATTGAACCTCAATATTTTGTAGTGAATTTTATATAAATGTATACAATTTTAATGAACCATGGTAGCCAATATTATTATTCTACTTAATAGGCACAAATTATGCATGAATACTAAATATCTATTGCTGGAAGCAAATATTAGCCATATATGCCTGCCTTCTTTTTACCTTTTGTCATCATAGTCATAAATGTTATTTTGAAAAACAGCTGCCATAGCCAAATACTTTAGCTAATGAAGAACATAAGATACTATAATATTAGCTGTGCAAAAGATACTTGATAGGAGTCATGGCAGATGTTTAGCACTGAGAAGATAACTATGAATCTGCTTATTCCTACTTTTTCAGTAAATGCCTTCATTCTTTTAGCACAAGTACTTGAGAAGCTAGAGTTATATATGGAGACTTTAACATGTGAAACTATTCTATGCATGCTTATTTAAAATATACAGTTTACATTCCCTAGTAATAAATATTTAATGGACGGTGCCACACTGTGAGATCAGTAGAGGACACAAGTATTTAATCCTTCATATATATTCAAAATAAGTAGTTTTAATTTTGCAAATGACATTTTTGTACTTTCCAGAGTACCCTTACAAACTGGTGGCATGCAAAACATTGGTAAGATAAGACAGTTACCACCTTATTTCCCTATATTTCCTTGTATTTCCCTATAAAAACTGTAGGAGATCCCTTAAGTGCTATAAATAGTTACGGTTGGTTAGTTAACTGGGAATCTTAATTAGACGATATCTTGGGCAACGGGCAAGTTAGCTACAGATATACACTATATGTTGGAGTACAAGAAAAGTAATACAATGAAATGAAAGATCACAATGAGGTCATTGGATCATGACACAGATTATTTAAAATATACTCTTCTCCCTCCCTCTTCCAGACTTCAGCCAGCATCTTGTTAGAAGAGACTGCCTGTTGCCCTTAAGCACTAAGACAACTGTTTGTCAGTAGAATAGTGGCATATAAAGTAGCAGGACTACTTACGTTCTGTAGGCATTGTAATAATGGTTTCAGTTGTAGCATGATAATCATCATCTTCCAAAGAACCATCACTGCTGTCATCTCTCTGGATATCATACTGATCAATGAGTTCCTGAAGTGGAGGAGCTTTGGGTAAAAGCTGGTTTATAGCATCCCTGCTAATATTAGGAGCTTGTTCCAGACGGAGTTTGCTAAGGATCTGAATTTTTATGGCTTCTATTCTGGAAGATTTTGTATTTTGCCTCCATGTACATGCATTGCAGAGTCCATCTTTTTCTGTATTCTCATTTGGCTGAATACTATCATTAAGATCCACTGGAGCAAGTATAATCAGCATGAACAGGTAAATGCAAGTAGCAATTTTTAGTTTATGCATGATCTTGAATTCAGTGCAGTCTTTTCCTGTCCTTTCTCTTTTCTTCTAAGTCTTTTTTTTCCCTTTAAGTACTAAATGGATGACTAAATGAAAGTGCAAACTGAGAGACAACTCACCACATGGCTGAATCCTTATATATTCCAGGAGGGCTTTTTATAACTCCAACTTTGATTAGACTCATGTCGTCAAATCCAATGATTGGCTGTTGTACCAACAATGAATCTAGCTGTCAGATGTTAAAGCCCCGTCTGTCATAAGTCACTAGAAAGCATTTTGTTACAGCCAAGGGTGAGCTGATTTTTTTGACCACTCCATAGAGGATATCTTCTCACATACTGAAGGGATATATTTCCAAGGAGTATGAGCAGCAATATCAAAAGATAGTATTACCATTCTTAAATATGAATCAGCTGCTTCTTTTATTATGAATCAATCCATGTGTCTCTGGAACTTCTGAAAACCCCAACCAATATTTTTCCCATTGTAACTATTTAAAACAAAACAAAAACAAACCTGATTACTAATGTCATACATGTAAACAAAAATATTTTCCTAAATGTACAAGCTACAATTTTACAGTGGTGATGAAAATGACAAATAATATGAAATATATGGAGCATTCTTTATGTACTTCTTAGTAGTTTTTCAAAATATTCACAGGAAAATATGAAATGCTTCAGAATTAATTGTAACTAGCAAATGTTTCAAATACAGGTATGGTTGCAAATGATAGGCTTGACTGCTTATTAACTTATCTTCTTAGTGCATATAATTTTTTTAATGACCCTATTATATAACATCATCTATATGATAACTCAAATTTTGTAAAATACATTAAATAATGTACTTTTCCTTAACATTAAATTTCAGTTCAGCACAGTTCTATGTAATAAATAAATATACATCATAGATATTGCTCATTTCATAATATTTAATCTAATTAATATTTTTCATACTCTCTTCACTTTTGACTAGCATTGCAACTAAACTACTGGAAAAAATCTTACTGAAAAGTAACCTTAATGTATTGGCTATGAAGTCTACTACAGATATATCATGGATGAAAATCTATTCTGCCTTTTACAACTCCACCCAGAGGTAAACAAAAAACAACCTTTGTATACACTAGATCAAAATCATATTACTCCTGCTGTTATCTTTTTATGTTCCTACATTGTCTTTGCAAATGCTAACAAAACTGTAAGTTCTTTACCAATTCAAGGACATATGTCTACATTTTACAAAAAATAAGTTCTTATTGTGCTTAGATCTTGTTTATTTTGGTTCTGTTAAAAAGAAAGTCATAAATGTAAACAGGATATGTACCTGCCCCAAAATCGCTACTTGTACTGCTCATAAAATACTTAAGTGCCTGCAACATTTAGAAGTCGTAGTTAATTTGGACTGTCTTCATAACTCCCATCACTGTATGACCCTTTTCACACAGACACTCTAACACTGATAAAATGAGTGTTATGTTTTATTATACATCTTGCAGGGCACCCATAGAGCACACCTGCAGCCCTGCAACATGTATAATAAAATGTAACACCCATTTTATCAGTGTTCAAGTGTCTGTGTGAAAAGGGCCTATATCAATAGGCATTTTCACACAAGACACTCTCCACCCACCCACTCACGATACACGTTACAGGGCATCATCCATAAGGCAACACTGCAGCCCTCCAACAGGTACAGGTGGGTGGGTAGTGGGTGGAGAGTGTCTGTGTGAAAATGCCCAATGTTGCAACACATAAGCTGGCAAATTTAGTATGGTATGAGGTGTACCTGAGTTTTGAATACAAGGCAAAAATAAAATGTGAACTTGGGTTTGAATTTCCTTGTTTTTCTACTTTTTATAAAATGGAAGCATGAAGAAGACAGGTCACCTGACCACATTAAACCTTGGCCTAAACCCACTGGACAGGATTGTGATTTCAAATTCATTTTCATTGCTTTCCACTGGTATAATTTCACTCACATCAGTTAAGTTGCTTTTGATTTATACCAGTATGAGAACTGATTTCATTCGAGTTTTGATTCAGAACCAACTGTACCCAAAGCTATTGCTATAATATACTTTAATCTAAATACTTATTCAAAGCATTTAGATTGATGGCTATTTATATGCATTATTTTTATAATAGTTTCTCACATACTGTATAACCAAAGGAAGTGTATAGGTCAGCAGCATGGTGGAAATAGATATTAGGATTAGAAGAAGTGAATATTATGATCATTTTTTTAAATTCTGTCAAGAAACAGTGTGCCCATTTTAGACTCCAATGAGTTGTCCTTTTACTTTCCTTCTTTCTCTCTCTCTCTCTCTCTTTTTAACAATAAGAATGATAAAGGGGACTAAAATGTCAAAAACATTTTTTTCCAAATTCAATAACTTTAAAACAATCAGAGTGATTTAAACAAAACTTAGTATGATTCAGAATTTGTCCTAGTCTGTGTCCTGCATGCCAAGTTTCAGACTGGAGAAAATGTTTACAAGAGTTATGAACTCTTGAAAAACAGAATTTACAGTGGAAACAATGATACAAACATTAACATCATTGTAATAAAATGCTGGGACAGGTTGTGGCTAAGCTCTGGTTGTGTTGGAAAGAGCTTGTGCAGCAAGCACTGCTGCTAAGTCTATAGCAGAGTGCATAATAACATTCAGTCTTAGGCTGTTTTTACACGGACCCAGGTGGGTGTTTTGGCACAACGGGTGTAGGTGGGGGTGTGCCCGTTTACACGGACACCCACCCACCTCCACCTACCCACACCCACCTCCATCCACAGAGCATCCTCTGTTCTGTCGGAGGGCTCCGTGGGTGGAAGTGGGTGTGGGTAGGTGTTGGTGGGTGTTGATGGGTGTGCGGTGGGAACACACACACACAAACACCCACCACCCATGGTGTTTGCACGTGTGCACACCCGCCGCACACCCATCCCCTCACCCACCGGCAGCCGTATACACGGACAGCTCCCCCCACCGCACACCCGCCTGAACACCAAGTGGCGGGGGGGGGCGTCCGTGTAAAAACGGCCTTAGTAAGAAGGGCAGGATCAAAATGTGAATAAATAAATGAATAAATTTTTAAAATAATAAGGTAGCTGCTCAGCCATCCTTAGAAGGAATTCAGAATCAAACCCTCAGTGCCTTCTGTGCCATGGGGAGATGAGTGAATCCATGGCTACACTGCCAGCTTGCCTTTTCTTTACTCTTTGACTACTCTAGCACAAAGACAAATGTTGTTTAGTAACAGTTGATGGCCCTTGACTATACAAACTGACTGACATAAGCACTGAGCATGCATTTACAGCTCCACAGACTGAACCAAGCTAACAGAGAGTATTATTTTCAAATGTGATGCTACCATGGGTGACCATGCTAACTCCGGTGTGGCCACCCATGGTGGTGTCATGTCTGCTCCCGCACACCAGATGTTTGCTGCAGGTGGGAGCAGAGTTTACCCTGGACTGTGGCAGGGCTAACTCCGGGATGTCTGATGGGCCACTCTACCAAACTCCAGCTGGTGGCTGGAGCAGTTCTGGGAGGGAGCGGCAGCCTATGAGGCTGCTGCCCCCGCTCGTCAGTGAAGAGACAGGGCCATGCCGAGCAGTGCTGGTGATGGGGCCGTACGGACCCACATCCGCACATCCCCCACCCTCTCTCCAGCCCCAGCCGCTGACACGTTTGTTCGGTGGCCGGGCCTGATCCTGCCCGTGGTGAGGGCTCGCACAACTGGCAGGATCAATTTGTGGCGGCTATGAAAAATACCCATTATCTGTTTGGCCTCACAGTGCTCCATGGTGGCAGGGCTACGTCAGAAAAGGGGCAAGTCTAAGTCCTTTCCCTGCCAGTTTCCTGACATCACCCCGCAACTGTGGGGTGCTGCTACATACATCACAGCGTGTTGTCCACCACGCCACGGGAGCATGCGCTATTCAAATCTAGTGCAGTTCCCGTCTCGTGGGAAAGGAGGAAGTATGGTTCTGCCAACAGCAAGCTCATGCAACGCCCTGTCCACTGCATGAGCTTACCAGCGGGAGAGCCACATTTCCCCCTTTCCCGCGAGACAGGAGTTGCGCTAGATTTGAATAGTGCATGCTCTTACAATGCAAAAGCAGCTCGTGGGAAAGCAACCTTTCACATCAGAGTCAATAAGCTGATTACAATGTAGTTATTCTTGATTTACTCTGATGTGACTGATCTGGCACAAAGTCTTAAGCTGGTTACATACATTACTTTATCCATGCATCTGCAGGCCCAGACTTACATGTTTTTGCATACGGGGACTTGCAATATGGGCTCTTGCTGTGGACAACAGACATACTTGCCACGGTTCTCTCAAAACACTGGAGCAATAGGGTAATTTTAGATGTGACGGACCACTCGGCCCGCCACGCTCAACCACGGTCTGGGATTCGTTTTGGATCCCGGACAGGAATCAGTCTGGCCGTCCATTAGACATACCGACTGATTCCTACAGGGGATGGCCGCTGCACCCGATCCTGCATCATGATCTGGGCCATGATCTGGCCGGCGGAAGGTAACAGACGTTACTTTCTCCCGATTTCGGACCGTGGCCACCGTGACCACGGTTTGGGCCTGATCCCACCATGATTCTGGACCTCCAGCCGGCCAGAGGTCTGGAATCATAGTCAAAATTATTCCCGCCAGAGGTTCTCCATGGTGAACATCTGGTGGAAATCATTTAGACATTACGGGACTTTTGGTCACCACAGGGGTTTCACTGTGGTTGACTGTGGTCTTGTAACGTCTAAAATTACCCATAGTCTATTATTTTTCTTAATGTGTAGTCAATATACAGTGGAAACTTGTTAAAGCACATAATGTTATACAGTGGATTCACCTCTAATGCAGCCACAATCATAGCCTTCATTGTGAGTTATTTCCTTGGGGGAAGATCTGGTTTTAAGCACAATTCAGTGTGTACCCTATTAAACAGGAGATTTTGCATTTTTCATATACGGTGGGCATTGTTGTTATAATGCAGTCACGACTAGGGCTGAAACTCCTCGCTGCTTTTAAGTTTCTCAACGAAAAACACATTTCCTGGCTTGTTCTACAAAATAAGAGGGAGCCAAGAAATGGCCACTTCTTGCTGCCTTCTTGCTGAGAACTCAAAGGCTTTGTAACTGGCCCAAGTGCACTGGGGACCCACTCCCTCAGCGCGTCCTGGCCAGGGCTTGTCAGTTACAAAGACCCTTTGTAAAACCCTGCATGGGAGGAAAGAGAAGGGATCTGTTCTCTATCTCCCTGGTGCAGCGCTTTGCAAAGGGCTTGGCTGGGTGCTTCTTGAGGGGGTTCTTTAGCAGAGGGGCTGGGGTCCACCTGTCCTCTTGCCAGGGAACCCCCTATGGAAGTGCCCGGCCAAGCCCTTTGCAAACTGCTGAGCCAGGTGGAGAGAAAAGTTCTCCTGTCAGCCCAGCCCAGCACTTTGCAAAGGGGTTTCGCTGGCGCTTCCCCGAGGTGGTTTTCATAACAGGGGGACAATCCCCCTGCCAAAGAATCCCTCTCGGGAAGCCAGTTTTGCAAAGGATTTCTGAACTCTAGCCACAGTGGCCCCCTGCAAAACTGCATGCTGTCTCACCAAGAACTCAAACCAGGTGTCAAGATCCAGCAAGATCTCAAGCCTGGTTCTCATTCTCATGAGATTTCTCATGAGAATTATTTAAATTCACGTTTCATCCCTAAAGCAGGCTCCAAACACTGTAACTAAAATAAACATGTGCATGCTTACTTCTGACTTCCAGCCATCCCAGTGACCAACAAGATGTAGAGAAAGGAGAAAGGCCCAATAGGGCCCTTCTTTGCTTACCCACGAGGCCTTTGATCTGGTAAGCTCTTCCTGGGACCCTGGCACATAAAAACTAGCTTTCGTTTTGTGGAACTTTATTTTCCTTTGTGGGCAAATGGGGTGGCACCATGCCAGAGAATACAGTGAACCCGTGCTTTCCTGGTGATGCAAAATAGTCACATGGATGAGCGGGACAGCAGGATAACTAATGGGATACAGCTTGCTGCCTTCAGATGGGTGGGCTTATACAGGCATGTTTGGTTGCACATGCTCAGGTTATGTGGAGACCTGAAGACTGTCCACCCAATCCTACTTGGTATCCACCACCTCTTCCAGTCTCACACAAGTGGGAGCCTAAACATCAAGTATTTTTCACTGAGTGCATCTTGGTGCCCCTTCCCAGTCCAAACCCCACCAGGCAATTGGTTGGGTGGCCATTCCGAGGTCCATACCCAAGACAGTGAAATGAGATGTCACCAGCAGTATGACTACCATGTGCCCGTGCATGCCCTGCTCCCCACAAGATGCAGGCCCACCCACATCCATACATCATACCCATTATGCACTAAGATGAATACCCCCAAGGATCTAGTAAAATGCATCCTGTGGCATTCTTGTCAGGATGCAACTGTGGCTAGAACTAGTGCTGAAACAGCAACATCACATGGCAAACGCAGAAGCAGAATCAAATGTAAAAATGGGTCTACACAAATGCAAGTGACATCACTTACCTTTTTACCTTGCCTCATGGGGAAAGTAGCATGAGGAAAAATCCTTGCTTGCTACATATTAAGCATATATGTTAGTTCCAGATGCAAAACCTATACAAGAATTGCTCACTCCATACTGTGTGACAGATACAGTTGATGAGCAAAAATGTAAGTAATCATTTGCTAGCATCTCAGAATTCTGTGAACTGGATTCTTCACTGTGCCCAAGCTCTCGAGTGGGCACTTTCACTGAGTCAGCCACAGCTAGGGTTACCACCTTTTCCAAAGCTTTGACCCAAACGGGTCAGTTCCATGGAGGAATTCACCCACCTCTTTCTGACATGGCCACAACCCTTGAGAGTGTTGTGACATCATGACACGCCAGAGGGGGCAGTACCATGGGTGTTAACAAATGTGATGGTGGTCCACTGAGGCCCACTTTGACCCGCGAACCACTAGCACGTTTGTTGTTGCACTGCCAGATGTTTGTTGTTGCGTCCACTTTGGCTCCAGCCACCTGGGATTGCTCCCAGGTGTGTCAGTGGCAAGCCTGGGCTCTGGGATCACAGTCTGAGCTACAGTTCACCCAACCAGGCCAGAGTGGGCTACAGCAGGCGATCACGTCTGTTGTAGCGCTCCGTGACCCAACCCAGATCAGGTCCGCCATGGCCAGCCTCCATGGTGTATGTCATTGCCCATCATGGCAGGACGCTGGGCACAGGGGAGGGACCGGGTGGCCACATGTTGATGTGTCTCCCCACCCTCTGCCGCAGCCAGTCACCAGCAAGTTTGTTGTGCTGCCCAGCCTGACCCAGATGACCGTGTCAGCAGCGGCTGACCGACCAGCATTGGTCAAATCTATTAACACTTCATGTTAGAAAGGAGACAGGAGAGCTTCTTTTTCCAGCCCTTTCTGACATGTTCCTGCTCCCATCCTTTTCTGAAAATATTACCCAGGCTATCCAGGCACCCATGAATAACTTGGGCAATTGGGGCTTGGCCCAGAGATGATGCAGGAAAACCTGGAGACTCTAGAGCAAGCCCAGCAGTTTGTAACTCTAGTCACAGCTCTCAGATTTTCACCCTCGCAACTTCAATGTGTTAAAACTGGACTTGAGGCAGTTTCCTCTGTCTTATGCAAATGGAGAACTTATGCAAGTGTAGCAAATCCTTTTTCTGGGATCCCTCTTTCTGCTCTATTCTCTCTGCTACCAAATATCATCAATAGGTTTTAGTGCTGGACTGGGAGGATTTCTGGAGCAGGAGACAGCAGTGTCACCATTGTAAGGTTTCTATCGGAAGGAATTCCACTTGCACATAGAGAACCTATTCTCCAGAGGCAATCTCGAACTGCTTTAGCTTCCCATTGTGCCACGTAAATGAAAGTAAACTGGCTTAACTGAAGAAATCAGCCTAGTTGTACAATAAAAAGCAAATAAGACTCATTTATTTGACCTTTGCTTTCACAAAAATGAAATCCTTTGTCTAAATCTACTAAGCATTGTAATACATCAACTACTGACAAATTGATTAATTTTATCCCTTCTAGTCATCCAGTAAGAAATTGACTAACCTTGTGTTAGTCGGTTTGGAGTTTTATATGTTGGAAAGTAAATTTGCTTTCCACGTGATGACAAAATAGCTACTGAATTTATCTTTTGCCTGCTTCAGGAGCACCCCCATACAAGGCCATCCAGGGGTCAGTCCATGGACTTCTGCGGGGGTGGTTGTCTCTGTACAAGTTGTAATGCATCTAGGGAGCAAGCAGGAAAACCATGTTTAAAAAGCATGTATTATGCACCATTATGTAACATACTTTAAAATGAAATAAAATGAGAAACTAGTGCAAAGTGTTTATTAAATAGGTTAAAAAAAACAACCCGCACCCCACTCATTCATACTCTTTATTCTCTGTTGTATGGAAGGGGTTCCTTTTTTTCTCCTTTTGGCACTAGAAATAAGGGGACACAAAAAAGGTGGAAAAATCCTTGCGTTAGTGCATGCTGATTTTTTAAGCACAGTGATCTATGTACTTGCATTTTTTTAACAATGGAAAATTTTACATAAAACACTTTTAACAAAAATAAAATGTTCAGTTAAATGATTGAGTCGTATGCGTATCCTGACCCCTGCTGGACTTCTTTGGAATTACTTGTGAGGGAAGTTTTATGTTTTCCTAACTGAATTGTATACTCAACTACAAACAACATAGTTCAGCTATCAGCTATTTAGAATTCAAATGAAGATTGGCAGCTGCTGTTTTTCAGTACATAGCCAGTTCTGACTGTGTTATAGTTCAGCCCCTACATGTGGCTATACCTGGGATGAATGTGACCCCTCACTCATCCTCATGCTGTCTGCACACACCTCTTCTCTTCATTCTTTCCCTTAGCTCTGATCTATATAGTAGTTACAAGACCTGTAGCATTTGGATCAATGGGTACTTTAAAACTATCTTTTTTAAGTGATTCATAAAACTTTGGTGGTGTGCAAATATTTTATGACTAGTGATTTACTGTCATTTAGTTTTAAGAAGAATGTGACATTTGAAAAATCTGTAATAGGCAATGGAAAACAACTATTAATTAAAGGCTAAACCCACAGCCACATACATGCAAGATAAATAGGACTGGGAGGTGCCATCTGGGGAGGCACCGACTGGTCAATTATTTTAGATTTGACCCTGACAAAAAGAAAAGAGTTGGTGACATTCTGAAGGTGGGGACCGTGTGGGTGAGAATAAACGGCAGAATTTAGACACTGGGCCTTTTCACACAAGTGCAGTGAGGGGGCGCCCGTGCGAATGCCGCAGCAGGTGCAGGGGAGATGGGTGGGTGCCCATAGGAATGGCGCCTGCAGTGGATGGGGGTGCATCCGTGCTCTTGTGCACCCCCCACCTTCACCCATCACCCACGCATGGAACAACAGGCTCCAATGCTGGTTGCTCTGTGCGTGGAGATGGGTGTATGCCCTTGGGAACAGGTGCACACCCACCTCCACCCACCACAGGGGCACACCCATTCCCCCCACCCACCGCGGCCCATTTGAAAAGGGCCAATGAATTTTTAAAAGCCTGAATTCACCAGGTTTTAGAACAGAGATGGGGAACATCAGATGCAGAGGCCAACTGCGGCCCGTGTCTAGTTCTTATTTGGCTCCTGGATTCAGTTTCTACCCTCAAACACTGAAAGACTGAGCTCGGGGTAATAGAGAACATGCACACAAGGATAGGGGGCAGGTCCATGGCACAGATCCATGATCTGGACTCTCCTCTTCCGGGACTCTCCATAAACACCCTCAACCTCAACTTCTATGTGGCCCTCAGAGCTTCCACTAATTTTCAAAGTGGCCCCAGAGAAGGAAAAGTTTCCCCACCCCTATTTTAGAATGATAATGGGAAGGACCCCATGGATTGAAAATCTAAAGGGGAAAAAAACTGTAGAGGACCATCAGTTTTTCCCTTTACAGAGGAAAAATAGGAGGATGTTACAGGGCTGACTTTACCGCGGGGTAGTTCGGGGTAGCCTCCCTGGGACCTGCTCCTGGGGGGGGGGGGGGCTGCACTTGTGGCTCCCAGCCACTGTCTATCTCGGCCAGGGAGTGGAGAGGCAGGGACGCAGCCTCTCCCTCACTCCCTGGACCATAGCAACTAATGGTGGTGGTGGGTGCAGTGACAAATTCAATGTGCTGCTGCAGCACCCGGCGTGACCCAGGAGCCAGCGAGCGGGCCCGGCGTGGGGCCCAGGCCAGTGGCAGCAGAGTCGCAGTCAGCGTGGTGGCGGTGGTAAGTGCCCCGAAAAATGGCTGGGCTTGGGGATGGGTGGAGGGGAGTGCCTCCTCTGCCCGTCCCCGAGCCCAGGCCCAGGTAGCACCCCAGACTGAGCCAGGGAATGCCCCCTGAGCCGAGGAGGGCCCCTAGGCCCACCGGCCCAGCCGGCATAAAATGTATGGGGAAACAGCAGGGAGCCAGCAGAACATCACCGTTATTCTTTGTTTTTGCCTGCCATTCTGGTTCTTTACCTTGTCTCATGTTCCTGCTCCTTTATTGCCTCTGCCTCGCTCCTGTCTTACGCCCTCTCATGTTCTGGTTAGCCTAGCCCTCTGTCCTTGCCCTTCTTTGCCTTAGTAGTGTCTAAGGTCTTGTCTCTTCACTCCCTTGCTTCCCCATCTGGCTTCAGTCTTGTTCTTCCTTCTTCTTCCCTCCTCTGGTCTTGTCTTCCTAGTTTCCTTGTGTCCTGCATAATCCTTGCTCTTTCCCCCATTTCCCTCTCACACTCTGATTTCCTAGTTGTTCCCAGGCTCGCTCCCTTGCTCCTTTAGTCTGGTTTCTAGCTATCACCCTTATCCCTTGCGCCCATGCCTTGGTTTTAGTTCCTTGCTTCTAGTGCCTTGTTTCCTGTTCTCTGATCCTTGCTCCTCTGTTTTTCACCTCCAGCTCCAGGTGTAGCTCCATTGTTCTAGAGCTATTCATCTGCCTTTCCTGTACCATTTAGTTGTTATCTTTCTGTCCCTGTTCCCCTCCTTATACCTTCCTCTCGTAGCCCCCGTAGTCTTTGTCTCACTTTCCTCTTTATTTATTTTATTTTGAATTATTTTATTATTATATATTTATCCCACCCATCCTGCCTCTCGCAGCCCTGAGCAGCAAACAACAAATATACAATACAATTGCATAAAATCAATAAAAACAACATCTCTATAAAATATATACCCAATTAATATTAACAAAAACCCACAACTGGGAAAATAAAACCCCACCCCTCCCTCCCCCTCGCCAAACACCTGATGGAACAGCCAGATCTTACAGCCACGGCAGAAGGAGACAAGACTCTGGGTCAATCGGACCCCCTTGGGCAGGGAGTTCCACAGTCTGGGGGCGACCACCGAAAAGCCCTATGATTGGTCCAAGAAGGCCCCCCTCCCTGGACAACCACGGGGGTGAATCAAGACGATGGGGAGTGAGGCAGTCCCTCAGGAATGTAGGGCCTAGGCTGTGTAGGGCTTTATAGGTCAACACCAGCACCTTGAATTTGGCCCAGTAGACTATTGACAGCCAGTACAGCGCTCGGAGCACCAGAGTTATGTACTCCCTGCGACCCGTTCCCATAAGCAAACGTTCCCATTCTGCACCCGCTGCAGCCTTCGAACCAGCATCAAGGGTAGCCCAGTTCAGTATTAAGAACTGTAGAGCCTTTTCTGCGTCTGTTCTCCTCATGTCTAGTCCTAGCATTGTTGCTGCCTCTGCTCGTCTCTCGTCCTTTCTGTGTTTGTCCTCCTCATGTTTAATTCTAGCACTGTTGCTCCCTTACCTGTGTTTAGTCCTCTTTGTGTTCGTTTCTCTCATGCCTAACTTTTAAGTACTTGAAAAAGTATGGAGTGTTAGAAAGTAGCTAACATGGACTTCACAAGAACAAATCATTGCCAGACCAATCTTCTCTCCTTCTTTGATAATGGGTGTCTTTAGACATAACGCTGTTCAGTGTTGTGTCCTGCTGTTACAGTGTTTAGACATATGGTCTGCACATCCTCTCCCCGCCCCCTTCCCAGCTCTGGCCACTGTCACTTTTGCTCAGCGGCAGGGCCTGATCCTGTCCGTGGCGAGAGCTCTCACCACAGGCAGGATCAAAGCAGGATGACTCAAGGAGTTGTCAGATTTGAAAATACCCTAAAATGGGGCAAGTCTGCCCAAGGTATGGCAGCCCATGTGCCCGGGCTCCTTCTGCCCCGCCGCTCAGTGAGCTCCATGGCAGGACTTTAAGCAGCGAGCACTGTTGCCCATGGCCATGTCACAGCCGGGGGCAAGATTTTGTTCATGTGGCCGGCGCCTTGGCCTGCCCCAGCCATATCGAGAGATCTGATAGTGGCCTGCCTGCCCAGTGGGGGAGGGGCAACCATCTACCCAGCTCCCCACGCAGGCCCTGCAGTGTGACGGCTGTGCTTGTCTGCCACGGTGCCATGCAGGGATCCGGCCCCTGCAGCTTGTGTGGCTGCACCCATGCACTCTAATCCTTTTGAAGCATCTCCCAGGCTGAGCTGAATTACCAGATGCAAAATAATTTGATTTTCCATTTTAGATCTGGAAGTATTAAATGTAATAAAATAGTATTAGGATTGCCTATTAAATGGATACGATGTTGCATGTTACCAACTGACTCTGTGGTAGATTTCACAACGTTTGTTTTATGCCTCGTGAACTTTGTACCAGGATATTCTGAGTTCAGAAATCTGAGGAATGTCATGCAAACAGTTCACAAACACCTATTTCTGCAGGCATCACAGGTAAGAAAGTTTTCAATTTGTAAAAAGCAAAACTTAATATTTCTTCAAATCAACTATCTTCAATGCATTTTCATACAGATTTCAGCAAAGCTAAAAGGAAAACTGATTTAAGAACTTGGTGCAGTCACAGATATGTTGTTTCCTACACCTGTAATATGATACATTCATACATATTACTCAGGTTGTTTTAGATTATAAAAAGTTACAAGTACTTTGCCTACATAAATTGAATGAAATGGAATTGTGCTGCCAACTTCACTATTTTCCACTAAGTTTATTCAACGAAGTGTACTGAGATCTAGTACTAAGTATAGTATATTTAACTGAGTGAAAATAACTTTTTAAATTGAAATAATTGAAAATTATTGAAATAATTGAATATTGAAAATATTCACATAATGGGCTTAAAATCCAATATTTTTTTTTAAATGGTTACATTCATATTTATACTACAAAGGAAAACAACATGTTTTGAAAATAGTTACCAATCAAGTATGCATTGACATTTTGGTTCACTATTAAATTTTTCTGCTGCCTGTAATCATTACTGTACTGTACTGTAGATATAAATCTGTTTGCTTGCAGAACTCTTGAAATACCTTTAAATCAATTGTGGAGAATTTTATTTTTTGAATTTAAAAAAAAAATACAGAATGCACTGATTTCTGTGCTGTAGATAGAAATCTATTTGCTTGCAGAACTCTTGAAATACTTTAAAATCAATTGTGGAGAATTAAAAGAATTTCATTTCTTGATTAAAATAAATAAATACAGAATGCATTGATTTCTGTAGTGAAAATAAAGCTTCAGTCCTTAATGCACCTGCACCAGCATAACCCCACTGAGTGAATGTAGCTTTCTCTGTACAAGTGTATTGGTTCACAGCCTAGCCTTTTAAATTTTGAGTTTACCTGAGAATGAAACACCTTCTGTATTTGTTGTTAATGTTCTTGTGACTAAGCAGATGTCTTGAGTTATTGATTATCAGAGCACTGACTATTGAAAACTAGCTACCTCCATTTTATTTTTATTTATTTTATTAAAAGATTTAATATCCTGCTCCTCCTGCCACAGGCAGCTCGGGGCAGCTCACAGCAATACAAGTAAACAATTAAAGGCATAAAAGTATAAAAACATGTCACTACCCCCCCCATCCCTCTCCTCCCCCACCCTCTACCCATCTCCCCCACCAAATGCCTGATGGAACAGCCAAGTCTTACAGCTTTTACGAAAGGAGAGAAGTCCGGGACCAGACGCATCCCCACCGGAAAGGAGTTCCACAGCCTCGGTGCAGCCACCGATAATGCCCTCACCTCCGCGGAAGACTTGGGGGACCACAAGAAGGGCATCCCTCGATGACTGCAGGGGCCAGTCCAGTACCCAGGGGGTGAGGTGGTCTCACAGATAGGCAGGGCCAACACCTTGAATCAGGCTCGGAAGACTATCAGCAGTCAATGCAGAGAACAGAGCACTGGTGTAATGTGCTCCCGGCTGCCCAGTCCCACAAAGAGACGGGCCACCGTATTCTGCACCAGCTGCAGCCTCCAGGCCATCACCATGGGTAGCCCCACGTAGAGTGCGTTACCATAGTCTAGTCTCGAGGTGATGAAAGCATGGATGTGGCCAGGTCGGAGTCTGAAACATACGGCCTAAGCCGACGTACCAGATGTAATTGGTGAAAGGCACCCCTCACCACAGCCTCCACCTGAGCATCCAGGTGGAGCTGCGCATCAAGGAGTACCCCCAGACTCCGCATCTGGGGAACCAATGGAGGACAGACCCCATCAATGATGGGGGCCGTTAACTCCATCACCTTACCCACCAGCATCACCTCCATCTTGTCGGGATTCAGCCTCAGTCGATTAGCCCTTTTCCAATCCCCCACAGCTGTCAGACATTGAGTAAGCATGGAGACTGTGGGATCTGGGTCTGTTGAAAAAGAGAGGTATAGCTGGGTGTCGTTGGCATATTGGTGACACCGTAGGCCAAACCTCCTGATCACCTCACCGAGAGGCTGGATATATACGTTGAACAAGAGGGGGGTGAACCCTGTGGGACACCACACGCGAGGGCTCAATATGATGAAAACCGCTCCCCAAGTACCACTCGCTGGGTTCTCCCGGTCAGGAATGAGTACAACCATTCAAGAACAGTCCCGCCCACCCCTGCACAGTCCCGCAGGCATGTCACCAACATCTCATGATCAGCCATATCAAAGGCAGCTGACAGATCTAATAGGACCAACAGGGTCGAACAACCCCAGTCCATCTCCCGGTGCAGATCATCCACCAAGGCCACAAGCGAAGTCTCTGTGCCATAACTCGGATGAAATCCCAACTGAGAGGGATCAAGAAAACCGACGCGGTCAAGATGCCCCTGCAACTGCTGAGCCACCACCCGCTCAGTAACCTTCCCTTAAAAGGTTAGGTTAGAGACAGGTCGATAGTTGTCAAAGGAGTCAACGTCAAGTGATGGTTTCTTGAGCAGAGGCTGCACCACTGCCTCTTTGAGACAGCCCGGTACTCTACCCTCCCGAAGGGAGGCATTGACCATCCCCTACCAGCAGCGGCCCCATTGTCTCCTTGCAAGATTTAATTAGCCAAGACAGGCACAAATCTAATTCACAAAAGGTATCGCTAACAGCCCCAAGAGTCCCGACCACATCAGCGGATGTCATCGACTGAAATTGATCTCATAAAACCAGGCAAAGCGTGATTTCCATAACCTCTGGTTCTCCTAGTGTAATAAGTGCAGCATCAAAATCATGGTGAATTATAGCGATTTTATCCACAAAATAATTCAAAAACCTATCACAGCATGCTATAGATGACTCCACTCTAGGATGGAGGCCGGACAGACCAGCCCCCGCACCACCTGGAAAAGCTCCGCTGGGCAAGATACTGAAAATGCTATGAGAGCAGCAAAAAAAGTTTTTTTCGCTGCCCTCATAGCCTCAGCATATGCTCGTAAACTGGTTCTATGTTGGCTTCAGTACGATAGCGATGCCCAGTTCTCTTAGATGTCTCTTTACCCCCATCAGCCATGGGTATTGTAATACAACATCGTTATTAGTTTCCTCTATCAAGCATAGCCTGACCAGATCAGAAACCTCTCCTTTACTAACTTTCACCCAGTATTTAAGGAGTGCCTGTCTGGCTGACGATCGATAATATCCCAGTCTCTGCCCTTACAATGGCTCCTGTGTCCCCTGGGGGACCCCCTAAGAGCCTCCTCAGAAATTTATTTTGTACCACCTCCAGTGGTTTAAAGTCATTGTGCAGTATCATAGTAAGCCCATACAACATTACAGCTTGTACTTTGCTTTTGAAGACCCTCAATACAGATGAAATCCAGAATGGTTCAATTTTGGCTAGCAGCCGCAGGACCCCTTTGGCCATCCCATTGGCCTTTAATGCCATCTGGTGTAAATGCCTAGACCAGTGACCATTGCTAGCAAATATGATGCCCAAATAAACATACGAGGAGGTCTGGGAGAACACAGTGTCCCCAACCCGCCACGTATATCCGCGACGTGCGCCTTTCCCCAAGACCATTACTTGGGATTTGCCGACATTAATCTCTAGCCTGTTAGCATGAGAATAATTCATTAATAATAAGAGCTGTTTCTTCAAATCCAGCTCCGTCTGCGCAAATATAACCAGATCGTCAGCCTATTGAGTGCTTCACTGGGAAGAGTGAACATCAGGCCAGGCACGCAATAATGATTAGAAATCGAGACGTGGCAGCACAGGAAGATCTGGCAGGTGTTGCCAACTGGAAATCTGCCTCATATTATGCTGCTTTTAAACATATGCATGTTTTTGAGCAGTATTTAGAAAACTTAAAATGTCCTGTCTTATGTAGGTTTTATACCCAAGCTCGACTGCAGTTACTCCAGTTGGCAATTTTGACTGGTCACTATGCTAATCTCACCAGAGGTTTTATGGTATGTGCCTGTAATGAGCAGTCCATTGAGGATGTGATGCACATGTTGCTGGATTGTTCCTGGTATGATCAGATTCGAGCAATGTGGATTCTCCCACTATGGAAGGGGCAGGAGTATTGGAATCAGGCACAAAAGTTGGAATATCTACTGAACTCTGGGAATGTTGAGGTTATTAAGACTGTGGCCCTGGTTGTGATGCTAATGGTGCAAGTTCATACTGAAATGGTGCCCCCCTGGATGAACATTAGCTCCGTGCCTCCTTATTAGACACGGACTTATTTAGAACCCTGAGACCTTCTGGCGGGGCTGTGGGATGATGTTAACGGGCCCATTTAGAAAAGAGCTTCTGTAATTGCCCTGGGCTAACTATAATTTGGATATATTATGTGTACCAGCCATAACGTGAATCTATGTTCGCCGCTGTTTTTTAATTTGTTTGCTAGGTGATTTGTGTATGTCTGTTTGTGTATGTCTATGTTGCTTAGGCTATGGCGAAATCTGATGCCGAATAAAGCTTATTACTAACTGATAGCGACGCCACCGTCACTCCAACCTCCACCCTTCTCGCGTCAGCACTCGCAGCTTCTCCATGGGGGCCTGCGGTGTTATCGCCTGGGCAGCGGATGTTTAGGAGCCGTCCGATCAATGGCCTCAGTCAACAGAGTGTTCCATAATGCGACGAGGTCATTGATGAGATGGTCATTGATGGTCATTGATGGTCATTGAGGTAACTCTTCAAGAGCCAACCAGAACCATTCCAGTTCCATTAGCCTCTGGGGGCGAGTCATTTGAATTGGTTCCACACCCTTCCAGGGGCAGACATGCGCTAAGGTAGGAGATAATGATCCGACCATGACAAGGGCACTGTTGATATCTCCCCCAATAACAGAACACCCGCCTCAAGACCGGTGCAAAACATGAGATCGAGAGTATGTCCCCCGATGTGTCGGGCCGCTGACCATTTGAGACAGGCCCATGGTTGCCATGGTGGCCATGAACTCATGCTCTGCCCCCCCTAAGGTCGGTGTCGATGTGGATGTTGAAGTCCCCCCAGACTAATGCCTTTGGGGACCGCAACACCACCCCCACTACCACCTCTGCCAGAGCATGTAGAGAGGCTGTCATACAGGTAGGTGCACGGTATATGAGCAGCACCCCCAGACTGTCCCCCACCAAATCGAACACCAGGTGAAGAACCTCAATCCCTACCATGGTTTGCACCGGATATCTCCTAACTGACCACCTCTCTCTAAAAATCATAGCTATACCACCCCCCTGTCCCTCCAACCGTGGCTGATGCTGCATGGAATACCCAGCTGGAACAAGGTCAGCCAAGATAAGCCCTGACTCAAGGTCCAACTAGGTTTCCATAATGCCCATGAGATTGGCGGCACAGTCCAAGACTAATTCTTGGAGGAGGGGGGGTCTGGTGAGGGGGATGAGAGGCCATTGGGTGAACAGCCAGATTTAGGGGGCCAGGATTGGGTGGACGGGGGGGAGGAGCGGCCATAGGGGTGGTTCTTGGGCATGGACGGTATGGTCCACGGGGTTGGATGGCCCACGCCCCTAGGGGACCTAAGTGCCTGTCGGAGGTGCAGCATGCCAACACCCTCTGGGGTGAAGGGAGGAGCTAGGTCCAAGGTCCGTTGGTGGGGGGCTGGTGCTGCTAAACGCGAGGTCCATTGTCAACAAGTTCCCAATTGTCCGGGACTTAATCTCGGACAGGGCTGTGGACCTTGTGTGTATTATGGAGACCTGACTGGACGAGATGGCTGGACCAACTTTAGCGGATCTTGTTCTGGCCGGGTATGCCGTGCAGCACCAGCCCCGCTCAGGCAACTGGGGAGGTGGCGTAGCTATTATTTTTAGAGAAGATTGGCCTGTCAGGAGATATCCAGTTCAAGAGATTGCAGGTTTTGAGGCCCTCCATGTGGTGTTTGATTTGGCTGGGGGCAAGTTGGGGTGCTGCTGGTATACCGGGCCCCTTCCTGTCTGGCAGCATCCCTTGCCACTCTAGCAGAGCTGGCCTCAGAGGTGGTGCTGGGCTCCTCCAGGACGTTGGTCCTGGGGGACTTCAACGTCCATGCCGATGCCAGCCTTGTAGGAGTGGAGCGAGAATTCATGGCCGCCATGGCTACCATGGATCTGTCCCAAGTAGTCAACTGCCCGACTCATGTGGGAGGGGTATACCCTCGACCTGATCTTTAGTTCTGGCCTTGAGGCGGGTGGCCCGGTAGTGGGGGAGGTTAGGGCTTTGCCCTTGTCATGGATGGACCATTATCTCCTCCAGGCCAGCCTCTCAGCTCGCCACCTCCAGAAGGGGATGGGACCAGTTAGATTGGTCTGCCCTCAGAAGCTGATGGAACCCCAGTGGTTCCAGGAGGTCCTGAGGGAATAAACCTTGGACACGGACGGCCACTCAGTCGATGAGCTGGTCCAGCATTGGAACAGCTTGCTGGGGGAGGCCATTGACAGGGTGGCTCCGAGATGCCCCCTACCTCTGTCTCATCACTGCAGAGCCCCTTGGTTTACTGAGGGACTGTGGTGTATGAAGCAAGTAGGCAGAAGGCTAGAGTAAACCTGGCGTCAGACTCACTCTGACTCTGACCGACTTCTCCATAGGGCCCATTTGCGGTCCTATGTTGAGGCTGTAAGGGCAGCAAGGAAGGAGTACTTTGCTGCCCTCATAGCATCTGCGAAGTCAAGCCTGGCGGAGCTGTTTCGGGTGGTGCGGGGGCTGGTCAGTCCAGCCTCCCTCCGCCTGGACAGGGACTTGTCCCAGGCCCGCTGTGAGGAGTTTGTCACCTACTTCACAGACAAGTTCGCTCGAATTCAAAGCAACTTTGATGCTGGGTTGGGGGCAGTAGGTGGAGAACGCGAGGTGATAGAGGCCCCGTCTGGTCCAACTTTGTGGGGGGAGTTTCAGGAAGTGACGCCAGCCGATGTAGTGGATGTCTTGGGTTCTGTGAGAGCCACCAGTTGTGAACTGGATCCATGCCCGTCCTGGCTGGTGAAAGCCTCCAGGGAGACGTTGGGGACAGTGCTGGCAAGAGTGGTTAACATGTTCTTGCAGCAGGGGAGGTTGTCGCCTAGCCTCAAGGAGGCTGTGGTGCGCCACCTGCTAAAGAAACCATCATTGGATGTGGACGCACTCACCATCTACTGACCTGTCTCTAACCTTCCCTTTTTAGCAAAGGTTATTGAGCAGGCAGTGGAGATCCAGCTCCAGGCGCATCTAGAGAGCATCGGTTTCCTGGACCCTTTTCAATCTGGGTTCCACCCCGGCTATGGCACTGAGACGGCATTGGTGGCCTTGGCCGAAGATCTCCGCCGGGACATGGATGCAGATATGTTCAACATTTCTTATCCTGCTAGATCTCTTGGCCGCTTTTGACACCATGGACCATGGGTTGCTGTTGAGATGGCTGCGTGACCTGGGAGTCTGGATGGGACTGTTCTTGAATGGTTCCGCTTATTCCTCTCGGGGAGAAGCCAGCGGGTGGTGTTGGGAGCTGAAACATCTTGCCCCCGTGCCTTGTCCTGTGGCGTTCCCCAGGGTTCCATTTTGTCTCCAATATTATTTAATGTATATATGCAGCCCCTGGGGGAGGTCGTGAGAGGGTTCAGGGTGAGGTGTCACCAATATGCTGATGATACTCAGCTGTAACTCTCTTTTTCAGCTGACCCAGACCCTGCTGTCTCGTTGCTGTCCCAATGTTTGGAGGTCGTGGCAGAGTGGATGTGGCAGAGCAGACTGAAGCTCAACCCCGATAAGATGGAGGTGATGGTGGTGGGGAGGGCAAGGGAGGTGTTGGCCCCCCTGATTGGGGGGGTTTGCCCTCCTATAGCCCAGCAGGTTCAGAGCCTGGGGGTGATACTGGACTCGGATCTCCGCCTGGATCGACAGGTGGAGGGGGTGGCAAAGGCCACCTTCCGCCAGTTGTACCTGGTGCGCAGGCTGCATCCGTACATCTCTGGGCCGGACCTGGTCTCTCTCATCCATGCCTTCGTCACCTCGAGGCTGGACTACTGCAATGCCCTCTACGTGGGGCTGCCCTTGTTCCTGGTTCGGAGGCTGCAGCTAGTGCAGAATGGGGCGGCCTGGCTCCTGACAGGGACGGGTCGTCGGGAGCACATAACACCTCTGCTCCGGACTCTGCACTGGTTGCCGATAGCGTGCCGAGCCAAGTTCAAGGTATTGGTGTTGATCTATAAGGCCCTTCACGATCTGGGCCCCTTGTACCTCAGGGACTGCCTCGCCATCCGCACCCTAGAGCGGCTCCTTTGGTCTGCCAAGAGTGCCTTCTTGGAGGTCCCCCATGTTAAGCAGGGGGCCACAATGGAGAGGGCATTCTCGGTGGCCGGGCCGTGTCTTTGGAATTCCCCCCGGAGGAAGCTCGCCTGCCCCCAAGCCTCTTAACATTTCGGCGGACTTGTAAAACCTGGCTGTTTGCCCAGGCCTTTGGGGGGGGGGGTTTAGGGGGTTTTACTCCACCCTACCCTTATATATTTCTCTTTTTATTCTTTTGTTCGAACCCTGTTTTAAAATTATTATATTTTTATTATTGTTATATTTTATTGTTGTACTTTTATGCTTTTAAAATTGTTAGCCGCTCCGAGCTGTTCTCAGGAGGGGCGGGATATAAATTGACGAAAATAAATAAATAAAATTAATCATTCCTGGATAGTTGTCCCTACCCCCTCTGCCACAGAGGGACAACCCCCCTTCCCAAAGGACTGCACCCCTCCCTCTCACCAAAGGGGTCAGTCCTTTCCCTCCTAATCCAGTCCCCTTGCCCCTCCCCCACATAAAACAGACATTCCATCCCCCAACCACCTTTATCCCAATCCAAATAACAAAAAACCCCACCCTTCTCTGCTAAGGGCCATGCCTAAGGGCCCTTTAGCACGGCGTTTAGGCTCCTTGCCTGCAGCGGCACTGAGCACCAGGCGGCTTTTGGCCCCACTGGGCCGGAGGTCCATTGCTGAGCATTGGCCCCGCCCCTGTCCTCTAACAGGGGAAGGGGGCGGATGTTACCTGGGCCGAGCAGCTTGGCTCTGTTGAGCTGCCTAGAGGCAGCGGTGGTAGCAGCAGCAGTGGCATCGGCATCGGCAGCAACGGGTGTGGCTCTGGGGGGGTGGTATCCACACCCCAGGCCTGACAGCAGGCAGCTTTTGGCCCCGCTGGGCCGGAAGTCCGTTGCCGAGTGCCGGCCCCACCCCCCTTCTCCAACAGGGGGAGGGGGCGGATGTCACCTGGGCCAGGCAGCTCGGCCCTGTCGAGCTGCCTAGAGGCAGCGGTGGTAGTGGTAGTGGTAGTGGTAGTGGTAGTGGTGGTAGTGATGGTAGCGGCGGCAGCAACAGATGCGGCTCGGGGGGGGGGGGGTGTATTTGGCTGTATAGAGTTAAACTTACTTTTGCTTATAAACATTCAACCCGAAGAAGGGACAAATCAGAATCATAGGGGCCTCGTTTACTGTTGAGTAATATGAACTGGACTGAGCTGAGTAATATTTGTATTCCCATTAACGTAAGTACTGGCATTATTATTTACACAGCGCCAATACGTAGATAGCACTTTATTGTTGGAGAGCAATTCCCAGCAAGTAATATGCTTCCTGTTTTAAAGGACTTCCATTACCTTCTATTAGAACAAGCTGGTAGAATGCAGGCTAAAACAGGACAACACGTTACAAGTACAGGGTGGTGAGCAAACATTGTTATTGGGACACTGTATATGTCTGGCACAGAACTTCTGATTTTTGTATGTTTTTATAAACAGTTGACAGATCTTTTCTTAAGGAAATTAGCATTAACTCTAACTGCTGAAGAACTGGTAATTCACTGGCTCAAATAATTTTTCTGTACAACTGGGTAGGAAGGAAATAGCTATTTTTTTCCAGATTAGACACTCATAGATGGTAGAGTCCCATAACAGTCATCGTTAGTAAATATAATCCATATCAACAGTCCATAGAAAAGGAATAAATATTTTTAGGAACCTAGCACCACCTAATAACAGATACATTTTGATCATGGGGTTGTCCATACTGATAAGTATGGCTTTTTTTACACGGATGCCCCCCCCCCCCGTTCGGTGTTTCGGTGTGGGCGTCCATGTATACGGCCGGTGGTGGGTGTGGGGTTGGATGTCCGCTTGGTGTTGACCTATGTGAACACCGAGTGGGATGGGTGGGGGGAGGGTGCATGCTCCTGTGCAACACCCACCTCCACCCATCACACACCCACCTCCACCCACGGAGCCCTCTGGAAAACTGGAAGAGACTCCGTGGGTGGAGGTGGGTGGGTGTCCATGTAAATGGACACCCACCCACTGCGGCTAAACACCCATCCCCCACCCACCTCCATCGGTGTAAAAACAGCCTATGTCACACTTTTTTCTAGCCATTTTTAAGTCCCCACCCACCTTGTATGTGTTAAACTGATATTCTCCTCTCCCACAAAATATGTCACGTGAATCAAGTGCCACCACCTTCATATTTTTTAATACTTATAAAGTATAACCATAATCTACATAAGCAATTTTTTAAAACAAAGTGATTAGAAACTTTTTTCTTTCCATATCTTTGTCTGGCCTTTAAAGACAAATGGGGTGCCAGGTTGGGATTTAGGGGAGAGAGAGATCTGAACATTGTACATTGTACAGAGTGTGCTGGGGAGCGGAGGGAGTTTGGGAGCTGAAGCAGAGAAGCTCAGGGAAATAATCTAACTAGGGAGTGGCATAGCAGCATCGTGCTGCTGGGGCTCAGCTGAGCATAAGCCCAGCACTCCTGGGGGACATTTGAAGTGGTTGAGTCCTGTTAGGAAGTTATCAAAGTGGGAAATCAAGTCTCCTTGTGTATGTTGGTGATCTGAATTTAAATCATGAAGGCCCCAGAACTAGCCACCTTAGACAAGGCAATTTAAATCTCAATACATCCTTAGTAACTGCAGCCCTTCTATCAGAAATATATATCTCTATCTATAAATAAATATCTCTGTCTATGTAGCCTAAAGTTCTTTTTGGAAGATTTTTTTTTATTTTGAGGTATGTGTGTGGTAGATGCTGCTTGGTCTCAGGTCTCGTCTCAAGCAAAAGAAATCCTGGTACAGACAAATGTAATGCCTTTGAGCATTCTAAGAAGAAGCTTCCATCTCTCAGTCCTTCCTAGAAATTAGAACAGAGGTCCCCATTTATGGATGGAGTCACATAGTCAATTAGTACAATATTATTTTATACACTTTGCATGGTTTTGTCACTGTCTAGAGTTTCAGTATTAATTATTAATTGTTATTAATTATTAGTTTTCTTCTTTATATAGCACCAGCAATGTACCTGACACTTTACAACTGTTGAAAATAAGGTGTTTAACAGATGTTCTCCTGGATGTCTGTCCCATCTGGGGGAGGGGGAGGGCTTCCCTCGACTAGGCAAGCTCCAGTCATGGGAACAAATGTTCCGGCAGCTCACCTAGCTGGAGGGGGGGAAGGGGGGGGCAGGCAGGCAAGTAGTGATGTGCAGCCACCCGGCCACATCACTGCGCTCTTGGCATCACCCTGCCTCCCCTTCATGACGGGCAGCCATGGCTTGGCACCATGGAAATTCCCCACACTGGGAGGAGCCAGGACCAGGAACAGTTGTTCCCATCCAGTTCCACCCGCTTCAGCCCAGCTGGGCCTGGACTGTGGACCTGCTTTGATCCAGACCCACAGTCCGGGCCCAACCACCACCCTGGGTGGGGTTTGGTCTGGGCCCACATCTAGTGGGCCCGGAACAAATGTACAGACATGACGCTGGCTCGGTTGGGCCAAAGCGGACCTAACCGGGCCAGCATCATGTCTCTTAACACCCAAAGTCTCATAATGAGGTCCATACAAGGAAAATGCATGGGGGGGGAATTGATTTCTCACTTTTCACTGCTCCAACTGCTGGGACCACTCTAGGTGCTTTGTCCACATGGAGGCTGCACGCAGCCTAATAGACTTGGTGGACATGTGGGAGAACATTGGCCCAGATTGGCCCACATTGTGAGCCTGCAATGCCCCAGGACTAGGCCATGAGTGGAGGCTTTGTGGCACGCAGGAGCATGCATCTCGTAGCCACCTAATAAACGGACAGTGAGCACAAGCTGAACACCCTCCTAGTGTGGGTTATCGTCTCGTTTATAAACACCCATAGATCTAAAGAGTTGGAAGTGGAGCTTAAATTGTGGGGGAGGCAGGATTACCAAGGGTTAGACCTGGCAATTAAATTAAAAGGGAGGCTAAGCCCTGGGAAATGTTCTCAATAGGAGTATGCATCCCAAAAAATGAAAAGACTATGAAAAGATCAATATTGGCCATTTCAGGGTTGGAAACAAAAGCCAGAATAAATCTGAATGGTTTACTTGGCTTTCATTAATGACTTTCCTCCCCCCTCCTCCCCCCGGTTGTCATAGAGATTAAATCTCAAGAATGCCTGTTTTATATTCAGCTTTAGAGACCGGTTACTCCTGTCACCGTAGTTGGCTTGCTAGCTAGAAACTAGGGTTCATATCCCTGCTCTGACAAACTCTGGGCCGAGTGATGTCATTTCTGGGGTAGGCTTGGACTCCAGCAAATCATTTTTCACAAATTAAGCACTGCTTGGAAGATACAGAGTTATCTAGTGCAACCCCTGCCTTGAGGTAGGAATTGGATACCCTATCTAAAGCAGCCTGTCCACGCTTTTCTTGAAAACGTCCAGGGAAGCAGATTTTGCACCCTTGCTAGGTAGCTTGTTCCACTGTTGAACTGTTCGAAGAGTTAGGAATTTTTTTCCTAGTATTTCACCTAAATCTACCTTCCTGTAATTTAAATCCATTCGTCTTGTCCCCAGTGGCAAAGGAGAATAAATGTTCTCAGTTTATGTCATCATTTTAGATATTAGAAAACTGTCAATATGTCCTCCCTTAATCTTCTTTTCTGGAGACTAAACAACATGCCTACAGAAACATTTCTTCAGCCATTAGGGGCAGTAGGTGGAGAGCGCGAGGTGATGGAGGCCCCGTCTGGTCCATCTTTGTGGGGGGAGTTTCAGGAAGTGACGCCAGCCGATGCAGTGGATGCCTTGGGGCCTGTGAGAGCCACCTGTTATGAACTTGATCCATGCCCCTCCTGGTTGGTGGAAGCCTCCAGGGAGACATTGGGGACGGTGCTGGCGAGAGTGGTTAATGCGTCCCTGCAGCAGGGGAGGTTGTCACCCAGCCTCAAGGAGGCTGTGGTGTGCCCCCTGCTGAAGAAACCATCTTTGGACGTGAACGTACTCGCCAGCTACCAACCTGTCTCTAACCTCCCCCTTTTAGGGAAGGTTATTGAGCGGGTGGTGGCAATCCAGCTCCAGGCACATCTAGATGACATTGGTTTCCTGGACCCTTTTCAATCTGGGTTCCACCCCGGCTATGGCACCGAGACGGCATTGGTGGCCTTGGTCGATGATCTCCACTATGAGATGGATGCAGGATGTTCGACATCCTGCTAGATCTCTCGGCCGCTTTTGACACCGTGGACCATGGGCTGCTGTTGAGACGGCTGCGTGACCTGGGGGGTCTGGACAGGACTGTTCTTGAATGGTTCCACTCATTCCTCTCGGGGAGAAGCCAGCGGGTGGTGCTGGGGACTGAGACATCTTGCCCCCGCGCTTTATCCTGTGGCGTTCTGCAGGGATCTATTCTGTCTCCATTGTTATTCAATATATATATGCAGCCCTTGGGGGAGGTCGTGAGAGGGTTCGGGGTGCGGTGTCACCAATATGCTGATGATACTCAGCTGTACCTCTTTTTCAACTGACCCAGACCCTGCTGTCTCGTTGCTGTCCCAGTGTCTGGAGGCCATGGCGGAATGGATGTGGCAGAGCAGACTGAAGCTCAACCCCGATAAGACGGAGGTGGTGGTGTTGGGGAGAAGCGAGGGAGGTGTCGGCCTCCCTAATTGGGGGGGTTTGCCCTCCTATAGCTCAGCAGGTTCGGCGTCTGGGGGTGATATTGGATGCAGATCTCCACCTGGAGCGACAAGTGGAGGTAGTGGCGAGGGCCACTTTCTGCCAGTTGTATCTGGTGCGGAGGCTGCATCCGTACATCTCCGGCCCGGACCTGGCCTCCCTCATCCATGCCTTCGTCACCTCGAGGCTGGACTACTGCAATGCGCTCTATGTGGGGCTGCCCTTGTTCCTGGTTCGGAGGCTGCAGCTAGTGCAGAATGCGGCGGCCCGACTCCTTTCAGGGACGGGTCATTGGGAGCAGATAACACCTGTGCTCTAAACTCTGCACTGGTTGCCAATAGCGAGCCGAGCCAGGTTCAAGGTTCTGGGGTTGATCTATAAGGCCCTTCACGGTCTGGGCCCCTCGTACCTCAGGGACCGCCTCGCCCTCCGCGCCCCAGAGCGGCTCCTTCGTTCTGCCTTCTTGGAGATCCCCCATGTTAAGCGGGGGGGCACAATGGAGAGGGCATTCTCAGTGGCCGGGCCGCGTCTTTGGAACTCCCTCCCGGAGGAAGGTCGCCTGACCCCAAGCCTTTTAAAATTCAGGTGAATTTGTAAAACATGGCTGTTCGCCCAGGCCTTTGGGGAGGGTGGGTTGGGTGGGGGGGGGGGGTTATCCCCCTTCACCCTTATTTGTTGTATTATTTATCATGTTCCTTGGTCCTGTTTTAATTGTTGTATTTTATGAGTGTTTTAAATATTTTATGGTTGTATTTGAGAGAGAGAGAGAGAGAGAGAGAGAGATTGTAAGCTGCCCCGAGCTGTTTCAGGAGGGGCGGGGTATAAATGTAATAAATAAATAAATAAATAAATTAAATAAAAATATGGCTTGCATTCTAGACCCTTGATCATCTTCATTGCTCCATTCATTTTTTAAAATGTGAGTTCACTTACAAAACATTTGTCTCAATATAATGGTGGCTCAATATAATGAATATAAAAAACCTCACAAGAAATAAGCAGGAATACCATAGCATTCACTATAATGGTCATAAATATTGGAAAAAAACTATATAACAGTTAATGGTACTTATGGCTCTGATTTTCAGAATGTTCTACTGGCACAAGCTCTGTTTATTCTGATTGGCTTTGTGCCAACGGAATGCTTTGAGGATCAAGCTGTAAACATGGAAAATAAATCACACAGGATATTTTAGTCAAACAATGACAAAGAAAAATGAAACCATAAACATCTGATTAATAAATCATAATCAAGTTATAAATTATAATGCAGAGGAAGGAGAGCTTGGGGTTATGGATGCCCCGTCTGGTCCATCTTTGTAAGATCAGTTTCAGGAAGTGATGCCGGCTGATGCCGTGGTTGTCTTGGGATCTCTTAGGGTCACCTTTTGTGAATTAGATCCATGCCTGTCCTGGTTGGTGAAAGCCTCCAGGGAGACCCTGAGACTGGTGCTGACGGGGATGATCAACGCCTCCCTTCGGAAGGGTAGGGTGCCGGACTGCCTCAAGGAAGTGGTGGTGCTGCCCCTGTTAAAGAAACCATCTTTGGATGTTGACATACCAACCAGTTACCGGCCTGTCTCTAACCTTCCTTTTTCAGGGAAGGTTATTGAATGGGTTGTGGCCCAGCAGCTCCGGGGTCACCTGGATGGCATCAGTTTTCTAGACCCTTTTCAACCAGGGTTTCATCCAAGGTATGGCACCGAGACTGCGTTGGTGATTTTGGTGGATGACCTCTGTCGAGAGATGGATTCAGGGCATTCAACACTACTCATCCTGTTAGATCTCTCAGCTGCTTTTGATACAGCGGACCATGAGTTATTGCTAAGACGATTGCAATCCCTGGGGTGTGTGGAGGGGTGGACAGGACAGTCCTTGGATAGTTCCGCTCATTCCTCTCAGGAAGAAGCCAGCGGATGGTGTTGGTGGCTGAAACCGCAAGGTTCTGTTTTGTCTCCATTATTATTTAGCATCTATATGCAACCCCTGGGGGAGGTTGTGAGATGATTTGGTGTGCGTTGCCACCAATATGCTGATGACACCAAGCTATACCTCTCATTTTCAACTGACCCAGGTCCTGCAGTCTCGATGCTTTCTTGGTGCCTGGAGGCAGTGGCTGACTGGATGTAGCGGAGCAGACTGAGGCTGAATCCCGATAAGACGGAGGTGATGTTGGTGGGTTGGGTGGTGGGGGTGATGGCTCCGCTCACTGAGGTGGTCCACCCCCGCTGGCTCTCCTGGTCTGGAGCCTGGGAGTCCTATTGGACCCCAGCCTTTGGCTGGATTGCCAGGTGGAGGCAGTGGCGAAGGGAGTCTTTCACCAGCTACATATTGTGTAGAGGCTCCGGCCATATGTTTCGGACTCTGACCTGGCCATCCTCATCCATGCGTTCATCACCTCAAAGCTGGACTACTGCAATGCACTCTATGTGGGGCTGCCCCTGGCGACGGTTCAGAAACTGCAACTGGTGCAGAATGCGACGGCCCATCTTCTGACAGGAATGGGCCGTAGGGAGCACATAACACCAGTGCTCCGAGCTCTACACTGGTTGCCTAAAGCGTTCCAAAACCGATTCAAGGTGCTGGTTTTAATCTTTAAAGCCCTTACACGGCTTGGGCCCCTCCTATCTGAGAGACCGCCTCACTCCTCGGGTCCTGGGGCAATCCATGTGGTCCGCCAGGGGCACCTTCTTGGAGGTCCCCCAGGTTAGCCGGGGGCCCACAATGGAGAGGGCTGTGGAACTCCCTCCTGGAGGAAGCTCGACTGGCCCCATCTGCTGGCCTTCTGCCCGGCCTGTAAGACCTAGCTGTTCGTCCAGGCCTTTGGAGAAGGGAGTAGGGGTGGGAGAGATGGGTAGCAGGCAGGGGGTTGGGTTGGGTTGGGTTAGGGAGGCTTTGGGTATGGGTTATTTTAATCTAGGGGTTTTAGGTTGTTTTAACTGTATTTTAGTTATGTGTTTAAAAATGTTAGCCGCCCCGAGATGCTTGTAGCAGGAGGGGGATGGCATATAAATTTTATTAATAAATAATAATAAATAAATAAGTTCAGAACCTGGAGGAATTACTTGTGGGCAAAGTGAAGGTTTCTAATCTCACCCCTATTTTTAACAATGTATACATGAGATCAGTCAGGCACAGTATATTAAGATTGTCTTCATATTAGCTGACAATTAGACTCACAATAAGCAGTGCTGCTCTATTGTATCCCTGCTTACATTTTTGCTGGATTTTGAACACTTACTTGTTAGTTCATGAGATTGGCTGAGTTACTTCTGATGTCACAATCGTACAATAGAGGCAGGAATTTTTCAAGAACACAGCTTCACTCCTCCATGTTAACCAGATTTTGCTCCCCTTACTCATCTCAGAATTCCCATCAAGGTCCACAGAAACAACACACATAAAGCAAACAGGATTTACCCTTTGATACCTAACCCACTCACTCATATCTATTTCCTATAAAGCAAGTAGGATTTACCCTTTGACATCATTGAAAGACTGATTGCTTTCCATTTCAATTTTTACTTTACTTTTCACTCTAGGCACTCAATAAAGTATGCAATTTGCTGCTTAAACTCAGTGTTATGTGCATAGCAACTGGTTAATTACAGTCACCAAGTGCTGGCAGATATAAACCCAGGTATGAACCACAAGGGCTGGGCAGGGATAGCAGGCACTGGACCCGGCTCCTGAAGTCATAATAGCCCAGAAGAAAGAACCCTGATTTGTCAGAGTCCTCGGCTATGAAGCTAAGGGATAGCATTCAGCTATCAGTGGCCTTTCTAACAGATGCAGCAATGGACACTTTTCTGTGGTCTGCAAGAGGCATGGCTTCTAGCGTAGTAGCACGTAGGAGCTTATGGCTACATTCTTGGAGGGCAGACAACCATGAGAAGAACTTGTTGGTGAATGCCCCTTACCAAGGCGGGAAGCTGTTTGGCGTTTCTCTGGACCAGGTGCTCGCTGACGCATCAAACAAAGAACAGAAAAGATCTCTCAGTCAATTGAATGTATCACGTAACTTTTTTCGTCCCTACAGAAGAGGAAATTCATACTATTCCTCCAATAGTTACAATAGGAAAACTTTCAGACTCTCAACCAGAGGCGGTCGAGGAGGAAGAGGACCCTGGACTAGATCGGGCCGAGGTTCGGCATACCAGCAGAACAGGCAAGTGCACAAGTCTGAGTCTTCAAAACACAATGCATGACTTCACACTACCAGCAACGTCAGTTCGGTGGGACTCACTGTTGTGGGGAGACTTCTTTTACACGCAGAAGTTTGGAAGGGGTCTGTCACTGACAGATGGGTCCTAGAGACCGTAGAATTAGGCTATTCAATAGAGTTCTGGAAATCCCCTCAGGAACATTACCGCTTTTCTCCAGTATCCTCAAGGATCGGAAAGCATCGGGCCATGGTACAAGAGATAAAGAGACTGTCAAGTGGTATACAGAGAGTGCCAGAGGATGAGACAGGCCAGGGACTGTACTCAAATTTGTTCCTAGTACAGAAAAAGACAGACTCCTGGAGGGCAGTTTTAAATCTAAAATGACTCAATGAAATATTACATAGATTGTACAAAGGGTTTTAGGAGAGCATCAGCCTTGTTTGTGGGCTTCATATCACGACAGCTGGGTTATAAGGCATCAAAAACTACTATAGCCCGGTGGATAACTAACTGTATAAAAGAGGCATATGTTGCCTCTGGTCTGTCTCCACCTTCTGGGATAGTGGTCCATTCCACAAGGGGAGCAGCCACCTTGAGGGCTTATGCAGCTAGGACCTCTTATGAGGAGATTTGTAGGGTTTCTACACAGTCTTCATTACATACGTTCACCAGGCATTATAAAATCAATGTCTGGGAGTCTGCAGATGCTGCATTTTGCAGGCGGGGACTGCAAGAGGTGATGGATTTGAGTCCCACCCAGGTATGACGGACACACTGCTTTGGGAATTCCCCAGTGTCCAGAATGTCAGCCCAGGACAGAGCAATAGAAAGAGCAATTGGGTCACTCACCTTCATGAATTGCTTTTCTATTGTTCATGTCCTGGGCTGGCATTCATCCCTCCCATAGTATTCCTTAGAATGGATAAATAAATATGTAATTCATAATGTTTAATTCGTTAGAAGGAATGGGAACATGTCGTTCTTACTAGTAAGCTGATAGAGTTTTTCTTATTTGGTGTGCATATATTAGTCATTTATAGTGTTGAGTTCTTGTAAGAATGTTTAGTTATTTACATGGCTGAGATATCAACTGAAATTGTGGAGTTGCGACCCCCAGTAGCATGTGAACAGAGGAAAAATTATCAGACTGTGTGGTCTTATTTGTTAACACCCTAAGTCACTGGTTAACTTCCCATTGACTTCCCATTGACTTCATTGACTTTGCACCCAAAGTCAATGAAGGTACACCATTCTATAATATCAGAACATAAAGGGTGTTTTTCAGACAAGCGCCTCCCCACCCAGAACCCACTGTGCTTGTGTGAAAACCCCACTGGTAACCAATGGTTAACCAGTGAATACTGGGTGCGTACTGGGTGAGTACTGTGGGTGCGTAATTCACTTTTCTGAAAACACCCCCAAATTATAACTTCTAGTAACAAATCGTAAGCTATTTCCACATTCTCTTGGAGGACTGTGGGTAAGGTATAAAATATCTAATGCTTTGTAGTCTGCTTTATCTGAGAGTTACAGATTTCAGGTAAGCTGATGCTTCTATTCCTGACAGGAACACTAAGCCACAATCATTTTCAGAGGAGCATATTCCACACATATTGTGTATGGCTTTTCGTTTTCATGGTTAGCTGCATTTTTAAAGGTATACTAAAAATGCTGCATATCACCATACAAACATGTTTCTACTGAAATGCTTATACCCCGGTTGTCTGGCACTGTCTTTTTCAATTAGTCAAAATTGAAGTGAGATCCCAATGCCTGTCATTGTGTCATAATGCTTTACTGAATATTTCTTGCCTACCAAGCTTGTACTGCCTAGTAACTGCACCTAGCTCAGCAGTGGTCAGAAATAAATTGCCTGCAAGAAAACAGCTCAAAGAGAAGTTATTACAGCTTCTGTTTATGCTACATTCTGTGTTTAAGGTAAAGTTTATTTTTTCAGTATATGTTATTCATGAACTGTACTTGTTCTATTCACATTTATATATACTAAAACAATAGCACCATCATTTGTTTTATGTCTGTGAATAATAAATGATCATGTATTTGTTTAAATAGGTAAATCTATCAATGAGAGGGAAATCGTGTAGATAAAATCACTGGCTCCAACTCCATTGATGCACTGCACTGCTTCACACTAAGGGCTTTATCCTCCATCTATTGAAGTTAATAGCTCAGCTCCCATTGACTTTGATGGAGGATTGCACCCTAAGTTGAACTTAGGCCATGGTCTTAAATCAGACATGTCCAAACTTCCACAAGTTTGCAGAATGTTGACTTAATTATAACCATGCCTATAGTAAACTGTAAGAGATGGAAACAAAATAGTTCAGGTGATATTTCTATTGGACCAACTGGAGTTGGTGAGATTATGCTAGTCTGGGGGCACACAGGGCCCTTCCTCAGGCATGTAACAAGTCCAAGCTATAGACCGAGCAAATGCAGGTCAGGTATATACCTGCGTTTGCTCAGTCTGTAATTCTGACTTCTTACATGCCTGAGGAGTGAGGAGGCACCTGTGTGGCCTGAAAGCTAGCCTCACCAATGGCAGCTCAACTATTTTGCCTCCACCTCTTATGTTTGAGGCCAACACAGCAACCACCCTCCTCTTTCAAGAGTTTTAGTAAACTATAAGAGATGGAGACAAAATCATTCAGGGGATATTTTTTATTGTCTCCTTTTGGGACCAACACAGCAACCACCCCTTAACCCTCTATAGTAAACTATGTAAGACAAGTTTCAGAGATACAGATTTTTCCACCAAATTAAAATATGTTTGACAAAATTATAACGTTTGACTTGGATTGCCATGCAGGTTATCTATATAATTGTGGTCTGTTTGAGGTTTTGTGAAGAGCCAACTTTATTAGTAACTCAGCTATGAGCACACAGTACTCAGAAATACCATGAAAATAAATGCACACTTATTTATGGGCATGATGTAATATGGATGGAGTAGCACCAGCCAGAAAAGAACAGGCGCGTATAATAGAAATGGATCACGCCATAGGCTGATGCCAAAGGATTGCAGGTGCTAGTGGTAATGAAGGACAACACTAAGTAAAGTATAAAGGCCCCAGGGACCTATGGGGATTTAAGAACAAGCCTTCAGTCTGAAGGGGGAGGCCAAAGGAGGGCTTTCCAGAGAAGCAGGAGGTGGGACTGCTGCTGGATTCAAGCTGCAGCTGGGCTACCCAGGCTTCTTCTCAGACCTGCAGATCTACATGCTGGACCAGCGAGGAGAGGACGGGACTACTGTTGCCTCAAGAGACTTACAGTTGGGCATGTCTTGTAGATACCCCGAGGGGGGGCTGCTGTTGAAGCAAACAAGGACTTCATGCACCCACAAAGGTAGAAAATCCCTGGAGAGTCTTTGGTGGAGCAGGCTGGCTGGAAGGGGTAGTTGAAAGCCAGGCTTTCTCAGACCTGCCCAGTCCTGGGCTAACTGGGAAACCAGGCTTATGGTAAATACCCCAGGATCAGACCCTTGGCAGGTGTATCAGCAATGCTAAAGTTGGTATAAGGACTCTGGATGTTAACACAAGTAACGGTGGAGCACTGTTGTCACAAGTGGATCCAGACAAGGAAGCTGCTAGCAGGGCCGGCCCAAGGGTTTCAGGGGCCATGTGCCAAGCCTTGCTGTGGGGCCCCAAAGGCCGGCCGGCACTCGCTAGAATTGGGGGGGGGGGGGGATTTTCAGGGGATGAGGGGCGACTGGTTACCTACCTGCAACTTGACTGTGTCAGCTCAGCTCCGCAGCGTATAACTGGCCAGGGATTCCCAGGAAGTTTATGCCCCCCCCCCCCCAATGAGGATTGACTCGGAGACACCCGGTGGGGGAAAAAACAAAAAACGGCGTCGTCTGTCAGTCTCTAGCCTGTGGCGGCGTGGGGCCCCTCCCCCCCGCGGGGGCATGTGCCTGGGCACTGGTGGCACATGCCTTGGGCCTGCTGGCAACTTGGGCTGCTGGCAACTTGGTCAGGATCAGATCCGTTCACGGAACGAACGTTCACAGAGCTCGGCTGGAGGGTAAGCTGCTCCTACTGCACCCAGCACCCTGCACCTTCGCATCACAGGAAGCCACGGCAGCCAGCCATGACAGCTCTGATTCGGGCTGGGCTACGGTGGACTAGTACGTTATTGCCTGCTGTAGCCCACTCTGGCCTGATCAGGCAAACGGTAGCCCGGGCTGTGACCTCGGATGTCTCGGGATCACAGCCTGGGCTAAACACTACCACGCTTGGGAGAACTCCAGGGCAAACATCTGGAAGGGCTCCAACAAACATGATGGTGACCCATGGGCCACAGTGGGCCTAAGCAGACCGCTGTCATATTTGTTAACACCCTCTGTTGGGGCTATTGGGCGTACCGGGTTGTATCCGCTAATTCTGTACTGCTGCAGTACAGGGCCTGAGATGCAATACAGGTTTTCAAACTGTCAGTTCTTGGGAAATGGCCACCCAAGGCCTTTGTCAGCTTTGAAAATCCAGTCCATGATATAGTATTTACAATATGAGGGAACGCCTGATATGAGGGAAAGAATAGGGCACAGTAGTTACAGACGAGAAGGGAGAGCCAAGCATCCTGACACTGATCTTTTGCATGATCTAGACAAATAACTTTATTGTTAACATTATATGATATGTTCCTAGTGGTTGTTGGGAAGCTTAATTTGTTAATATTTTGCACTCCTTTACAACACATAGAGGCTTTTGATAGAATGTTCTTTCATATATACCTGTCCTGCATTTGCTTAGTCTGTAATTATGACTTCTTACATGCCTAAGGAAGGGACCTGTGTGGTGTGAAAGCTAAACAGAATGAGTTATTAGAAGACAAAGTATTATAATTCTTTATTTCCATCCATCAAAGCCAACACCCTGTGCAATCTGGTGGTTCTCAAAGTTTTTAAACTGTACTCCCCCTTCCTCTTGTCTGTGATAGTTGCCCCTCCCCCTGCCACACACACACAGGGTGAAAACAGACATGCACGTAACTCCGCTTTAACACCACTTTAACACCGCTTTAACATTTCTCATGCATGTT
This sequence comes from Sphenodon punctatus, assembly GCA_003113815.1. Classification (NCBI taxonomy): domain Eukaryota; kingdom Metazoa; phylum Chordata; class Lepidosauria; order Sphenodontia; family Sphenodontidae; genus Sphenodon; species Sphenodon punctatus. The sequence continues at coordinate 2,234,458 of QEPC01013547.1, forward strand.
GCAGGGCTATATTGGCACCTATGCAGCCCTGCAACATGCATAAGAAATGCTTGTCTAAATAAATAAAGTGGTGTTAAGACAGAGTTGAGGTTGGTATCTGTTTACACCCATAGATACTCCTTGTTCCCTCTCCCCCTTTCCCATCCTCCAGCTGCTTTCCCGTTTACTCCCTCCTTGCTACCCAACCATGTTGGAAATTGCCGTTAGTTCAGTCACAGTAGAGCTAGTTGTTTGCCAGCTGTGCACCCTCTTACAACCCCCCTCCTCCAGAATATCTTCTGTATTCCCCTGATGGACGAGACAGCAGTGGTCTGTGAATGGGGCTGCAGGAGCACCACCCAACCCCTTACCCAACACCGCCAAGGCTGATTGTTGCCACCTCTGCTGTCTTTGTTGTCGCCATGGATGCATGTGCAGTACAGAGGAGAGCTATGTGCTCCTCTGTGCATGCATCTGCCACCAAAATAAAGGGCCTAGGTCACACAGGATAAACAGGGCTGAGCACAGCAGCACCGCCCTGGTTTTTTTAAATGAAGGGGGAGGAAGGGAGTTGGTGCACCAGGGTGGCAGGTCTCACTGCTCCTGACGCACATCCCAGAAGCCCACAGGGGAGAGGTTATAAGCAGGGGTAGGGTGACTTCTAACACAGGAACCCAACCGTTGTTAACAAGGCCCCAGTTATCCATGATTTAATCATGGATGGGGCCGTGGACCTCGCATGCATCACGGAGACCTGGCTGGATGATCTGGCCGGTCCAACTTTGGCGGATCTGGTTCCAGCTGGGTATGCCGTGCAGCATCAGCCCCGCATGAGCGGCCGGGGAGGAGGCGTAGCTATTGTTTTTAGGGAAGACTGGCCTGTTAGGAGGTATCCAGTGCCGGAGATTGTGGGTGTAGAGGCTCTGCACGTGGTGATCGATTTGGCTGGGGGCAAGCTAGGGGTGCTGCTGGTGTACCGGGCCCCTTCATGCCCGGCGGCATCCCTTACCGCTCTAGCGGAGCTGGCCTCGGAGGTGGTGTTGGGCTCCCCCAGGACTTTGGTTCTGGGGGACTTCAACGTCCACGCCGATGCCGGCCTTGTTGGGGCGGAGCGGGAGTTCATGGCCGCCATGGCAACTATGAACTTGTCCCAGGAGGTGATCTGCCCGACCCACGTGGGGGGACATATCCTCGACCTGATCTTCGGCTCTGGCCTTGAGGCGGGGGGTCCGGTTGTGGGGGAGGTGACAGCGGTGCCCTTGTCGTGGACGGACCATTACCTCCTTCAGGCCGGTCTTTTAGCGCGCCCCCTCCAGAAGGGGAAGGGACCAGTTAGGATGGTCCGCCCTCGGAGGCTGATGGAACCCCAGCGGTTCCAGGAGGTCCTGAGGGAGCTTACCCTGGATGTGGACGGTCACTCTGTGGATGAGCTGGTCCGGCATTGGAACATCTTGCTGGAGGAGGCCATTGACAGGGTGGCTCCGAGGCGCCTTCTGCCTCGGTCTCGTCACCGCAGGACCCCTTGGTTTACTGAGGGGCTGCGGTGTATGAAGCGTGTGGGCAGGAGGCTAGAGCGACGCTGGCGTCGGACTCGGTCTGTCTCCGATCGTCTTCTCCATAGGGCCCATTTGCGGTCCTATGTGGAGGCTGTGAGGACGGCGAGGAAGGAATTCCTCGCCGTCCTCATAGCGTCTGCGAAGTCGCGTCCAGCGGAGCTGTTTCGGGTGGTGCGGGGGCTGGTTAGTCCGGCCTCCCTCCGCCTGGATGGGGACTTGTCCCGGGCCCGCTGTGAGGAGTTTGTCATCTACTTCGCAGACAAGATCGCTCGGATTCAGGCCGATTTCGACGCTGGGTTGATAGCAGTAGGGGAAGAGCGCGGGGGGGCGGAGGGTCCGTCTGGTCCATCTTTATGGGGTGAGTTTCAGGAAGTGACGCCAGCCGATGTGGTGGATGTCCTGGGGTCTGTGAGGGCCACGTGTTGTCAACTAGATCCATGCCCGTCCTGGTTAATAAAAGCTTCCGGGGAGACGTTGGGGACGGTGCTGGCGAGGGTGGTGAATGCGTCCCTTCGGCAGGGGAGGTTGTCGCCTTGCTTAAAAGAGGCTGTGGTGCGCCCCCTGCTGAAAAAACCATCGTTGGACGTAGACGCGCTCGCCAGCTACCGACCTGTCTCTAACCTTCCCTTTTTAGGGAAGGTTATTGAGCGGGCAGTGGCGCTCCAGCTCCAGGGTCATCTAGATAATATCGGGCTCCTTGACCCTTTTCAATCTGGGTTCCGCCCCGGCTATGGCACCGAGACGGCGTTGGTGGCCTTGGTGGACGACCTCCGCCGGGAGATGGATGCGGGATGTTCGACATTTCTCATCCTGCTCGATCTCTCGGCCGCTTTTGACACCGTGGACCATGGGCTGCTGTTGAGACGACTGCGTGACCGGGGGGGTCTGGACGGGACTGTTCTTGAATGGTTCCGTTCATTCCTCTCGGGGAGGAGCCAGCGGGTGGTGTTGGGGGAGGAAACATCGAGCCCCCGCGCCTTACCGTGTGGCGTTCCGCAGGGATCGATCTTGTCTCCATTATTATTTAACATCTATATGCAGCCCTTGGGGGAGGTCGTGAGAGGGTTCGGGGTGCGATGTCACCAGTATGCTGATGATACTCAGCTGTACCTCTCGTTTTCTACTGACCCAGACCCTGCTGTCTCGGTGCTATCCCAATGTTTGGAGGCCGTGGCGGATTGGATGCGGCGGAGCAGACTGAAGCTCAACCCAGATAAGACGGAGGTGATGGTGGTGGGGAGGGCGAAGGGGGTGGTGGCCCCCCTGGTTGGGGGGGTTTGCCCCCCTGTAGCTCAGCAGGTCCGGAGTCTGGGGGTCATATTGGACGCAGACCTGCGGCTGGAGCGGCAGGTGGAGGCAGTCGCTAAGGCTGCCTTCCGCCAGCTTTATCTGGTACGTAGGCTGCGTCCGTATGTCTCTGGCCCGGACCTGGCCTCCCTCATCCATGCCTTCGTCACCTCGCGGCTCGACTACTGCAACGCGCTCTACGTGGGGCTTCCCTTGTTCTTGGCCCGGAGGCTGCAGCTGGTGCAGAATGCGGCGGCTCGTCTTCTTACGGGGACGGGTCGCCGGGAGCACATTACACCGGTGCTCCGAGCTCTGCACTGGCTGCCGATAGTGTGCCGGGCCAAGTTCAAGGTCCTAGTGATGATCTATAAAGCCCTATACGGCCTTGGCCCCTCATACCTTAGGGACCGCCTCGCCCTTCGCGCCCCGGAACGGCTCCTGCGGTCTGCCGGGGGTGCCCTCCTGGAGGTCCCCCGTGTCAAGCGGGGGGCCACGATGGAGCGAGCATTCTCGGTGGTAGGACCGCGGCTGTGGAACTCCCTTCCGGAGGAAGCTCGCCTGGCCCCAAGCCTTTTAACATTTCGGCGGAACTGTAAGACCTGGCTGTTTGCCCAGGCCTTTGGGAGGGAGGGTGGGGAGGGATGATTTTAGTCCCCCACCCATTTATTTATTTATTATTTTTCTAGCCCTGTTTTATAATGGTATATTTTATATTTAATATTTTTAAATGAATTTTAAATGTTTTATTATGATTGTTGGAAGCCGCCCCGAGCTGCATTGCAGGAGGGGGCGGGGTATAAATTTGCTAAATAAATAAATAAATAAATAAAACCAATCAGTTTGGCCTTGGGGCATTGATTCTCAGCACCTCCTGGCCAATGAGAACACAGCATAGTTTGCCGCCACCCCCACCCCCCTTAGGAGACGGGAGCAGGGGAGGGAACAGAAGACTGGGCAGCAACATGGTACCAATCTGGACCACTTCAGAGGCTACTGTAGCACAGAGTAGACTGAATTTCTCTACTTTGGGTGAGGAAGATTTTTTTTTTGGTTGTTTTTGTTACTCTTTGCTGTGGCACCCCCCACTGAATAATGTCCCTTCCCCCTCCCTGAGTAATTTGTTTAATATTCATTTTTAATTTTTTTATTTTATGGGTTTTGCTGCTCTTTGCTGTGGTACAGCCCTTTTGAATTATATTCCCCCTCTCTGTGTATTCTGGTGCTTGAAATGTTTTTTGCACTTTGAATGGTTTGATATTTAAAATGGCTTGGATATTTTGTGGGTTGACTGAGTATACCAGGAAAAAATGCAGTCAGAATTTAAAAGTTTTTCCAAAGGCTTTACTTGCAGACTTCTTATATTTAACCTTTTTGCAGCAGTCTGCACTTGATTTAGCCATAGCCTTGTGTAGTTTTATAATACATCTAAAAGGGCAAAATAGTGTTGTGGTACATCCCCTTTGAATTATGTCCCACATCCTGTGTGATCTGATGTTTGAAAAGCATTTTTGCACTTTTAAATGGACTGATGTTTAAAATGGTTTGGACATTTTACAGGCTGACCTAGTACACTAGAGAAAAAATACAGACAGAATTTAAAACTTTTTCCAGTCTTTACTTGCAGATTTCTTATACTTAATCTTTCTGCAGCAGTGTGAACACTTATCTATCTATACAGATAGGTGTATATATTGCTAATTTGGGCTAGAAGTCATATTCATACATTTTCTCTCAGCAAGAGAAGATAAGGGCACATGTACAGGAAACCTCATGTGATAGATGCTAATTTCATTGTTAATGTTTAATGCTTGAAGTTGTTTGGATACCACAGTAATAGATGTGTTAAGCTACTAGTCTAGTCTAGAGTAGATTCTGATTAATAGCAAGGGATTAAATAGAGCTAGCTTAACAAAACCTTGGTTGTCAGGTGTTTATGTGATGCTGGAACATTCGGCTCTGAGAGATAAAGAACCAGATCCAGACCAGAGAAGTTGAAACTTACATTCGTTCCTGTTCCTTGAAAACTTGCTTGGGAGAGCAGATGGGCAGATAATAGTACTGCTTGGATGGTTTATGATGTGCTGAAGCTTAACATTTAAAAGACTGACAACTCATCAAGCTCCTTGGCATTTTCCTGGATATTGTGTCTGATATGAAAGCAGTCTGAGTAGACTGACTCTTTACTAAATGGGTCCCAGCAGATACATTCCGTTTCATGACTGAAGCATGGAGCAGGTAACATACCACTATTTATGTTGCATTTGATTTTTTAAATGTTCCTTTGGGGTTCTAGCAACTGGACCTATCAAATGACAATGAGGAAAAAACTTCCTTAACAATTCTGTGTTGTTTTTTATGGTATGACAAGTTACTTATTGTGGCAGGGTAAGGGAACCGCAGGTGAGTCTTTGCAGGATCCTACCTCCCACAGTCACAATCTCTAGGAATTTTAGCTCCCAATGTCTTTTATTTACATTGTCCCATCACCCTATCATCCATCAGTCTCTCATATATGTATACACAGTTCCCCAGCCAGGCACAGTTCCTCCCAAGCCAGTCACTCCCCAGTAGCTTGCCTTAGCTGAGGCAGAACTCCATCCCAGCTCTTGCCTCTACCAGAACCTCCCTAGCACTGAGCTTTGCTCAGGCTGTTAAAACCCTGAGCTGGCTCTGCCATGCCCAGTCTCAGCTGGCCCCTTCATTAGCCCTGGAGATGCACCTCCTTTTAAGGCACCTCCCTTTAGGACCAGTTACCTGCAGGGACTCTGCCTTGTTATATTGCAGTTAGGTTAGCTCCTTTGCTGTGCTTGAAGTTTGCAACACTCTTAGCTGTGTGGATTTGAGTGGCCACATTAATTAACATAAGAAGTGCCATACTGGGTCAGACCAATGATCCACCAAGCCTAGCATCCTGTCTCCGAGAGTGACCAGTCTTGGTCACTTCAGAGAAGTACCCAACAGATAATAATGGGGCAATCCTTCCCTGTTCACTCCCAGCTCCCAACGGTAAGGTTACATCCTCCAACCTAATGGCTAATAGCCGTTAATGGACCTATCCTCCAAGAACTTATCCTATCTTTTTTTAAACCCACCTATGGTATTGGCCTTGACTACTTCCTCTGGCAACAAATTCCACAAGTTAATGGTGCATTGAGTGAAGAAATACTTTCTTGTGTTTTAGCTCTGCTGACAGTTTCATGGAGTGTCCCCTAGTTCTAGTACTATTTGAGAGGGTCAATAACAACTCCCTATTTACTCATTCCACACCACTCATGATTTTATAAACTTCTGTCATATCCCCTCTCAGTTGTCTCTTCTCCAAGCTGAAGAGCCCCAACCTATCAAGCCTCTCCTTGTACTTCCGGAAGCCCTTTATCATCTTAGTTGTCTTTTCCAGTTCTGCAATATCCTTTCTGAGATGGGGTGACCAGAACTGCACACAATATTCAAGGTGCAGTTGCACCATAGATTGATATAGCGGCATTATGATATTTTCTGTTTTATTCCCTATCCCTTTCTGACTAACTAACATTGTTTGCTTTTTTGACCATTGATACACACTGAGCTGAGGTTTTCAATGTGTCATCCACAATTACTCCAAGATCCTTTTTCTGAGTGGTAAGGTAACCCCTAATTTCATAGCCAGAATTGTGTACATATACTTTGGATTATTTTCCCCTATATGCATCACTTTGCACTTGACAACATTGAATTTCATCTGCCATTTAGGGGGTTTATAAATGAGATGATAGCCCACACCAGGACGGTGTTCACTGTCCATTTATTAGGTGGCCATGAGAGGTGCGCTCCCATGCACCATGGAGCCTCCACTCACAGCAGAGTCCTGGGGCATAACAGGTCCACCATGTCGGCCAGTCTGGGCCAGTGTTCATCCATGTGTCCGCCCTAGCAGTGTACACCAGGCCCCCATCTCGTTTTTGGGTTTCATTTTCATTATTTAAAGTGTTGTTTTTGCTATCGTTATTAACGACAATATCGTTATCAGTATCGTTTAAAACAAAGGTTTTGTTTTTGGTATCGGTATTGATTTCCATGCGATTCCTGTGTGCAAATATTTATACAATATCCTATAATCCTAATATATATGGGGGGGTTTCCTCACATATTGTATTTATTTATTTTTATTTTTTTAAATGTTTTAATTGTTTTATTGATTGTTGTTCACTGCCCCGGGCTGCCCTGTAGGTAGGAGGGGCGGGATATAAATTTTAAATAAATAAATATAATAAAACAGACTAGCCTAAATACCTATATAATATTTAATCTCTCTATATATGTACACAAGTAATATCTATCTAAATCTCAGGGAGACAGGGGAAGGAAAAAAGAAAACTATATTATCTAATCAATTATTTATATAACTGTTCTATTCTAATCTAATCTAATCTATATGTCTATAATATATATCTATATCTAATCTATACTACCTATCTATATATAATGTACAGTGGGGAGAAGAGCAGGGAAAGGGAGAAGGTAAAATGTAGGGTATGAGGAAGGAAAGGTATTGGTAATACAGTGAGGGCTTGGGAGGATTTTTTGTGTGCAAGCACCACAGTTCTGTAAATGCAACCTGGCAAGCAGAGCTCTCACAGAATGGAGAGAAAAAACCTGGCCCTCCCATTATAAAGGGTTGCAGTGCCCTCCCCCAGAGTCCCCTGATTGGTCGTGGGAGGCAGCAGGCATTGAGCAATCACAGAATGCCATGAAACTGCTGGGGCCTGCTCGCACTGCTCATTGGCCAGCAATACAGGCCCAGTGAGTCAAACACACATACCCTGAAGGCTTCCTAACGAAGCCTTCAGGGTCAAAAGGGAGGCGTTTTCTCCCTTTATGCGGAGTGGGCGGCTAGAAGTGCCGTCCATTCCGCATAAAGGGACCCCGCAATAAAATAGTGCCGGTAGGGGGCACTATTTCATTGCGGGGGCAGGGGAAAGTCCATACCTGGGCACCCAACACAGGCATCTGGGTATGGAAGGCGCACACCACGCACGCAGTTCCCAGCCTCCCCACCCGAGCCCCTCCCTTCCGAGTCAACTTTGACTCAACTGGGAGGGAGGGGGGACTCTCGAGGGTGGGGGGAGTGGGGGCACATGGGGAGGAGGGAGCGAGGGGGGACCTGCTGGGCGGAGTGAGAGGGGGACCTGCTGGGGGGAGGGGGAGTGAGGG
>QEPC01013547.1:2242552-2296548 GCA_003113815.1 Sphenodon punctatus
GCTGGGAGCCAGGACTCCTGGGTTCTTGGGGAGGGGAGTGGGAGCTAGTGGGTTAGAGAAGGGGGGTGCTGGGAGCCAGGACTCCTGGGTTCTCTGGGAGGGGAAGTGGGGGCTAGTGGGTTAGAGCAGAGTGGGGCTGGGAGCCAGGACTCCTGGGTTCTTGGGGAGGGAAGTGGGGGCTAGTGGGCTAGTGCAGGGGGGACTGTGTGTGGTCAAATGGAGGTTTGGAAATCCTGAGATGTCACTGCAAGTCATGCAATTTCAGCTGTGTTCAAAATCCTGAAAATGGGATGTGTGTGGTAAAATTGAGGTTTGGACATCCTGAAATGTCACTGCAAGTCATGCGATTTCAGTTGTGTTCAAAATGCTGGAAATGGGATGTGCGTGGTAAAATTGGACTCAGGCTGTGACTGGGGTGCTTTACAAGGATGGGTCCCTGTGTTTGGGGTTTATAAATTATTTATTTTAAGCTTGATGTGCATGTAGACTGTTTTCTTCCATCCGATGTTAACCCTGGGAACTCCTTGCTGCTGGGTTTTGCTAATGTTATGCTAGTGTTTTGAGTGTTTCTCTGTGTTTTGGGTTTATAAATTATTTATTTTAAACTTGATGTGCATGTAGACTGTGTTTTCTTCCATCCAGTGTTAACCGTGGGAACTCCTTGCTGCTGGGTTATGCCATGCCACCAGAAAGGGATGCGACTGGGAGGTCCTAATCCTGAAAGGTCTCTCACCAGGTGACCCCCATCCTGCCACAGTGGGGGCTGCCCGAACTGAACACAGTACTCCTGTGGGCTATCAGTCATTTATTTGCACCCTTAGTTGCCCAGTCTCAGTGTCTTACCATGATCCTCCTACACTTCCTCACAGTCCGCTCAGGTTTTAACTACCTTGAATAACTTTGCATCATCTGCAAATTTGATCACCTCATTCTTTACTTCCTTTACCAGATCATTAATGAATACATTAAACAACACTGGTCCCAATAGAGATACCTGAGGCACTCCACTAGTAAAACCGGCAATTTAGTCCTACTCTTTGTTTCCTATCTTTTAAAGTTACTGATCCACAATAGGACACTGCATCCTATCCCATGACTATTTAGTTTCCTCGAGATCATTACCAGGTGCTTAATTACTTTTTGGACCTTATCAAACACTTTCTGAAAATCCGGATACACTCTATCAAGTGACTCACCCTTATCCATATACTTATTTACATCCTCAAAAATTCCAGTAGATTAGTGAGGCACAACTTCCCTTTGCTTAATCCATGTAGGCTCTTTCTCATTATGTCATGTTTATCAATATGGATGATAATTCTGTTTTTCACAACCGTTTCCACCAGGTTGCCCGTCACCAACATCAGGCTCAGTAGTCTGTAGTTTCTAGGATCACATCTGGAGCCCTTTTAAAATACTGGTAAGTCATTGGTATTGTTAACTCATTTCACACTACATTGCCACCCAGGAACTTTGTTCTTCCTCTGCCACCACCCTTGCCCACCCCAGAGTTTCCTGCTACCTAAACTGTCTTTGCCCCATATTCCATGCTGTCCCCTGTGTCTGGAACTCCCTCTCTGAAAACATGTACTCTGCTCCCTCCTCATTTTCAAATCCTTCCTAAAAAGCTCTCTCTTCTCTCAGGGTTTCTCTAGTTCTTCACCTCAGAATCTGCCCATTATCATGCCTTCTCCTGTCCTTGCATTTGGCGATCCCTTCTCCCTTGTAACTAAGACAAGCATGTGCGCCTGTGACTTCTCCGTTTCATGAATGTATCCCTGTCTCTCCATATGGTCCCCCTTTCCAGCATAGATTGTAAACCCCCTGGGGTAAGGACCTGTCTCTAACGGTTGTTATTATTATTTATTATTAACAAACATTTATATAGCGCCAGCAGTGTACCTGGCACTTTACAAAGTAATAAAATAGACACGGTCCCTGCCCCTAGGGCTTACAATCTGAGAGACAGGAGCTGGGGGAGAGACTTAGGAAGGGGAACAGAGGGAGAGACAAGGGGTCTAACATTCATGAAGATGCGAGGTCTCAAGTGCACGTACTTGGCTTGGTTACGATGAGAATGACAGCAGGCAGGTCCATGTTGCAAGGATAAGGGTAAACCGATCGTAGGTATAGGAATAGTGGCTCAGCAGGATAAAGAGTCAGACAGAGCAGAGCGAAAGAGGTGAGTTTTAAGGAGAGATTTGAAGGTATGAAGGGAGGGGGCAAGGCGGATGTGGACAGGGAGGGAGTTCCAGGCATGGGGGGCAGCAAGTGAGAAGGGACGAAGGCGCTTAGGGGAGCAGGGAAGGCGTGGAAGGGTGAGAGAAGGGACAGAGGAGGAGCGAAGTGCACGGGCTGGAGTATGGAGGGCGATAAGTGCAGAGAGGTAGGGGGGAGCAAGGTTGTGAAGAGCTTTATAGGTGAAGACTAGGAGCTTGTGCAGGATTCGTTCAGGAAGGGGAAGCCAGTGAAGCGAAGAGAGGAGGGGCTGCACATGGTCGAAGCGACTGGCGAGGTAGATGACCCTGGCAGCAGAGTTTTGGACAGAGATGAGGGGAGAAAGGTGAGACCGGGGAAGGCCAGTGAGAAGGAGGTTACAGTAATCGAGGCGAGAGATGACCAGAGCATGAACAAGAGTTTTGGCAGACGAGACAGAGAGAAAAGGGCGAATCTTAGCAATGTTATGGAGGGAGAAGCGACAGGATTTAGCAACAGAGTCAATGTAGGGTTTAAAAGAAAGGGGTGAGTCAAAGATGAAGCCTAGGCTACGGGCTTGGGGGACAGGCAGGATGGTGACTCCATCAATAGTTATTGACAGTGAGGAAGGAGAGGAAGGATGAGGGGGGAAGATAAGGAGTTCAGTTTTAGCCATGTTGAGTTTGAGTTGACGTTGAGACATCCAGGTAGAGATGTCAGAGAGACAGTTGATGAGACGAGCTTGAACAGAGGGAGAGAGAGAAGGAGTAGAGAGATAGAGTTGAGTGTCATCAGTGACAGGTGCATTGCTGGCACAATATAAATAATAATAACTTTCCTTTTAATTATTAATCAAATGATGCTTTAGAATACAAAAGGTAAATCAAATGCTTGCTTGGATATTTCATAAGAATGAATTATACATAGGGAAAGTGGTAGTCTTAGTTTCATCTCTCTTCCATTCCTAAACTGGTATAACTCAAGATCAAAAGTGACACAGGTACTATCTTGCAATACAGACCCCCGAAGCTGGGGTGCTTTTCAAAAACTTCTGAATATGGTGTTCTTCCAGGAGATTTGAGATCTCTAGTTTGAAGGAGAGGTATGGCATTGGGCTGCCAATGACTATCAATGTCACTCCCAGACTCCTCATCCCTCTTAGATTTTCCAGGAACTCACTAAGTTCCCTATGTATGCAAATAAATTATTTGTTGGATGGTCACAGCCACTCTTCTGCCCTTGCATACATACACAGCATTTTTCATTAATGATACTGGGAATTAAATTCATGGATTTCAAAGGGAATATAACTTTTATTTTTATTGTGACTCCTAGGTTTCCGATATCACAGTTTTCCTTCACTCCTGAATGTTTATTTACTTGTTCTGTGTCAGTTTGACTTCTCCGCTGATTATAATTCTAGTTTGTGGTTTTTCAGTCACAAATCTCTTTGATCCTCTTTGGGTATTTTAATGGCTTCAGTTTGCTTAATCCCTTTGCTGCTTTGCAGATGTGTGCTGTGCATCCATCTTTGTACTGTTGATAATGCTTCCTGCTGTGTCGCATGAGATTTTATCTTTACTCAGGTGAAACCTTCAGAAAACAGACAGAAAAGAGTAATCACTTTGATTTTAAAAATATTTCTCTGGCTTGAGAGCGTCCAACTACTTATAATGCTAATAATATTTAGCATTTACTGTATATATTGCTTTATGTGTTCAGAATGCTGTACATACAACTAATTAATTGTCACAGCTTGCATGCTAGGCATAGTGAGTGAGTGTTATCTCTATTTCCTAGGTAGATAAACTGAGACCCATAAAAGCCAGGAGCTTGATTTTCAGAGATACCAAACATCCAAAACTTCAACTGAATTCTAAGGGATGGAATCACTGATTGTAGTTCCTCCTCAAGTGGTACCATGTATTCCCACCAATGGCTGTAGGCCTGCACAGCAGACCACAGCAAAGAATCCTCTAGAGCAGTCTGCGCTCAGGCCCCCAGCCCCTCCTTCCCAGCACCAGGCTTTTGGTGTGCTGTGGAAGATGTATACAAGGGGTGCAGCAGCTTCCTTCAGTTCTTTGAACTGCCATTAGAGCATCTCCTGTGTTCTCCAGTGGTCTGGTTGCATTTTATCTTCTCCTTTCCCCCGAAATATGTTACTTAGTTAGTGATTTAGGTTAAAGGAAAAAGAGGGTTATTTTTTGACAGGGGGACCCTTCAAGGGGCCCATCCATAGAAATGGCTTTGAAGAAAAGTGGCTTCAAACAAGGCCCCGATTGCTTGTACTTGTTTTCTGTCACAGATCAACTCAATAAGTGGCCTGTTGGGTGAGGCTGACAGCAAAGCAAAGTGTATCCGGAGCTCTCGCTGAGTGTTAGGAAGGATTGCAGAGCTCGTTAGCCAAAGTGCACTTGAGAGTAGACAAGAAGATTCTATTGCCATCAAAACCTTCTTCAGCTTCCTACGTGATGGCCTCAAAATCAGCTGTGCCGGATTATCTGTCTGCGTGAAACCTGCAGGGAGCCATCGCGGCAGGACTTTTGAGCTGGACAACAGGGTACTGAGCTCAGTACTGAGAAGAGCCCACAAAAGAGGCCGTTATTCTGTCTAAAAACCTTTGAGCAGAGTGGAGCCCCCAGAACCAGGCTGCACCATAGCATTAGTGCTGAAAGGACAAACGTCACTGGTACCAACAAAGCCAAAAGACCTTGAGTGCCAGCATTGGCTCCAAGATGTCCGGCTCCACAGCAGCAGCATAACCACTTTCAGCCCTAGTATTGCTGCTCGCGTTGGCCATGGCACCAGGTTCTCTCTGGTGCTGGCATAGGCACCAAGGCTAGCTCAGATTTTATAGAGAGCCATATCCTCTGGCTCACAAGCCCTCCCCTAGAATATTCTCCTAAAGATCACTCTGCAGATTTTTTGCAAAGAGTGAATTAACAAGGTTTGAGGGAGGCAGTAATAAACAGTATGCAGTGTGCACTGTTGTTCCTCTCCAGCCATGGCTTTTGCATAGCCTGCATCCAGTATTTGATTCACTGGGTGTTTTCAGAGGGACGCAGGGCTGGTCACCCCTGTACGTGCTTAGGGGGGGTGCATTCCGCACCCCACATCTGCCTGCTTGCAGCCCTGCCTGGGTCAGGTTTAAACAGACCTGACGGCTGCCTTAGCCCAGCGTCTGCCCACACGGTGCCCCCTCCCCCACACCAGAGAGTTGCGAGTGGATCACCCGACGCTCTAGGCTGCCACTCTAAACTCTGTGGTGTGGCCCGTGGCAACACCTGGCCAAGAGTGGCGCTTCAGCCACTGTCTGCCGAGCAACCAGACAGCAGCTCTGCCTTGGGCCAGTGCCCTGGGCTTGGCTGTCCCGCTCTGCCAGCAGGACTCTGACATGTTCCAGAGTGCTGCCAGCAGGGCTGCCCCAGATCAGCAAAAAGCCTGCTCTGCCTGAGCATCTGGCAGCCCACCTTTAGATAGACGGGCCACCCTGGGGGGCAGAGGAGCAGAGATGGGGCTGCTGATCATCTGAAACCCCCATTGTGTAAATCTGTTTCAGATCAATCCTTAGCAGCACTGCCTTGTGCAAAGACATTATTATTATTATTATTATTATTATTATTATTATTATTATTATATTAACAAACATTTATATAGCGCCAGCAGTGTACCTGGCACTTTACAAAGTAATAAAATAGACACGGTCCCTGCCCCTAGGGCTTACAATCTGAGAGACAGGAGCTGGGGGAGAGACTTAGGAAGGGGAACAGAGGGAGAGACAAGGGGTCTAACATTCATGAAGATGCGAGGTCTCAAGTGCACGTACACAAGACATCTTGTGTATTGCAAAATCAAATACCAATTGAATATATGCTTAAAAAAACAAACCACCACGGTGTAACCATACGAATTAATGTTTCATTTGAATCTATTGCTGCCTGAATCTTAAACTTATGCTTATGAATTAAAGATAAAAGATGCCACACATTTTTTTTTAAGGGGGAAGGACTGAAAGTTCCACAAATAATTGGTCTAGAAATCAATGATGTGCCCTAAGGTTTGGAGCTAATGTGCACTCGCCAGCTTAAAAGTAGGGCAGCATCGAATTACTTCTGTATCCTGTACTATGATGGATTCTGGATCACACTCCCTTTTAATCAACACAATTGCAGCTAATAAGAAAAATAACTTTTCAAAAGAATATACGGGTTTTAAGAACTAAAGTGAATGGCATTTGCATGCATAATACAGACAGTGATACATGCTAAAAGAAATATGAATAAAAATGAGAAAAGACTCCTATGACAAAGAAAGCATTCTTATTCTTATTTATTTTATTTACTTTAGATTTGTAAAGTGTCCATTTAATGCTCGGATGCCCTTGACAATTTTTATTTTTATGAGAGAGAAAGAGACACACACACACACACACACACACACACTATAACTTTTCATATCCTAACAGGGCTATCATATCTGGACAGGGCTAACAGATGGTAGATTACAACTGCTAAACTTCATTGTTAGCACATTCTTTCTCATGTCATATGTCAAATTAATAATAGGTTCATGGCATCCCTCAATATCCAAAAATAGGTTTACAAAAACTGCCTTTTGTTTGTTTATGCAATATATGCATAAGCAACCCTAGAAACTGCTTTGATACCTCTAGAACAGAGATTCCCAAATTGTGGGCTAGCCCCCCAAGTGGGTCGGATGTGTAGATGGGATTGAGATAATGATGATGCCTTAGATACGCGGCATGGCCTTGTTGCTGCCAAAGGGTGGGAGTCACAGAATTATAGTTATGCACTTATATTTAAGTCTCAAAATAGGGTCACACAGGCAATATTTTGGAAACCTTTGCTTTAGGGGGCTTAATATTTTAATACTAAGTAATT
Source organism: Sphenodon punctatus (assembly GCA_003113815.1). NCBI lineage: Eukaryota > Metazoa > Chordata > Lepidosauria > Sphenodontia > Sphenodontidae > Sphenodon > Sphenodon punctatus. Next base: position 2,249,650 of record QEPC01013547.1, read on the forward strand.
TAAATATTTCAGAGAGAGCTTAGTTGTGTCTGGTGTTGATTAGTTTGAGTATGCGATCTTCAATTCTTTTGAAAATACACATGTGGTGTCTGATGATTGATCCAAATACATTACTAAGTTAATGCTTTGCAAAAGCCAAACACAGTAAACTATTTCTCATGTCCCGCTATGTAAATATTTAATATGTTCTGATACGCATGAAAAAATAATGGCTTGATGTAACTGATGTCAGATATAGCTCCCCTTTCCTTCACTCTCTTCCCCTTCTTGGTTTTGCCCTCTGATACTGTAACTATCACTTCAGCACAGTTCATTATAGTTATAGGACAGGTGTAACATAGCCAGAAATTTTAAAAAATAGGCTATATACTGTAGTTTCAAACCCAGGGCTGACACATGGGCTTAATTATAGGAGGCCATGGGGGATGTGCCCCCTGCAAATTTCCTTCCCCCACAATTCTAGAGATAGGGGGCGGACCTTATGTCAGTCAGTATCCCTCCCATGTTTAGCCCAAAGTGACTCTGATGCATTGCAAGCACTTTGCATGGAGACTTCCAGCGGAAGCTTATGGTGGCTGTGTTGTAGTAGTTCCGCACAGGTCCCACGTAGCTACCTCTCACAGGTTCCATGTGGAGAGTGCAACAAACAGGCAGGCGTTCCTCCCTGCCACGGTCTGCCTGCGCACCACTCCCCATCACAAGTTGTGGTCACTCTAGCGCCACTCTAGACTGTGTTCGTGCCTCTAATGGTGCAGGACACGGGCTGTGACCACGTGTGCCCCAACAGACAGGCAGCAGCCCTGGGGGCACCCTTTCCCTGGTTTTGCCTGAAGTCCACATTCTTGAGTTGACGCCATGTGGAGCAGCCCCCGGGTGAACATCTGGTGGCCACTGAATAGACGAGCCGGTGAATCCGGAGTAAACGTTTTTGTTACGTATTTGTATAGTGTCTGACACAAAGGGCTGGAACTCCTTGACACAATTACAATAAACTTAACAAAAATGGAAATTTTTGCTAGAAGTCAATTGAGACCAACTGGAAGGGGGAAAAAACAGGAGCATAACTTTCATGCGTAGGTTTTCTTAAAATCAGTACAAAGTAGCTGTTTAGCTAGAAAACTCTTTGTACAATTAGTTTAAAAACAAAACAAAACACACCACAACTGTATTTTAATATAAATTGGTTTAAAATGTTAAAATATCAAAACTTTCAAGTAAAGCAATATCACTGCTTCAGCGCAGGGAATCCTATACAATAATAGCTCAATGGTAATTCACATGCTTCGCCAAAACCTTAATAGAGTCAACATCATAAAGCAAACTTGTAAGATAACACAAAGCCATAGGGCACATTGCTTGTGCTATATAAATTATTATTATTATTAATAAATAATAACGTGTCTTTAAAGGCCTGGAGTCAATTTCATTGACTACAGTAGACTTTGGATCAGGTTCCGAGCTAAAATAGAGATTTCCATCCTGTCTTCAATTCATGTCTTGATGCCTAGTTATTGCACACGTCAGACTCTTGTGCCAGTAATTCTCAGTTTGTGGGGTGTTCAAAGAGCAATACCCATTAATGATTATAGGAAATTGTGTCTAAGGTGCCACACATCAAGTTTGTGTACAGAATCTATCAGCTAAATGCCTTCCCAGGACCCAAGGAAGCAATTAGCAAAATGGGTGTTTGTTTATTTATGCTCATGATGAATGTTTTAAAGTAATGGGCATAATGATCACACATGCTCTTATCAGACCCCAGCAATTGTTTGGCCAGGTACTGATTAACTTAAAGGCTGGAATGAAAAGCATCAAGTATGAATTTCTTTCTTTCTTTTCTTTTTTTTTAGCTTTCAGAGCAATTGCATATTTAAAATGTTTATTTGTTTTTAAGTTCCATATTTTAAAAAACACCATCCAGGAGATCTTTCTCCTATTAAAATCAAAGACAAAACTATTTATTTTAATGTGTTATTTTATTATTGTTATTTATTACTTTCTTGTCTTGAAGTAGTGCCGAGGCCCAATCACAATTTGTTTGAGACTTCATAGTGGTGAGTACTGCTCAAATATCTGGGGTGATATATTCCCTGCTGCAATGAGTTTACTAGCTAATGTTCTAGTTTTGCAACGATCCACATATTCATTTCTTACTCTGCAGCAGTCTTGCCATCTGCGTGGTTAGCCCCAGCCTCCCCCAGAATTCAGTGTGGTGTGGTCCCACTGGGTAATTTCAGACATGCTGGTCCAGGCCCAACACGCTGAAACCCAGACCTGGATCTGTTCCGGATCCCGGCCTGTGATCAGGCCAGCCGTCCTTTAGACGTGCTGGCCTGATCACAGTGGGGAATCGGGGAGCGGGCGGGGCTGTGCGGTGTGACGTGCGGTCACTCAGCCCCACCCCACCCCACCTCAGGGAGACAGGCAGGTGCAGCTGATCCCGTCGCATGGTTGGGACCGGGTAACAGTCGTTACCCGCGGCCATTCCCAGATCGTGGCCAAACGAACCGTGGTCAATTTGATCGGCCGGGATCCGGAACAGATCCCGGCCGAATGTTCACTGTGGTGAACATCTGGCTGGGAGCAAATAGACATGCACGGGATCGCTGCCACCACACTGGATCCACTGTGGTTAGCAGCGTTCCCGTCGCATCTGAAAATACCCGCTGTGTATACATTGACTGTTTAGACTCACCAAGACTAGGCACAATGGGGCCTCAGTCCTGAATGGAGCCTTGATGTACAGCCCTAGTAACAATACACTGGGTTGTTGTGGGGAGTAAAAGTTGTTTCTTAGTTATATGTGAAGCGCTCTGAGTGCCATGGCAGGGGGTTGCTATATAAAAATAAAGATTATTATAAAATAATACACTGATCGTAACTATGAAAAGAGCAAATATTTTGCAGTTGGACTACATTATAGCCTCTATCCTGAAAACATTTCTGCGTGCACAGTCCCATGGGCGTGTTTCATGATCACAGCCCAAGCAGCACCTAGTTTCTGTCGCAGAGGACCTTACCCTGTGTTTCTGTTATTCAGCAAGTACAATGTTGTCTGGTGTTCTCTTATGCTTTAGTTCTGCAAAGAGAACCACAATCCAGGCTTTGTCCTAGCACATGAAAACCAGTAAACAAAACTGGCTAAATATAAAGCAAGCAATGGCTCCTTCTAAATAACGAAGTTGTGAAAAAATGCACAAAGTAAAGAAACAGCATAAATAGCAGAAACGTGTATTTTACTTTTTAAATACTCAGGAAGCTCTAGGGTCGGTTCTGTTGCTTCTGAAGTCAGGCTCTATGTGAGGTTTCTAAATTATTTTAATCTGGCTGGTTTCCCTTTTATTCCCCTCCTTCATTTAACCGCTGTTGCACCTCGCTATGAAAGCCAGTCTCTAGAAACAGCTGTACATCTGTTGCTAACTGTAGTGTCTCGTGCTGTTCCCAGTCCGGATTGTCGCTCCGCTAGGAGTCGCCTGCGTGCACCTCTTCTGGGCCTGCAGGTGCCGCTGCAGAGCTATCTGCCTGGCTCATATGGTTTGGGAATGGTTAATCGCCCAGGTTAAGTGAAATAACGAACGGATGGCTTGATCGCATGGCGGTGGTTGAGATTTTCTAAACAACCGGCAGTTTCAATTCCTAACTGGAGCCGACTGGTGCGTTAAATCCTGGTGGGTTTAAATTATTCCGACCTAGGCTGCTTCCAACCTCTCGGAGATGAGCCCCCCACCCTTCCTCCCAATCTACAGGCAAAAGGAGGCAGGAGCAACAGCAGCGACAAGTGAGTAGCTTGGGCAGAAGGACACCCTGCCCTCCAAATCCCTTCACTTGATTTCCCCCCCGAAGGCCTGCACTACCCCGGATTTGGCCGGGCCCTTGGAGCACAGCGTGGAGGAGGAGGAGGAGGAGACTGGCTGCTGCTGTCGATGCCAGCTGGGAACCTGGGCAATGAGCAGAGCAGATTGACCCACGAATTCCCCCGGAGGATCGCACTGCAGCCAACAAGCGCCCCAGCACGGCTCTGCCTGGGTTGCTGCTCCCCAGGCGGTGGGTGCCTGCCTGCCTGGGCGGAAATCTCGCCGGAGCAGTGTGAGTGTCAGACGCGGAGGGGGTGGGGATGACGCTGCTAAGGTGTGGGAGTCAGTCCCCAGGCGGGGGGAGGCTCTAGGCTGGCGTTGCGCGCAAGTCAACATCTGGCAGGGCGAGCTGCTGCTGCTGCGGCTGCGGTTTGGATTTGCTGCACAAACAGTCCCCTTAAAGAAACCTGGAAAGTTCTCAGCCCAGCTCCACCTTCCATCCTGGCTCAGCCGCGCTGCCTCCAGGCTCTCCCCCGGGCGGAGGAGGAGTCGGGGTGGAGGAGCCGAGCAGCGTTTACTTTGGGGGGGGGGGGGGACTGACTGCTTGCCCCCGCTAGTGGCTGCGCTGGCAGCCAGACCCCGACACGGCAAGGGCTGGATTTGTACAGCAAGCAGCTGTACCCGGGATTGTTTATCCGCTCCTGTGAATGGGAGGGAGCCCGCTGTGCAGCTTCTCAGCCCTGCTGCCCGGCCCGGCCCGGCCCTGGAAAGTGGCGCCGGCTGAGCTCTCGGCCTGGGCGGTAGGGGGCGTACGAAACGCTTGCAACCCCCAAGGCATTTTGTCTTTCAGTTGGAAATTGGCTGCCAAGATGTTAGCCTCGCACTAACGGGAGAGGGGGACACGCTGTAGCGAATGATGCCAGGGAAACGCGCGGATGCCTCCTTATATCGGGATGTTTAAAAGGGCCTGTTTTTTTATTATTTATCATTATGTTGTTTGCAAGCTGCTCTGTGTGGCCAGAGCCCCGAGCCCCACTTCCTGCTGCTGTCCGGAGCTGGGGGATTAGCTTGCAGGAGCCGCACTCATTGAGCTATTTGGCTTCCTGCTAAAACCAACCCTAGCACGTGGTTATCTGTTTCGCGTCAAAGACTGATTGTTCCGCTTGCGGACGGGAACTGGGCAAAGGTTCTGTTCCGCTTGTGCATCCTCTTTCCCAGAGACTGTTGCTAACCCAGCCCAAGTGCTGCTGCTGGTTTACAACCGGCCTGGTCCGAAGAGACGGGCTGCTCAGGTGTCACTGCCAGTAGAATCTGCACGTGGGGATGACACCCACGCAAGAAGGAAAGAGCCCGGTTTGCAGGACGTCCCACCCTTCTACCCCTTTTAACCACGTCATTGAGAAGTTTTGACTTGAGGAAGCCATTGAGAAACCGACCCCACACTTGGAACAGGCCCACTGGTAGAGGCACTTTTCAAGCAATGTAAGGCTCGCAGCTTACACTGTCCTGTCATCTCTAGAATTTTAGTAACCCTTTAGAACTGAATAAAAAAATCTGATTTTAAATTAGTTCCAGGTAAGTCTCTGGCTTTAAATTATACCTGTTGTTTATATATATATATATATTTATTTTCATTTGACCTGCTCCCCTCCCTGGCCTTGCCCCCCTCCACCCATACATACCAGGGGAACTGGTTTGACTAGACTGAAAGAACAATGCAGCTGACTTTAAATAACTGTCAGCTGCTCCAAGAAAACTTCAAAAACCTAGAAGCTACATTTTTCTCCAATAGTTCAGCTTATCCTAGGGTTCAGTTGTGACAACAGTCTTTTAAAAATCATCTTTCTCTGATTATTGTGACCTCCTCTCCTTGACTGATGGGTTGTTGTTGCTTTTTTAATGCCTCATGGGATTGTAGAAAGCATATGAGTGTTTAGACAAGTGCCTGATTATGCGTGTTGCAGGCCTGTGGAGGGGGCCAGTGCACCATGCATGATGGGTATGTAATGGGTGGGCAGGTGCTGGTCTAAAAACACCCTCAATCCAAATTTAAATACATAATGTATTTTCAAAGTATGTTTTATTTACACAATCTGTCAAAAGAAACTTGGTTATTGAAGTAAAACTAGACTTTTAAAATTGGGGTGGGGTGTATTGAGAAAATCTAGATTCCTCCAGTAGCTGCTAAGCTGTTCTGTCTGTAGCCAGGGCAAAGCTAAACTGAAGACAACTCTTTGGCCCCTCACGCATTTGTGCAGTGCCTGCCCCAATGGAGTTGGGTCTTCAGATGGTTCCAAATAATTAGACGGAAGCCCATGAGACAGTCATTCCTCATTACATACTGGTGCGTCAGCAGATTTGAAATAAACGTATTGGATGTTACAGTAGTTGGGATACTTTAGTCTTAAGAGCCTTTCTCAAGAAACATTGAGCTTGTAGAAGGTAGTACTGGAAAAAGACAGTCATCCCCCATAAAAGTACTATTGCTTCTGTGGTTCATCTTCAACATGGTGACTTCAAACATCTCGGGAATGCTGCTGTGTCTCAGCTGCCCAGTTCTTGATTCACTCAGGAACCAAAATTGGTCCTTTCTTATTCAGAGTTCTTTGATTCCATCATTGAAATTGATCATCACTTCATTCTCAGTCCACAGAGATGAAATTGTAGCCTGTTCATGCCCAAGTGGAAACTGGGTCATGATGAAGTTGGATTTATCATAACACAAAAGAACAAACAAATTTAAATTTTGCGGGGCGAGAAAGCCTCTGGCTTACTGATTGCAGTGCTGCAGGTAGCTGTATTTACTCCTGTTCAAAGTAACAACCAGCCGGCCGACATGTCTTGCTCTAGATTTAGATGTTGTCTCGGAGACTGATTTCTAGTGTTCTCTCTGAAATTTGATTGTGATTTTTAAATCCAGACACTATGGGACATGGAGATGGGGTAACAGTCTTCTGAGCCAAATGAATAAAATTGAATTTTAGGTTTTGCCTTGTTAAACAGCCTTCAATGCAATGTTAAGCATCTGCTTTCTCAGCTGCTAGCCTTTTTTCACATTAATCAAATGGAATTCCCAGGAGCATGACTCCCTGTGATTCCATTCAGCTTCCTCCAGTGTCTGGGGGTTATTCCTATCTTTTAAGGAATTGCCCTTTTTGGCTACAAGCCTCATGCCATCAATGAGCTTACCCTGGCTTGAGGACTGCAGCCCTTGAGAGCTCATGTAGTCAGAACAGACCATTTTACCTTGCATGTTTTTAACTGATCTTCTGGGCAATCATTATTGTACAGCTTGACTATTACAGTCTCAAGTGTACGTGTCAAGCTACAAACTCTCTTCCACTGTTCACTGTTCTATTCTAACCTGGCATTGTTCTCTGATCACAAAGAACCAGAGGCACAGAGCCTTCTTGCTATATAAATAATAATAATAATCATTCAAGAAATTGGAATATCATCTTGTAAACAAACACAGGCAGAGCCATTGAAGTATATCGGCTCAAGTAGAAATTGGGGGGGGGGGGGGGGGGGGGGGGAGAGGGGGAAAGCAGAATTGATGTGCATCAATATATTTATTTATTTATTATAAAATGTATATGCTGCCCCAGGCATCTCGGGGCGGCTCACAGCATTTTAAAACATATTAAAAACAAACAAGTATAAAACTACAATTAAAACAATATAAAACCCACCCACCCCATCTTCCTCGGGAAAGGCCTGGTGGAACCGCCAGGTCTTCCACTACCTATGGAAAGGGGAAGTCGGTAATCAAGCGACCCTCCAACAAGAGGGAGTTCCACAGCTGCAGTGCAGCCATACAGAACGCCCTCATGGTGGACACCCGGGAAACCCGGGGGACTCCGAGGAGGGCACCCCTGGCCGACCGCAGGGGCCGGTCCAGGACCTGGAGGGTGAGGCGGTCCTGCAGGTAGGTGGGCCCAAGCCATTTAGGGCTTTAAAGTCAGCACCAGCACCTTGAATTGGGCCTGGAAAACTACCAGCAGCCAGTGCAGAGCACGGAGCACTGGTGTAATGTGCTCGCGTCGGCCTGTCCCAGTCGAGACGGGCTGCCACATTCTGCACTAGCTGCAGTTTCTGAACCAGCACCAAGAGTAGCCCCACGTAGAGTGCGTTGCAGTAATCCAGTCTTGAGGTAATAAAAGCATGGATGACTGTGACCAGATCAGAGTTCAAGACATACGGCCTAAACCGACGCTGGCAAAATGACCCCTTCACCACAGCCATCACCTGGGCATCCAGGTGGAGCTGCGGGTCCAGGAGCACCCCCAGACTCCGGGCCTGAGAAACCAAAGGAGGACGGGCCCCATCAATGATGGGGGCCATCACTCCCTCGGCCCTCCCCAGAATCATCACCTCCGTCTTGTCAGGATTTAATTTCAGGTGACTCGCTCTCATCCAGTCCCCCACAGCTGATAAACACCGGGTAAACACCGAGACTGCCGGGCCTGAGTCGGAAGAAAATGAGAGAGATAGCTGGGTGTCATCAGCATATTGATGACATCTCACCCCACACTCCCCGATGACCTCCCCCAAAGGCTGCATGTACACATTGAACAAGAGAGGGGATAAGATGGAACCCTGTGGAACCCCACATGTGAGACCCAAGGGGGGAGATGAAAACTCTCCCAGCGCTACACGCTGGGTTCTCCCAGTCAGGACAGAGTGGAACCATTCAAGAACAGTTCCACTAATCCCTGACCAGTCCCGCAGCCCAGTCGCCAACAACTTATGATCAATGGTATCAAATGCAATCAAGAGATCTAACAGGATCAACAGGGTAGAATGGCCCCGGTCCAATTCACAGGAGAGGTCATCAACCAAGGCCACAAGTGCAGTCTCCATGCTATAACCTGGAAGAAAACCCAACTGCGAGGGATCAAAAAAATTGACCCGGTCCAAATGCTCTTGAAGCTGGCGAGCCGGAGCCACCACCCATTCAATAACCTTCCCTAAAAAGGGAAGGTTAGAGACTGGCTGATACCTGCCCAGGACATCAACGTCCAAAGATGCCTTCTTAAGCAGGGGTCGCACCACCGCCTCCTTGGGACAGTCTAGCACCCTGCCCTCCCTAAGGGAGGTGTTGCCTATCCCCGCCAGCAGCGGCCGTGAATATCTCCTGGCAAGTCTTAACTAGCCAGGACGGGCATGGGTCTAGTTCACAACAGGTGACTCGAGGGTGCATCCGAGCACCCTCGAACACCCGCATCCGAGGGTGACAAAGCCCGAAACTCATCCCACAAAACAGGACAAAACAGGGCTTCTACTGCCTCTGACCCATTTTCTGCTAATAAAGTTGCATCAAAAGTGTGGTGAATTTGAGTGATTTTATCCACAAAGAAGTCCACAAACAAATCACAGCAAGCATTTGATGATTCTAAGTCCAGGCGCAGGGAGACCGGACTGACCAGCCCCCTCACCACCCGGAACAGCTCAGCCGGGCGGGACTTAGTGGACGCAATGAGGGCAGCAAAGAAGGTCTACTTTGCTGTCTGCACCGCAACGACATAGGTACGTAACCAGACTCTATGCCGCAATCGGTCAACTTCAGCACGCGAGTGACGCCACCGTCACTCTAATCGCTGCCCTTCCCGCTTCATCCACCACGGCTCCCCTGTTATACCACGGGGAGCTGCATTGTCAGCAATTCGGGAGTGGACGCTTGGGAGCCACATGGTCGATGGTCTCTGTCAATACAGAATTCCACATGGATACGAGACCATCGAGTGGGCAGCCATCGAAGTCAGAGGAAACATCCCCATGAGCTATCTGGAACCTTTCTGGTTCCCCAAGCCTTTGGGGGCGAACTAACTGAACCAGTTCCACACCCTTCCGGGGCCAACGTGTACCAGGATACCCACCTGGAGGAGATAATGATCCGTCAATGACAAGGGCTCTGTTGACACCTCCCCCACTAACGGATCCCCTGCCTTGAAGGCCTGTGCAAATGATCATGTCCAGCACATGTTCTCCAACATGTGTGGGGCCCACTACTCTCTTAAGATAGGCCCATGGTTGCCATGGCGGCCATGAACTCATGCCCTCCAAGACAGGCATCAGCATGAATATTGAATGGATATATTTATTTATTTTATTTAATATATTTATACACACACACAGACCCTGCAAGCAGCTCAGGGCAGCTAACAAAAACAGCTTTTAAAAACATTTAAAATAGTTATAAAAATCTCACAAATAAAACAGGGAAAGGACAACAAGTACATATAAAGAAGAGTAGGATAAAAACCCACTAACCTACCCTCCCACAAGGCCTGGGCAAACAGCCAGGCTTTACAAACTCGCCGGAATGTTAAGAGGCTTGGGGCCAGGAGAGCTTCCTCCGGGAGGGAATTCCAAAGGCGCGGCGCGGCCACCGAGAATGCCCTCTGCATTGTGGCCCCCCGCTTGACACGGGGAACCCCCAAGAAGGCACCCCCGGCAGACTGAAGGAGCCGCTCTGGGGCGCGGAGGGCGAGGCGATCCCAGAGGCAGTTAATAGGCAGGAAAAGGTAACACAGCTGTTGGGCCTGTTCCTCAACACCTGTGATTAAGAACATTCATTTTACTTCGGAGCTTGATGGGGGTGGGGCTAGTGCATATTGTTTCTTGGACAGGCTTTGAGGTGTAGTGACTAAAAAAACACTAGGCTATCCATTCTCTGGGTGCAGTCACATGAGCTGCGGTGGGCCTGATGCCCCATGGTAGGCAATTAGAGCTATTACACGTCGGGGCCGCGCCCTACACAGAGAAACCAGGCAGGCTGCTGTTGGAGGTCCTGCCACACCCCAGGATGGGCCAAGGCACCAGTCACGCATGCAAGCATCCAGCCCCACCCCCCACTCACCCTTTCCTAGCCTGCCCACTATCCCTCCTCTGGCCGTACACAACTGGTGACAGCACCCACTGCTCACAGCCCTGTGGCGGACCTTGCCGCAGGGCAGAGCAGACGGGGACTGGGCCCACAATGCGCTACTGTGAGTTGGGCAGCCTTACCCCACTTTGGGTAAAGCTAATATGCGCTGTGTCCCCAGCCTTTTTCAGAGGATGCAGCACATAGTCTGGCAGCCACTGGGCATCATCATGCAACAAGGCTGCCTGATGTGGGGTAATGCTGCCCAAATTGGGTATATAGGCGTACCCTCTATTTCCCCTTCCCTTTTACTTTAATAATCTGCACGAGGCTTTATAAACAGTTACGTAATCTGAAAATGTTTTTGCTGATCAGGAAAATAAACCTAGTTCAGGCCCTTGATAAAACCTATTGCATGGTGGTTTGAGCTGGACATCGTTTTAGTAAAATAATACTATTTGGTATATGACTGTTAAACCATTAACAAGACATGCACCTAAATTAAAAGGCAATAACTGGTATTAAAAATTATAACCCCATAAACATCTGCAAAGTCAAGTAGCTCTTTCATTGTGACACCTGTATTAAGCCTGATAATGGCTGGGCAGCTGATGTGCCTTCAAAAAGAGGAAATTGGGAACCAGATAAGCCAGTAGAATTCTTTAGAGGGAGGCTTGTGTTAATTTAAAACTTGGTTTGCAAGCCTAAAATAACATTGATTCTAACGTTAACATATCTCTTTAAATTGAGAGCTGATGGGATGCTTGACTTCTGCCAATGATGAGTACTTCATGTTCCACATAACTAAGCCATAGGTGACTGGTAACTGTCAATAGTAGGGGGAGGGAGGCACAGGAGTGGGGGCTGGGCAGGGGTTCTACAGGGCTTCCAAGAATTGGGGGGGGGGTGGGTGGGACACATGCCAGCCCATGCCCCCCCTACAAGTCACCTATGAACAAAGCCTGTGAGAGATACTGCTCCCATCACAACTCGGTGCTAAATATTGGGACTTCTCAACATTCTGAGCCAGGAATACAAATTCTGTCTTGTGTTATAGCCTGCATTAAGTAATTTTCTTAAAGTTTGGTATAATAAACACACAGTATGTACTGGGGGGGAAATGCCCTAGCTGCTGTAGGGCAGGGGTAGCCTTATGGTAGTAAATCTTATGGTAGTAAAAGGAGTCTGCATTTGTGGGTTGGGGCAGGGAGATAGCCCAACCTCTATGAAGTTATTTAAAGATAAGAAGCACAATGCAATACATACTGAAAGTTTCTAGACAACCCCGCTGTGCAGTGTGAGTGGCTGGCAGCTTGGATGCATGAGTATCTACTATGTTACTCTGCAGAAACGCAGTTAGGATTGCAGGTCGTTTTGCTTCTTTCTCTTGCCGTGTGATTTTCCAGTGACACTGACAAATCCCTACAATTGCCACAAAGCCCCCCCAAACTGTCTTGACTATCTTTCCTTTTCTACAGATAATTAAAGAAACAAGAACAAATTCTTACTCACAAATGACCAACTCTAGTGCTGTAATTTTCATGCATCTCAGTACTCCTGTTTACTGATGACTGCCTGGAGTCATTATTATTGATGTAGCTTGGTAGTCTGAACCCCTAGTAAAAGAGCTAGCAACAAGAACTAACCAGAAACATTGTACAGGTACTTTGTCGCAAGTTTCATTTCCCTAAGCAAGAGTGATCTTTCAGCAGCTTTTGATACAGCTGATCATGAGATGGCGTTGATGTGTCTGTGGGACCTGGCAGTGGTGCACAGGATTGCTCTTGAGTGGTTCTATTGTTCTTGTCGGGGAGGTCCAAATGGGTGGTGATGGGAGATTTCTTGTCCCCTCGGGACCTTCCTTGTGGTGTCCTGCAGGGTTCCATTCTGTCTCCCCTCTTGTTCAATGTGTATCTGAAGCCGTTGTGCGAGATCATTTGGAAGTTTGGAGTGAGGTTCCATCAACATGCTGATGACACCCAGCTCTACCTCTCTTTTTCTGCCAATCCAGGTCCTGCAGTCTCGGTGCTTCCCCAGTGCCTGGCTGCTATTGGGGACTAGATGAGGGTGAGTCGGTTGAAGCTGAATCCAAACAAGACTGAAGTGATGATGGTTGGCTGAGCTTGTGACTTGGAGGGGATTGGTACCCCTGTTATTGAGGGGGCCCAGCCCCCTCTGGTTACTCAGGTTTGCAGCCTTTGGGTGCTTCTAGACCGTAGATTGTCAGGTTGCGGTGATGGTCAGGAGCACCTTTCCTCAACTCCCATCTAGTGAGAAGTCTGTGGCCTTTTCTCTCTGGCTTGGATCTGGCCACCATTGTTAATGCTTTCATTACCTCGAGGCTAGACTACAGCAATGCGCGCTACGTGGGGCTGCCCTTGATGACTGTTTGGAAGCTACAGCTGGTGCAGAATGCAGCAGCCCAGCTCCTTTCAGGGATGGGCCGCCACAAGCACATTACACTGCTGCTCTATAGATAGGGCTACCATACTGCCCCTTTAAAAGGGGACGCTTATGAAAAATACATGTTGCAGGGCTGCCCTGGAACCAATGTAGCCGAGCAACATGTATTTTTCCATGTGTCTCCTTTTAAAGGGGAGATATGGTAGTCCTATCTATAGTCTGCATTGGCTTCCTATAGCTTTCCGGGCACAATTCAAGGTGCCAGTTTTGACCTTTAAAGCCTTAAATGGCTTGGGCTCTCCAGATACCTGAAAGATTGCCTTTCTTTCCCCATTCCACTGCGGTCGGTTGGGAGCACCCCTTTGCGGGTACCACTGCTTAGTCTACGACAAGGCTACGAGAGAGATGCTCTCAGTTGCTGCCCCAGGACTATGGAACTCCCTTCCGCCGGAGGCCCACCCGAGCCTCAGCATATTCTCGAGGCGGTGTAAAACTTTTCTTTTTACAGAGCTTTTGGCAGGTGGGGATAGAAGTTGGGTTTGTGAGATCTTGGGGTGAGGGTAGGGATTTGTAGGTGATTTTATTATATATCTTTGTATTTTTATTGTTGTGTTTTCCTAAGCTGCCCTGAGCCATCGGGGAAGGGTGGTGTATACATTTTAAGTAATAAATAACTTTTATAATTGAACATTTTCTATCAGCCCTTGTGAGAATCCACATTCCTTCCACTCGTCATACAATTACAAGAGAGAACAAGCCCCCAAGAGCCTGTAACGAACATGAAATGTGTTCCAGCAGTGTTCAGGCAGGATTGTTAAAATGTCGTCTGTCTTTGAATGAACATTCCTATAGTAGACTATCCAGCGACCAGCTGCAGAAACCTCAAATGGGTTTTAGACTTGGAAAAACTGTCACATCCCCTCTTACTAGCCCAGGTACCAAACATGTTCACCTGCCTTCCTGCAATGGGAATCTTGAAGATTCTTACCAAACCAGAAATGCCCCCCTGGGACAAGTGGGATTCCTATTAGATGAAGCAACTAGTGGCATTCCTGACACAGTGCCTTCCTGCTAAGGAGGAAATTCTTGCATTATTAATGGCTTCATCTAAGGTTTTGGTGCTGTGAGTGGTTTCCCTTGTTCTCCCTTCCACCCCAACCCACCCTGTCCAATCTTAATAAGAATCTGTTCTCTGTTTCCTGAATAAAATCCTAAACTTGGTAATGTTTGGATCAGTGGAGGAAATATATTCAAAGCAAACTACTAACTGTTAAGTACCCTCCATGGAGCCTGGATAAGGGTTGCACAGAACACCTCGTTGCCATATTTGAGTGGAACAATTTTGAAAAAGAGGAACCTTGCTCTGTGGCCTTTCATCTTATCAGCAGAAATGTCATATGTCCCAGGTTGTGGATGCTGTGGTATCGAAACTGAGGACCTTGTACATTATCTTTTTCGATGTCCTCACTATGAGAGATTAAGGGATAGATTATTTAAAGAAACTAATGTTCAAAAACACTTTTCAGTCGAGAGGAAAATAATATTATTCCTCTCTGATAAATGTCAAAAAATCACATGGAAAATGGCCTCTATAGGTTTGTTAATGGAGAAGGAGGGGAAAAGCAGTAGATAAGGTAAACATAGCCTAGGTGGTGTGTTTATTATCTATGACCCTTTGTATTGTGACCCATGGGAATATAAAATACTCCTCCTTGGGAAATGGACAATGAAAATTTTATATATTTGTAACTCTGGTTAGTTTCCTTTATGTTTATATTGTAAATGTATTCGCCTTTTTGTTCTCATGTTTACTTTTTTTTTTTTTTTTTTACGAACAAGGCAGTTGCCAGTGCTGAATAAAGTTATACCTTATACCATATGTCCCAGATATTCAATCAAGGATGAACACACTTTAGTCAACATGAGAAATGAGCATTTTTGCTAGCTGATCTATTATGTACTAGAGATTCAGCTGAGCCATCTAGTGGCACTACTATAGACTTTATTGAAACAGATTACTCCAAGAGTTTGCCATGAAGGGAAGGTAAACAGTGGAAAGAATAGAGAACTAGATTCATATGTTTATTTCAAAACCAAACACACACAATACTCCACATACATAATAAATTTCTTACTGCCGTTCTGAACAGTAATAACCTAAATGATTCTGGTCTCCCTAGGCAGCCATTTCTTATATTTTTTTTATTTTTTAAAAAAAGTTTTTAAAACTTCTTTGAAGTTTAAAGTGTCTGTGGGCAGAAAACCTTATTCTTGAAGCTGCCAGCCTACTTATTAAGGGTAGTTTAATACCGTGGTGATAAATCAAGCTAAACAAAAATAAAGCTGTGCTTGTTTACAATGGCTTGTATGGCATTGCATCTTTGAAACCCTCTCTTTGTTCCTTCAGTAATTAAAAGAAAACTCCACAGCAGCAAAAACCCGCAGCTAGGTTGTTTAGCCCCATTACACAATGGGAGGTCAGCTTTCTAAATCTGTTTTTGTTAATATTTTCTTTCAAGTCCTCCTTTCTCACCCACCTACTGATTTGCCTTTTACTGCGAAAGCTGAGCATATCCTCAGCCTGAGGTGGTGTCCTTGTTTTTGAAAGCTCTCCCCAAAATAATCTTAACTCATTGCACAAAGGGCATTGAGACTTCTGGAGGTATTTAGTACATGGCTTGTTGAACGAGTGTTGACATCCATCAGAAGTTAACATATGTGATACTACTGCTCTTTTGCAGTGAGTGGAAACTGTTGATGATAAATGTTTTACTAGTAACTAGATTGAACGTCCAGGCCAGCGGGCACAGCTAGAATTTTTAAATCTCATGTGGGTTGTATTAGCAACATGCTTATCAATGTTATCCTTCCCGCTGTATGTGGACTCTGGCCCTAGGACGTATTTAAGATGGAGTCCTGTGGGATGAGTATAGTAGAAGAGGCTTCCTCAAGTCTAGGTCCGTCTGTAACCAGGACAAGACAAACTCCTGGAAGATACCTGTAGGCCTTCCGAGTGCTCAAATGATGAGCTCCTATTGGCTTTTCGGGGAGTTGAAGGCACCTGGTTTCTGGGGCTCCAAGCTTCACCTGCACATCTGCAGCATGTACACTGCCTCTGCACTGACTAATGCAGTGCAAGTGCTGTTGGTACCACCTTGCTATAGGGAAATTTGGAAATGCTTTCCTTAGGACATTTTGGTCAATGTCTTTCCACTTCCTGTGAGGTCAAGTAGATGAGGTCAGAAGGACGCTCTTCTGCATCTAAATTGCTGTGCTTTCTTTCTTTAAAAAAGATAACTTCAGCTAGTGGCCAAATGTCAGCTATGCTCTTGATCTATGGTAGTTTCTTTGACCATTGTGCTTCAAAGACACATTTGGTAATTCCTCTGTGTTATCCTGGGCAGCTAGAGCCAAGGTCCCCCTCCATTGAAGCTTGGAGATACTGGGTGTTAATAAACATGATGTGGGCCTGGTTTGCCTACTATGGTCTGCCTGGGCCAGCACCTCAACCTGTGCATCTGTTTCCAGGCCACCAGACGTGAGCCTGGTACAGACCCCAGCTGGGTAGGCAGCTGACCCAGAAACGTGGGCCCGGTAAGGTGCATCTGTTCCCGTGCCAACCCAGGATGGGGGTGTGTGTGCACTATGGCCACCAGCCATGGCTGCCCGTTACCAGTCGTGGCAGGGTGCCGGTCACAACATTGGGGCAGCACATTGCTCTCCATCCACACCGTTCCCTGACACAGCCTGTCCCGGCCACGGGAAGCCCCCGCTGCACTTTTCTTTTTAGCCATTGACTTTCTTTGGTCAAGGGAACTGCTGGCTAATCTTCCTGTGTTCAGAAAAGGGCAAGGAAGCAGAGGTATGTACTGCCCGTTTTCACCTTTCTGAAGAGACGCAGTCAAGTGATTTTTGATAGTGGGAGAGGGAGGGACCTAAGAAGAATTAGAAAGGATGGGGTGGGGGGAGCTAAAGGTGAAACAGTAAAGGGGGATGAGTTGGCTGTATGTTTACTTCCACACTAGTGTATAACTTACCTTGCCAGTTGTTTTAAACTTCATCACAAGTATCTCAGTACTTGAGTTTCTTAAGACTAATCCTGGAACTGTAGATTCAGTGTTCCATGAAATTGCAAACTTGATGGGTATGAACTTGCTATCATAAACAGCTATCCAATTCTAAGCTGCTTTCACACAGCATGTTTATGTCGCAAGGCTATAAAGTTTCTTACGTTGATTTGGATTGTTTTTTATGATGTAAGCTAGTGGGGGAGAAGGACAAAAACTGTTGGGATGCTTAGGTAATAAAATGTAAGTATATGTTTAAGCATAGCTGATTATTGCAAGTGACTCCTCCTCCCACAACCCGACTCCTGTACCCTGATTCGTGGGAGTGAATGTTCTGCACCTTTTATTTACTTAAATGGGACTTGTGCTTGTCTTGAGCAGGTTAAAGACTTGGCTCATATTTCCATTGTGGTATAATACAAGAAAAATGAGTCTTTGCAGGCTGCTTCCATGATTACTTGCACTTGTCTTGGTAATGTGATGTCTTTTACTTTGGCTGTAGCACTAGCTGCATTAAGTTAAGCTGCAGGGAAGAGTTTGTTTATGCCAAGACCCATCTTTATTCTGGCTGCCAGTTATTTGCTAACAGTGGTCAAAACCACGCCAGCTGAAACTGGTCGTGTGTGTGTGCAATTCTTGCCTGTGTGAAGGGAACAGTCTGAGAAACAGTTCATAATAAAGTTCTTACATTCTTGCTAGGACTTTAGAGTAAACTTTAAAGATTAGGAAATGGGTTGGCTGAGACAGAGGTCTGAGGCAGCTAGCTTCTGCTTTTCCAGCTGCTGAGACATTTAGAGGGATCTCTGCCATGGAGCTGTCCGTGATCGCAATTTGGGCTCTAGAGTTCATTCCCCATATTCTGGGAAGCTTGACACTTTCTTCAACTCTGCCTAATATTCTTACTGCAGCCATCAATGCTGGCCTATTAGGTGTCCGGTAAAGAGGAATCCTTTCCCTCCCTCCTTAGACTACTGGAAAATCCTTCCTTCCTCCTTCAGTTCCCATGCTTCTTGAGGGCAGAGGTCTCCAGCCTACTGCCTTCTTTAAGGCAGTTTCCTTTCCTCAGCACCAGTTTTCAGGTGAACCATCTTTCCCTTGGACACCTCCCGGCATCAGCCTCGGTACTTTTTCTCAAACAGTAGAATGGTACTGATGTTGAGCTGTGTTCTGAAGGGCAGCGTGCTCATGTTCCTGAGCAGGAGCTAACTAGCTTTACTCCTGTAAGGAAACCTGGTTTGAGTACAAAGATCTAGACTATTAATCTATAGACTAAGTCCCACAAAAGGATTTTTCTACTGACTACGAGTTTTCCATGAGTCAATCTGCATTTGGTGTGTGCCAAACATCCTGGCCTTTGTACTGCTACAGTGAATAAACCTTAACTAAAAATGTTAATTTATTTTAATTTATATGCCACTTTTCCCAGAGGCTCAGGGCGACTTACAATACGTAAGAACTACGTTTTCTTAAACTGAAAAAGTGTAAAACTTTCCTCTTTTGTTGTTGACAGGTATCACTAACTGTGAGGAGGCACAAAAACCGCCGTGTTTCTCTCTCAGCGGTTCTGCACTACTTGTGAGAGAGAGCAACAGTCTGTGCATCTATCAAGGAAAATATTTCAAGGTTTGCAGAGCATGCTGCTAAACTAACCTTTTCAGCTGCGATTGTAGATGTACCATGGGGTGCTTTAAATCCAAAAACCCCTTCCCAGGCTCGAACACTATTCTGGATGACAAGAGCAGGGAAAGTGAGGACACATCCTCCCTAATTACAGGGAGGCAAGAGCAGAATGCTTCAAGCACCATGATAATGGACTATGCTCACCATCTCTCCCTAGAGATTCTTGATCAAGCTGTGAAGCAATGGGCAGTGGCTGAAAGCAAATACAGCGACATCCCCTTCATTGAAAGTGATGTGCCCTGAATTGCCTCCTCAAGTGTCCGCCTGTCTGTTCAGCAGTTCACATTTGGTGCTAGTGCAAATAAAACAAACTTAAGTAAGAGCAGGTTACTTGTTACTCCAAATGTGTTTGGAGGGGCCTGGGATACTTCAAATGCCTTTTTTTTATATTACTAAATGCCATGAACTTTACCATGGTGGAATCAATTAATCAAATATTGGTTCTGAACAGCCATATATTGTCTTCTACCTGCTTTGTACATGATGTGTGAGAGCATGGTTAATGTCACTAGAAGGGATGTGAAATTGCTATAAATAGTGGCTCTGGAGCAGCACCAAGAATGTTTAAGAATAAAGCACGAGACTCTTTATAAAACAGCAGGCTACTTTGTAGCTATGGGAACTTTTCATCTGCTTGAGTTTACCTGTGTATGGACAGGATGTGTAGTAAGCTTCTGCTAAACAGGAATCACGGTTAGGCATAGATTAGAACAAAATTCACCTTAACTTTGATCCTTCTGCAATTTGATTAAAAGTATGAAATGATAACTTGAGTCAAGGGAAAGTGTTTTATTAGCACGAATAGCATAGAATATGGATTGTGCTGCCATTAAAATGGCCCTTTCCAAACGTATTAGCACATTAAAGGTACCATTAGGAGCCTAATTATTTCCTGATGCATCATAAAGATAATGGTTTGATTCCTACAGACTCAAACATATTAAGTAGTTACTGAAATCAGATTCAGAAGCCAAATATATAAAAATGGGTAGCTGTTGCCAATGATGTGGGGCGGGAAATTTTCCAGTTCTAAAAATGCATTATTTCATAAAATTAATGAGTAACCTAAGTGGAGACCAATACATAATTCCAATAAAATAATTTCCAAGTAAAGCTTGAATTTCTTTGAACATTTAAACAACATTAAGTGCACTTTACTGAAATGTTTCCCCTAATTTATTTCAGTTCAACTACTTTTGGTTATTGTATAAACTTTTGAGATATTTATCCAGCATATAAAATTAAAAGTATACTTTTTCAATTTTGTTTACTAAGTACAAGTCAATTAAACATGCTAAATCAATCCCAAGTGATTTAAGGCCACTGGAAAAACTTTCAGAAATTTTTTCCAGAAAACTTTCTGGAAAACCCACATCACTGGCTAAAGCAATCAGTTGCCTATAAGCAGTAACCTCAGACCAAAGACTCCTGGCAGCAGGGAGAGAAGCAAAACAGGGCAATCAAATAAGGCTTGATTGTGGTAGTTGTGGCTGTCTGAGAATACTGAATATGAAAAGACTACTCTCAGATATTACTCTTAGGGTGTGATTTGTTGCTGATAAGTTTAGCTTTCTCAGGGTATCTTACTAGCCTGTTTAATCAAACTTGGGCAGGATGATTCGAACTGACTTGACAGGAATGCAAGAGATTGAGTGATGCATCAATTTAAAATGTTTCGCTTGAGAGCTGCTTAGGTTCAAAAGAACCCAGCTTAAGGAGTAGGGGGGCTTCATGGCTTCTACAACAATTTAAATCAACTTGTGGAGGCCTAGATGAAGCTGGAACTGTGGTTCAAAAAAATCGGACTGAGTAAAGTTAATGGGAATTTTTTTGAATATTTGAGGGGCCAAAAAAAGAAAGTGCTACATGATTGTACACTAAATTACATTCCATAGCTGCTATTCCTTTCCACAAGCATCTAGCCCTTGGAATGCCAGTTCTAGCAAAGCTTGGAACAAGGCAGAGTTGCATCAGCACCAACTACATGGAATTCGGACAAGTTGTGTGCCTTGCGGTGTCAGGTGCTGCTAAAAAGAAAGGTGACACAGGTAATTTAGCATTCTCTCTTGTCTTGCTGAGTGGTGCTTACCACCGCTAGGCTATGAGACATAGCTGGAAGCTTTCCCCCCGCCTCCACCCAAGCAGATGTTCTTGTGGGGAGCAAAGAGGGAGAAAGAAAAGTGCTTTCTAGCAGTACAAAAATGGTTGGACAGACAAGACTAGCTTGAGTCACAGTACCAACAATCAATGTTATACACACCACATAAAACAGGAGATGTTTCTCACCTGCGAGTAGAGAACTACGGACGAGCAACATACCACCCAAGATACTTCTGCCTTATAGAGTAAGGCCACACGAGATGTTAACCTGTATTAGCCCGCGATGCAGCTGACCATCAGTCTGGTGTCCTCAGATATTCATCCACTTCTGCCCTGAAGCTGGTGGTCTGCTGCTATGCGACACGTTTGCCAGAGAAGGCCATTGACACATTATGGGTTACCTACACCAATGTGGGGTGGTAACAGGCTGCCTTCCATTTGGTCAGTCCATGCAGCACCGCTGCGAGGTGAGGTCTCACGGAGGAGCGCGCTCACCTGGGCCAACGAACAGCTGATGTGGAAGGGGCTGGAGGCGTGCACATGCTCTCTAGGCCCACCAGATAACTGACGGGGGAGGAGCACTCCTCCAGGTTCCCCTCCCCAATCAGCTGTTTAGTGGCCAGGGAGAGTACACGCTCCTGTGGACCCCCTGCCTTCCCCCCAATCAGCTGTTTGGCCAGCAGGGAGAGTACACATGTTCCTCCAGGGCCCCCCTCCTCGTGGACCTGATGCTGCAGTGCAGCAGGAGTCCAGCCCCATGTGGCCAACTCCTCAGCTGGATTGATGATGTGGAGGGATACCTCGTATGGACTGCCCACCCAAAATGTGGCAGCTGCGTCAGGGGAGGCTGGCCCTGTCTTGTGTGGCTTTAACCAAAAATGTTCCCATCTGAAACTTACCCCCCACTAGTGGGCTCCAACTTCTAGTGCTTTCTAGATCCGAAATGCCAGCTTGTGGTGTCTGAATAAGTGCTGCTCCTGCTGGGTATGACAGCAATGTTTTCTGAAGCCTGGGTATGTCAGGAAAACACAGGGCACAAGAAGTCAACAAGCTCAGGAGCACTGGGACAGCAGGAGGAAATAAACACAGTTGAACAGCAGGAAAGAATTTTATGGCTTTGTCACTTAAACTTTGCAGAGTTCAAAGAGCATCCTGTGCAAATGTTGTCCCTGTTCTTAAAAATGAGTGGTACATCAACACTTAATTTAGCCAGAAAAGAATGACAGCTTGAATGAAACTACATTCTGTCCACACCATCTTATATTTTGAGTGCAATCCTCACTCTATTGAATCTAACGGCAAAATGCCCATTGACTGCAAAAGATTGAGGATCACAACCGTAAAAAGTTGTACAATGCACAAGTGTCACACTACTATAGTTGGAGGGAGAGTTAAGGGGAAACGTTTGTCTTGTTATAGTGTGGTATAGCTGGATGGCAACTGCCTTGCTTGATGTTTTAACAGTGGTCAAAAAACATTAACTACAGAACAACTTTGTAAACCTGACAGAAAGAAAGACAAATATCCCCAAACTAGCATATTACTATATATTTTTACAATATTTTTGTGAAAACATTTTCCTTAATTGAATAAAATTAGGTTCTAATTAACAGCTTGCAGTGGTTTTTATTTGAATAAAATATGTCACATGCCCTTCTGTTTGCTAATTTATCTTTTCAAATTCAAGTCCACCAAGCACTTTCTAAGACACGATCCCTGCCCTAAGGGGCTTACAATCTTGGCACTGATTTTTAATTGTACAACAGCTGAATACATTTTACACAGATGGCACATGTGGAAGAAATGCATGCCTACCGAACCTCTTCAGTGATCAAAATATTTTTTAATTATTAAAAAAAGATGTAATAAATGTGAATGGATGCTAAAGTGCACAGGGCCAGAAATTTGGCCAAAGCAATTAAGGGATCCTAGAAACTTTGGGGTAAGAGCTTCTTCTGAATATCCAAGATAGCAGTGCTTCCCTACGTTGCATCAATATATCATAGTGTCTGAACTAACTGCCTACATTCCCTACGTCCTACAGTGTTGTAAGTGCTAATTCATTCCTGGTCAATAAGCACTTAAGAGATTCTAGAAAGAAAGGCAGCAGGAAATTACAGCTAATGAATACTCATTGCTGGATCCCTCTGACAGTGTAAACAATTCTGCTAAATCTTTCTGCTTTGTCACTTTAACTTGCTTGGGTTTATTATGACTGACTTCTGAACATATTTCTATCTGAAAGAAAGCTTTTCCTTTTCATATAAACATCCTCTTGATTTGATTCTTCAAAGAAGTAAAAATTCTACAGCTGACATCATTGTTTATTACCATGGCTATAAGCGGAAAGGGTGCCATACAATTTTGACCTGTCAGATTAACTATAGGAAGCACAGAGCATCCACACTGAACAAACAGACCATAGATCAGTGTCCATGTGTGAAACGCAGAACAAGGGAAATGATAATTGAACATAGCATGGCTATAATTACCTCAAGGGGATCTGGTTACAGGCTACTGTAACATCAGCAGAAGCCTGTGATGGAACAATCATCTTTAAGGTACATTAAAAAGGGAGGTTTTTTTTTTTTTTTTTAAAGCAGACTGTTTAAATAAAGTTTCCTGACCCTTTCCCTGTTCCTTTTTGTCTGTTTGCATTACAGTTATCAAATTTAAATAATCACACCAGTAGAATCCTTGAACAATAATGTGTACTGGGGCTTTCTAGATGCCAGGTCTCAAATCTAGAGTTTAACCTCCCCAGTTTAATTTTTTTTTTTTTTTTTTTTTTTAAAGTGAAGGTTATAAGCTGGTTTCATGAACATGAAAAGCTGCACCCGGATGGCAGTTTTTATCTATTTGTTTTAATAACGTTTTGCTCCGTGCAGCTCCTCAACCCACAGCCATAACTTTTTCCTCCAGTTAAATATACAAATTGAAAGCTATCGACCTGACTTCAAAGGCTGGAGTAGGCTTTGCCCCCAGCTTTCATCTATCCAGACTGATGGGAGACAACAAGGGCCAGAGGATTGCTGTAGCAGTAGATTCTCTGGTCTCTGGCCACACGGCCTATGGGTGCCTGCACTCCCTCTTCAGAGGTCCTTTGCTTTCTACCCTCGAAACTGCATGTTTTGGCCAGTTTTAGGGCCAAGTTCATCCCTAAACCACTGAGGTTACCCAACATGTACCAATTTACACCAGTAAGTTGTAAGCCGCTGTGGAGGCAGCTGTGGAGTTCAAGTGACATCACAGAACCCAACAAAGCTTACTTGTGACTTATGAAGTCATGGAATCACCCTTGTTATGTAGGGTTAGCTTTTACACATAGTGATTAAAACAATTACAGCTTGGTTAAAAATGCATAACTGCTTAAAGAAAAAGCTCTTCCAGCTCTGTTAAATGCTATTTATACGCTCAGTGGACTGAAGTGAAAATGGGGTTTTACAGATGAAACTGTCAGACAGCTAAGCTGTATCATATACTAATTCATACCAGCGACCTGACATTTATTCAGCACAGATTGCTTGCTGTCAGCTCACTAGTCTAATACACAAGTCTGGCCTTCACTAGGACTCAAAATAATATCAAATACCAAGGGGCTTAACTAGAGCATTTTCCTTTTGTAAATCTGAGACTGATTGGCAAATTTAGGTAAGATTTTTTATTTCATTTAACAGAGAGTGAAAGCATAGAAAAATTTAGTGTCAGATCAGCGGCAAAGACAGATAACCTGGCTCCCAGGCCAGCATGCTGCTCTCTAGACTATCTTGCCTTCTAATAGTTCCCTACTCAACCGATGGTTGTCTCGAAAAATTAAATTCTCTTTATTACACAATGGCCATAAGCATCAGGCTCCTCTTAAAATAGTTTACATTGTACACTTAAAATAGTTTCCTGTATACTGTAGTTATGATTCAGTTTCCTCATTATGGCAAAGTATACATAATGAAAGCTACAAAATGCAGGAAATTAAACTGAACTTAGGGAGGCAAGAGTCACTACCATCTTTATCAAAATCTCTGTGCTACCATTCATTTTTATATCCTAGAATTATGTAGTGAACAAAAGCCTGATAAGTTTGTCCAAATCCACTATAACTTGAGATCGCTGCTTCCCAAGGACTTAAAGCAACTGTCTATAAATTCATCTGTTACTTCTTCTAAGGCTGCTGGCTTCCACTTTGGGGCTTGGTCTTTGTCAATCAGCACTATCAAGTAAAATATAAAGACATAAGTTATTAGTGAAGCTTCTCAGTCAAGTGACTTACAGCATGACAGCAGATTAGCTAGTGTACACTAGTGTATATTTAGGCTGTATCAAGGGTAAAATCAATGTGCAACTTCAATAAAAGTTCCCATATCTTTGAAGGAGGTTCTCTAAGGGCACATTCAGACAAAACCCAGATGCCACAAGGGTAGCCTTTGCTAACTGCACTTGTGGGTGGCCGTTGTCAGTGGGGGCAGCTGCCTTTCCCCCAGGATCCAGGTTTTGTCTGAAAGTACCCTAAAATGCCCACTGGACAGGTTCTTACTCTTGAGTTAGATAATACCGAATACACAAATAGTTTCAAAAATTCCTGTAATTCCCCAAACTAATGTCCACAAACTCTCAGGGAGGGTATATATACTGTACCGTGCAGGACAGCCTCCACCCAGAGATTTCTTTTAGATCTCACAATATTTTGGAGCATAAGGGTATATTGGGAGCTATATACAATTTTGTCTTTTAGCAAACATTTATTAAATTTCTATGCAGAATGTCATTCTTGAAGGCTGCAGAGAGTGACATAGTAGACCAGGGGTTCTCAATCTTTTTCCAGTCAAGAGCACTGGAGTGACGTAAGTGACTGCTTAGGAGCACAGCATAATTTACATGAATGGGCTTGGGGAGCACTTTCACACACTGCCTGAGCACTGTAGTGATCCTGAGCACCAGGCTGAGAATCCCTGTAGTAGACAGTAGAATTCCTAAGGAATACTGGAACCTGCCATGTACAGTATTTGTAAAACAATAACGGACAGAACATGGTCAAATAGCTCCAGGGAAAATCAGCAATTAAAAAAAAGTTATTTTTAACTAGTAAAAGAAATCTCTCCCCAACAACTAAGAACAAGAGACCAAGAAATTGGTCTTAGACTGAAAAACAATCAGGCAAAATTGTGACATTAATTCTATGTGGATAACTGACAAAACTGGAAATGAGCCAATCTGATGATGAATGTGGCTGATCTACACTAGTGTCGTGCATAAAC
The DNA here is from genome assembly GCA_003113815.1 of Sphenodon punctatus. NCBI lineage: Eukaryota > Metazoa > Chordata > Lepidosauria > Sphenodontia > Sphenodontidae > Sphenodon > Sphenodon punctatus. The sequence goes on from QEPC01013547.1 coordinate 2,275,814, forward strand.
ACAATAGACTGTGGGGCAGAAGCTTTGACTTTGTTAATGAAACGCCAACATTGCGGAAAGAGGCAGCTTATTCTGCAGAGAGAGGGCAATCCATTGTTCAGTTTGAATGGAACAGTTCTGTTGCTGTTTTCCAGAGAAGAGGAACACATCAATGATTCTGACGTTAAACCCCCAAAAGTTCCATTTTCAACTCCTAAAATAGGGTGGTTGCTTTTGCAACATTCAGTTTGGAACATAAACAGCCTGGGCTATGTGTTCTCCAGCACGCTTCCTAACCTCTCTTGCCCCTCCCTAGCTAGATTTATGACCTGTGCTGTGCAGTATGTCAGGCCAGATGATCATAATGGGCCCCTTTGGTCTTCGAATTCATAAAACACATTACATCTGGATCTTTGGTTTTAACAAGCATTCCACTAAATGGACATTTATTTCTCTTGCTTTCCTTTTTTCATTCCATTCCAGGGCTAGTGCCTTCTCCAAAGCCCCTAAATCTGATGCTGACTAGTTATTCCGTCTCTTGCCATTCCTACCAGGAACAGGGTTGGTGCTAGCCCTTTGCATTGATGTGAGTCCCAGTGAAGTAAATGGGACTCACATCAACACAAAAGGTAAGTAACGACAGCTGGCTTTGGAATTTTAAGAAAAATGTGAACTATGAAAATTCAGAAACCAAACCTGACTCAATCAGTGAGGGTTTCACTAAGACTATGGAACTGGAGTCTGAAAACTATAGCTACTGAGGACTGAGCACAAAAGACATTTCAGTGAACAGAGGCTTCAGATGGGAAAGAGCCTGGTACTAGACAAGGAAATTCTTCTCTGTCTGTTAGTTCACTCGGAGTCCAAGGCAGGGGGTCCCAAACTATGGGCCTTTTCACACGGGTGTCCCCCCCCCATCACACGTGTGTGCGGGTGGGGGGGCACCCATGTGAATACTGCGGCAGGTGTGGCGGGGATGTGTGGGCGCCTGTAGGAACAACACCCACGGTGGGTGGGGGTGCGTGCACGCTCTCCCCATCACCCACGCACAGAGCAACGGGCTCCAATGCCGGTTGCTCCGTGGGTGGAGATGGGTAGAGATGGGTGTGTGCCCATGGGAACGGACGCACACCCACCTCCACCCACTGCGGGCACACACCCATCCCTCCACCCAATGCAGTCCATTTGAAAAGGGCCTATGGGTCAAGACCTTGACAGGACCACACCATTCACAGAGGACACAGTCCTGAATACTATTTGATATAGTTGGCATGCCTTACTACTGTGGGGGATCATGATGTTATATTTAAGTCTCAAAATGGGATTGTGTAAGCAGAGAGTTTGGGAACTACTAGGCTAAGAGCTCATTCACACAACACCTTTCCCCTTGAAAACTCTCCACTTGTTCCTTAATCTGTGTTTGTCCTGTGCTGCAGCAATACACTCACCCAGCTACTGGTATCCCTTCACACATGGTCCCTCCCCACACATTTTGCACCAGCTGGCAGAGAACACAGAATGTGGTAAGAGTTTCACACAACACTAAGGGTGATTTCAGAAGTGACGCGTTCCAATTCACCACAGTGAATCCCACCCCAGTGTGAACGGATTCACCGCGGGCTGTGGTGACACGTGCGGCCCCAACAGAAGTGACAGCATCGTGACCACTGCCCGGGGGCAATCAGAGAGAACATGGGCCGGGGGAACACAACAGACATGCAGTGGAGACGTGGACCGCGGTTCTAGCCCCAGAATGCACCTCGGCTGGGGTCAATTCCTTCCACCGCGGCTGCGGGTTTCCGTTCAGAAGTTACTTTTCATTCACCCCTGCCGTGGTGACCATTCACCACACTTATGGACCTCCTCCCGCCCCGACCTCATGAAGCGTGGTCAGCTTCACCCCAGGCCGCGTTTGACTGTGGTGAACATCTGGATGCGAGCAAACAGACATGCACGGCACTTTCACACACCCCAGCGTTTGACTGCGGTTGACTGTGGTGGACATTCACTATGTCACTTCTGAAATCACCCTAAGAATGTCTGTGTGTGGGGGGGGAGGCTGTGCCACTACCCACTCTAGAGAAGTAGTTCTCAATTGGGAGAGAGAGGGTAAGAATGAGCCGAGGTGTTTTTAAACGAGCAAGGGAATTGGGGGGGACGGGGGTGTCCATAGCATGACTCTGCCGCGGAACACCCACACAGGTGGAGTGCATAGGGAGGGATTCAAACAAGCAGCTTCCAGCATGGCTACCGCGGCCACAGAAGCAACCCCCACACACTCCCTCTGCCACAGACCACGGGCGAGGCAGGAACGCGCCAGGCTGACCTTTGCAAGTGACATGTTCCCGACGCGAACACTGAGGAACCCAGGCTCCTGGACAGTTCTTGTGACTTACAATGGCCGCTTCCCCTGCCCACAGTACCTATGAGCAGCAGCCACATTTGCTGGCATGGCTAGCTGCTGCGACCACCTGTTGCCGCAGAGCTATTTGGCCTGCCCTGCACAGAGCGCTCTGGATTTCCCAGAATGGCTTCATGTATGGCCACAAGTGAATGCTTAGAGGCTCACAGGAGCACACATCTGGCCGCTCCACTTTCAGACACCGCTCCGCGGTTCCTGGGTGGCCATGCGGGGTAGCATCTCGTCTGAAAACACCCAGCGATAGCAAACATCTAGCTCGACTAACTGAGCAAGGGGGAATTTCCAAAATGATGGAGTAGCAAGGGGGACAGGGGAAAGCAAGCTTACTAAACCAAATGGTAAGATATTACTGGTGGTCACACTGATCAAGATAACCACACAGGCTGGTGGACGAGAAATGAGCATCAAGAGGCAGTAGCTGAGGAACTTCCATTGGCTGTGTCATATGTTAGTTTGTGCACTGTCTCCTCTGGATCCATTCTGCATCAAAAGAATCACTTGGGCACACTGCTTGCCTGCTGAAGCACTAGCGTAACAACTTTATTGAGCTCCTGCTCTCTGAACAAAACATTCACAGGCACTAACTGCCATTCTACCAATCAACCACTAGGTAGCAATGTGCAGGTAAACAGAGTATGAGGCAGCTGTCAACCTAATAATTGCCTGGATAGTACTAGTTTGATTATGTGAGATCAACTCGGGGGCGGGGGAAGCATGAGAGGTGTGTGTAGGATAGAGAAAGTGTGCGCGCACACACACATACCTGCCAACATTCTGAGTGGCCAAAGAGGGACAAGCCACACCCCCATGGCCAATAAACTCCACCCCTTGCTGAATAACCCTCTTACTAAAGCACGCACATCACATTCACACCAACCGAGGGCGCACACTTTCACGCTCACACACAGGCTCACAGCCGCCGCCCCCCCCTGCCCCCCGAAGGACAGATCTCCAGTGGCAAGGGGTTGGGGTAGAGAGCGCTTGGCTTTAGCAGCCTCTCACAAGGGTGGGGAGGAGGACACAGTCCCAGTGAGAGCACTGGGAGCACTTGGCCGGACATACACAAGAAGAGGGGCTCCAGGGCGGCTCTGCTGGAGGTGGCGCAGGAGAAGCAGCCTAGAGAGGCATGTCACTGTGCAGGCTTTGGCGGGGCCCTGCCTATCGGTGCCACCCAGGCTCAGGTGCATTCTCAGGCAGTGGCTGCTGCTGTCGCCACCGCCAGGCCTCTTGTGAGCACAGCCAAAGGCTGGCACTCCCAAACTGTGGGACATTACCCTCAATGGTGGGGTTTGCCCCCCCACACAGGGCAGTCTCACTGATCCTGGGACTGTTGAAGGGGGGGGGGGGGCTTGAGGGTAAGAGCCTCAGCTATCACAGACAAGAGGAGGGGGTGCAGTTTAAAATGTCTGAGAATCAGAGCTCTTGAATGTTGTGAGAATAAACTGAGGAAGGGGTTTCTCCAGTAATGGAATAAATAAGAACTAGTGATCTCATCTTAAAAATAGCTTCCCAGGACATATTTTACACCAGTACTTTTACTAAATATCCCAGTTTACTAGAACAATTTTCAAGACGCTCACAAATTTCATTGCAGGACAACACTTCTTTCAGCAGAAAATGTGGACTGGGCTGATTCGAAGAGGTGCTTATTGTCTAGAGCTAGCACTCTAAGAGAAGATTTGCAAGTTAGCTCCCTCTGGCTGCCACAGCAGCTGTGTGCACGGAGCACCTCCTGTTTAGCCTGTAGATAGTCAGACTGCTGCTGCTACTACTAAGCTTTTCTATAGCACTGCTAAGCATACATAGCACTTCACAGCGACACATTTTCAAGAGAGGTCCCTGTCCAGTGGGCGTACAATCTAAGATGGGCAAGGATGAGGGGAACACATAGCGAAAGACAGACACATATTCCCATTTTACAGAAGGGGAACTGAGGCTGAGAAGTTGTGACTTGCCCAAGGTCACCCAGTGAGTTCATTGCCTGGGGTGAGATTTGAACCCTGGTTTCCCAGGTCCAAGTCCAGCATCTTATCCAACTCACCAGCCTGCCTTTCAATAAGTAGCAGGAAACTCATTCCCAATTATGGAGGAATGAAGCAATGGCAAACCTGCTTTTAATGTATGCTTTCCTAATGGGTAAATATATATCTGCTATATATGTTTTAACATTAAGAATGCAAACAGCCGGTCAGTACTGTTATCTAGAGATTGTTAATTCCCATGCTAAGGATTTATGAGGCCACACATTTTTGCAATTTGTCTTTCAGGCTGACTATAGTCTACCTCCCTTACATTGACTAAGTTCCTTATTTGAGGCATAGTTTTATAGATTTCATTGAGACTGGTCATAGGGCAAGGGAGGCAGAACAGAACCAGGCCAGAAGTTATTCAAGAACAATTACCCAAATGAAAATGTATCATTTTTTCAGTGCAACTTGTATATTTTCCATGGCCCTCCATGCATTCAGTATTCCTGATATCCTATTATCAAACCAACATACGACACAGATACAAGACAAAGCCAATGGAAGTCCCCAACCTATGGCCTCTTGACGTTCATTTCTCAGCCAGCAACGTGAGTGGTTATCTTGATCAGTGTGACAAGTAATCTGTTTCTGTCCTCTGCCTGGTTCCCATATGGTTTAAATAACCTTCTGAACTACAAATGAGAACTGTGTCTGCTGTTTCTTTCTCCGCCTTTGAAGGAGAGCTGCCACTTTAGAGAAGCAGCACTGGACTGTGCTACTTTGTCTGTAAATTTAGTGTATATCCTACAAATTGAATATTTTCAGAATGACATTATAATAAGCCATTTGCGAATGCACTAAAGTTATGTACTTGTCTTCTAATCGATGTGGCAAACACAGTTGACAAGCCTTTCTTATTAATAATGCTTGCACTTGAATGGCAATAGTTATTTGCAGGCCTGGAATTGCTTTCAAAAGGTTAGCAACACTGTTAGAGAGCAAGATAACATCTAAACCAACAGCACCTCTTTCACAGTGAATCTAACTGTCTGTGGGGGGTTTTCTGCAAGCACAGCACACACACAGTCTGCCTTTAACTAATCATCATGATCCTTATTTTCGAGTGTGATTGACTTTCACAAGCTCCCATAGCAAATCAGTGGGAGGGTTGGGAGTAGAACTTAAATCTGACTTTCAATTTAATCTGCCAGATAAAACAAACCCCCTACTTGCTGCCACTTCCACTGCCTGGCTAACCCCGTGTTGATGAACGGTTATTATTTTTTAAGAGAAAGTTTACATATCTGTAGATTGATGTTTTAACGATGATGTTTTATGGTAGTAAGATGAATGTTTTTAATGATAATATTTGTAACACTGCCAAAAATCATTTCTATGTAATGGTATTCAGTCCTACAGCAGCTGACTTATACCCGCAGATAGGATGCTGTTTGATACAGGATATACTTTTCATTCTGTAAATCATTCAGCAACTCTCTCGCTGCTGCCTGCTCTGAGCAGAATTGCATTCACCAAAAATGCTATTAAGTTTTACACCAGAGATGGAGAACCTCGCCCCCCCCTGCCCCTCAAAGGCCACTTTGAAAATTAGTACAAGCTCCAAGGGCCAGATAGAGGTTGGGGCTGGGGGTGCAATCTGCGAAGAGGAGGTTCCAGATCATGGATACATGCCCCATCTGTGTCTGCACGCTCTCATCTCTGCTCCCTTCCTCTGAGCTCAAGTCTTTCAGTGTTTGGGGGTAGAAAATGTATTCACAGGCCAAATCCAGGAACAGGGCCAAATTAAAACTCATCACGAGCAGCATTTGGGCCTCCAGGCCTAAGGTTCCCCCATCCCTGCTTTACACTAATGCTTCCCAAGCGTATGACTCCATTTTAATACTTAACTATAAATCTACAGCCCTAGACAGATGAAAGGGCATGCACAGTAGAGCAAATATCAATCAGGTTACTGTCCGTAGATGGCATGATGCTATCCAAGGTCTGGACCAACCTATGATTTACACCTTCATTGCTTATAATCAGGGCCCTGGGTTCTCCATTCAATGGGGAAAACGCAGTGAACAACAATCCCTGCTTATAATTACTAACATGAGTTATTTCTTCACGTTCCTTCCAGTTGACCTGGTACAAGCACTTGGTGGACAGTGTTAGCAATTAATGACGGAAGGGGAGCGTGCTATAAAACAGTGAAAATATATTAGAGTCATTTACTACTGTGCGACACAGAGCTCCAGCCCGTCTCACAATTTATGGCTGTGTGGAGAAATATAATGAACAGAATGCAGTATACCAAATAATATTGTCCAGGTAGATGGCACTGCTTATTCATGCCAAAAGGACTGCTGTTCTTTCATTGATATCTAAAGAAAGGCCATAAAGCAAAAAGCAAGAACTCACTGTTGACTTTAAATGACCTTACTGGCATATATCTTACCTGCTCGAACACCTTCATAGAAGTCGTGACCTCTCTGGAAGACAATGAAACAGACAATAACTCAACAATTTCTCTTGCAAGGCCATCTCAGGAGTTTTCTCTGTTTTCACTAAGTTTGAAGCCCACCCAACTCTAGTTCCACTTAGATCTTGGTGTGCACGTTCTCTCTCGCTCTCTCTGCTTTAACAATGTCTCCTTTTGTATCCTTTCGTCTTCCCTGAAATTCCCCCTTCTTTTACGCTGCACACGTGGAACCATTTCATTAGAAAACGGGTGGCAATGATCAGTTGAGGCACAATGCCTCACATTTCTTAAAATATCATCACACCACCACTCAAATATATTTCCTCTCCCTCCTTTGGACTCACCTGTTTTACAAAATCTTCCTAGAGGGTTCACCACACCTTTTGTCCCTTGAATGGTTTTTGATATTTTGGTCAACTGAATTAGGGCTCCACTACAAGTCTTCGAGATGCTGAGTTCTCACTGACTTTCCAGCAGGAATACATGACACTTCGTGATGTGCAATATTCACATCAAGAGCTTTACACTTGCATGATCCTATTAGATTCTGGATTCCATTTCTGCCAGGAGAGTAACTCTGGCTAAAGTGTTCCAACACACCTAAATCCCATTGCCATAAGTGAGTTACATTCTTTGGGCTCAGTGCTTTTGAACACTCTAGCTGCATCCCATAAAGCACTTAAGCAAGTACTTAAACAGAAATGGCCCTGATAATCTGGATGAGACAGTCCTTAAATTAAATGGGGCAGCCTCAATTGCTTTGTTGGATCAAGCTCTGGCAATCAGCACCTTTCAGGATAAAATAGTGCTGATACTATTTCATTAGAAAAGGTGTGGCAATGATTAGTTCAGGCACAATATTATCAATACAAAATAAAGTTGTGTGTAGGAGTGCAACGTAAAGGTGACTAAACGCTTACAGAGATTGTAGACACACACAGATTCTGTTCAGTTAGCCAGAGACCATGTAGTAGAAATACTTCACCAATATTCGCTACCTTATACCAATTCACTACCTCATACCGTAGCTTAATCATAGTTTGGCGAATGAACTGCTGCCCTTTCTCTAAACTAGCTGGCCATGCCTTCTTCCAGTTGGGCATGCAGGCTTGCAAAAGGGAAGCTACAAATGTCATTCTAAATAAGTAATAAGATGATGACAGTGACACACTTATTTGTCAGCCATGCTTGTTTGTATAATTTAATATTCAGCTACAACAGTTTCCAACTGCCTCCTCTTCTCTCTCTGGAGTTCTTACCATGCATGCCAGGGTCAGTCTGTATTCCATAGTGAGCACATCTTGCAGGCTCATAGAAGCTCCTTCTCTAAGCTGTCTTAAGGTCATCTTTAAAGATGTTGGTGACATTTTACTAATTATCTGTGGAAAAAATTGAGATGCTTATTTTTCTTACATGATATTTTTATTTAAATATTTTCCAAAGAAGAAAGAATGCCCCCCCATACCCCTTAGCAGGGGGGGCTGGTTTGTGCCCGCCTGCCCAGAGCAGGGATCTGGGCAGGGGAAAGGCGAAGGCCCCTCACCCCTCCCCCGCTCTGTAAGGCATGGCCCTGTGACCCAATGGGAAGGAAGGAGTGCACCTGGGGGGCGATAACCGGGCAGGTACATATACCTGGGCCGGCCAAGTGCCTCCTCCTCTTTCCCCATTGCTACTGGGCCGCTGGAGGAGCTTTTACTCTACCTTTGATCACGAGAATCCACGGTGAGTACAATCCACAGGGGCCCCGCAACTCGCTGGAGCATGCGGCCCAAGTGCTGCCGTTCACAGGGGGAGGGGGGAGCCTCAGGCCCAGCACTTGCGGGCGGGGTAAGCCACAGGCCCTGTGCCACCCCAGGCCCTGCGCCGGACTGCTGCTGCTGGCTTCAGCACGGTGGCACGGTGGATTCCTCGGGGGGGGGGGAACCAAGCCCCAGGCCCTGCGCTGGAGTGCCACCGCAGGTTTAAGTGGTGGCGCTTTGGATTCATGGAGGGGGGCAAGCCCCAGGCCCTGGCCCAAGCGCCGCTACAGGTTTAAGTGGCAGCATGTTGGATTCACGGGGCAGGGGCAAGCCCCAGGCCCTACGCCAGAGCGCCGCCGCTGGATTCAGCAGCGCATTGCTTTGCCCATGGGGGGGGGGGAAATCAAGCCCCAGCCCCCACGCCGGAGCGCCGCTGCAGGCTTAAGAGGCGGCGCGCCAGATTCCTTGTGGGGGGGGAAGCTCCAGGCCCTGCACTGGACTGCCACCGCCGGGTTCAGCGCAGTGGTACGTTTGTTTACTCGTGGGGGGGAGGGGAAGAGAGCCAAGCCCCAGGCCCCACACCGAGCGCCACTGCCGGCTCCAGCACGGCAGCTTGTTTTGATTCCTTGCCCCAGGCCCTATGCTGAGCACCGCCACCGACTCCAGCGCGGCGGGGTGTTGGATTCCTTGGGGGGGGGGGAAGGCAAGCCCCAGGCCCTATGCCGAGCGCCGCTGTCAGCTCCAGCGTGGCGGCGCATGGGATTCTTCGGGGGGGATGGGCCCAGCAACGGGAGCCGCCTCGGGGTTGAGCGCGGTGGCGTTTGCTTTTCTGTGTGTGGGGGGGGGGCTTTGCTTCCTGGGGTGGAGGGCCCACCTCCTGAGCGCTGCTACAGGCTTATGGGAGGCGGCGTTGTTGCTATATTTTATTTATTTATTTATATTTTATTTATTTATTTAGCAAATTTATACCCCGCCCCCTCCTGCACCGCAGCTTGGGGCAGCTTCCAACAATCACAATAAAACATTTTAAATTCATTTTAAAATATTAAATATAAAATATACCATATAAAACATATAAAACAGGGCTGGAAGAATAATAAATAAATGGGTGGGGGACTAAAATCATCGCTCCCCACCCTCCCTCCCAAAGGCCTGGGCAAACAGCCAGGTCTTACAGTTCCGCCGAAATGTTAAAAGGCTTGGGGCCAGGCGAGCTTCCTCCGGAAGGGAGTTCCACAGCCGCGGTCCTACCACCGAGAATGCTCGCTCCATCGTGGCCCCCCGTTTTACACGAACCTTATATTGAAGGAAGGGGAACACTTTACCTCCCTGCCCCCCCCCTCCAATTGCAGGGGTTTGTGTCGTGCACCCAGCGGGTACATGTTAGGTGCTGCGGGGATACTTCTCCTGCGCGGGGGATCCATGGACACTGCCTGTTCTAACCAAACATTTCCTTTTATTTCCTGAAGCACAGGTCCAATGGCTAATACACAATCTAATTGTGGTGGCAGGGGTGGTCAAACTCAGCAGCTCCCACGGGCCCCATCCTCTAACGCGAGGAGGGGTTGCATTTGGTGGGGGGCCGCAGCCACCCCTGCTCTGGTGGTGGACCAGGAGCAGCTAGACAGCGCTCTCATGTTCTCCATGTGCGATGTGACTAGGATTACAGCCACCGCACTGGGGACGGTGCACGCAGGGCAGGCCGCCGAGGTGGCGTCAGTTCCCCCACCGCCTAAATGCTCACACATGCGGGGGTCAGGGGGGCATGCGTCGGGCACCAGGCAAGTGGAGATCGTGGCTGATTCACCGGTGGAGGAGGCTGGACCCAGTGCGGAGGGGTCGTGGTCAGCTACATCAGGCACGCCTGGATTGCATGGCATATAGCAGATGCCCACAGAGCAAGGTGAGGGGTCCACGGGTCACACAGTTACCAGTACTGTTGGGCCCGTGGGGTCGGGAGTTGGGGGCCAAATCCCTGGTACTAGCACTACCACTAGCCCCAGCGCAGAGCTGGATGGCCAGGCTGTTCAATGGTACTGGGAAAAATCAGCAACATTGGCTCTGGATGCTTCCACCGCAATCCCTGTCCGGGGCATAGCCAGGTCTGGCTTTGAGACACAGCCCGGCTATGAGTGGCTGGGTTTAACCCCGGGCTTGCATGCCCACACTATCCCCATTTCCTTGCCGGGGGATCACCTGGCACAGGCTACCAAGGAAAATATTTGGAAAGGGGAGTTCATAGACATATTTATGTTACTCCATGGGGAGGAGCCATGCAATGAAAACTCAGAAAATGAGAAAGGGAACAAGGGAAGGCGTAAGAGGCCCCTGGTTCCAAAACATAGGAGAAATGGGCCTCCTGTTTTTACATTTACATGGGCGTGGTGGCTTATAGGTTCCCAAACAGGGCCTGGAAGCTACTCCAATATGCTGTGATTATACAAAAGGCATATGCCGATTTTGGGGGGGATGGCTTGGCTGGAATATGATGAGATGTTTCGGCGCAAGGCTGCATCCAACCCTCACACACACTGGCATATCAGTGATTATAACATGCATTCCCAGATCATGGCCCCTCACTGCCCTATCACTGGCATGCGGACTGGGACCGGGGCCTTCAAAACAGGCGTCAGGAAAGCCAGTTTGTTGGGCTTTTAATGGAAAAGATTTTTGTGCCCGATGTAAGTATGCCCACTCCTGTTCAATCTCTGGGGGTGGCCACCCAGCCTCATCCTGCTTCAGAGGACGTTATGAGGCCGGCAAGCCGAAATTTGGAAATGGGGGCCCAAAACCAGATCAGCAAGGGGGCGATGGGGGTGAGTCCGCAAGTGGGGGGTCAAGCTTTTGGCCCCCACACCAATTAGGCTAAAGGTGTTAGGCCCCCTTTTACAGCGGTACCCAAACAGGGTGGACGCTGATTACCTATAGGTAGGGTTTTCCGAGGGTTTTAGGATCCTTTATTTATATAATTGATTTATATCCCACCCCTCCTGAAAACAGCTTGGGACGGCTAACAATTTTAAAACATAAAAATACAACAATATAAAATTTAAAACAATCATAATGATATTAACAAATAAACAGGGCTAGGCCATAATAAAAGAATAAATAAGGGTAGGAGGAGATTAAAAAACCCTAACCCCCCTCCCCAAAGACCTGGGCGACCAACCAGGTTTTGTAAACTTGCCGGAATGTTAAAAGGTTTGGGGCCAGGCGAACTTCCTTCGGGAGGAAATTCCAAAGGTGCGGCCCGGCCACCGAGAATGCCCTCTCCATTGTGGCCCACCGCTTAACATGGGGGACCTCCAAGAAGGCACCCCCGGCAGACCAAAGGAGCCACTCTGGGGTGTGGAGGGCGAGGCGGTCCCTGAGGTACGAGGGGTCCAGACCGTGAAGGGCCTTATAGATCAATACCAATACCATGAACTTGAAATCGGTTCAAGGAATGGAGGGGGTAGTCTGGGAAAAAATTAAGAGAGAGATAGAGGCTGGTCGGGTAGCTGGACTGTTTGATTTGCCACTGTTGGGTTCCTTGAGATACTCTCCACTGAGATTGGTGCCCAAGAAGGCTCCGGGTGAGTATCGTTTAATACACCACCTGTCTTACCCCAGGGGTAGTTCTGTAAATGACAGGATCGATCCCAGGCTGTGCTCGGTGCAGTATACATCGTTTGATGCTGCAGTGTGTATCATTTGGGCAGGGGGCCATGGAGCACTCATGGGGAAGTGTGACATAAAATCAGCCTTCCGGCTATTGCCAGTCTCCCTGCAGGATTTCTACCTTTTGGGTTTCACCTTTCGAGGCCAATTTTTCTATGATAAGGCTATGCCCATGGGTTGCTCAATTTCCTGCACTGCCTTTGAACGTTTCAGCACAATGCTCGAGTGGGCAGTGAAGGACAGGGCGAGTTTACCCTTTATATCTCATTATCTCGACGATTACCTTTTTTGGGGGTGGGAGGGTTCACAGGATTGTGCCAGGCTAATGGTTACATTTGCATCAGTGGCGGCAGAGCTGGGCGTCCCATTGGCTGCCGAAAAGACCAAGGGCCCATCAACCCGGCTTTCCTTCTTGGACATCCTAATCGACACAGTACCTGGCATGTCCAGCCTTCCTCCCAATAAACTGCCCTCCCTGTGGTTGCTGTAAAATGACACCGTGGGTGCCCGCAAGGTGTCACTCAGGGCTATGCAAGCCTTGCTAGGCCACTTAAATTTTGCCTGCAGAGTCATAGCCCCAGGCAGACCTTTCTTTGCCAGGCTGTGCCGGGTCACATCCGGGATTGCTGCCCCCCACCACCGCATTCAAATATCCAAGGGAATTAGGGAGGACCTTCAGGTCTGGCTAACTTTTCTCGACACCTATAATGGGGTTTCCTTATGGAGGGAGGTGCGGCTGCTTGAGGCCAACCTTCAGGTAGTATCTGATGCGGCAGGGGGCACTGGCTTCGGAGTTTTCCTCCAGAGCAGCTGGTGCGCCCAGCGATGGCCGGAAGCCTGGGCTACTTGGCGATATTACATTTCTGGAACTCTTTCCTCTCCTGGTGGCTTTGGAGCTCTGGGGCCGGCGATTCCAGAATTCTCATGTATGCTTCTCGTCGGACAACCAGGTGGTGGCACAGGTAGTCAACCGGCAGGTCCAGCAAATCCAACAGGGTTATGGTATTGGTCCGCTGGTTCGTACTTAAGTGCCTTTCCTTGAACATATATTTCTCGGCCACGCACATGCCGGGTGTGCAAAGTGAAATTGTTGATGGTCTCTCGTTTCCAGATAAAGTGTTTCCGTTCCCTGGCATCGGGCACCAACATCAGCCCAGAGGTGATGCCGGAGGCCTTGTGGATGCTTGGGAGAGGAAGTTAGACAATGGCATTAGATCTGCCATTTCAGGCTCAACACGGTGCACTTATGTGAACTCGTTTAGGGATTTCTGGATGTTTTTGGCCACTCACGGTATCCAGGAGCTATGGCCCATTCCTCCTTGTCATGTGGAATGGTTTGAAGCACACCTAAGTGCCCTCTGACTGGCTCCATGCACTATAAAGTGTCACCTGGCTGCCATTGCCTTTTTCAGCAAGGCGCACGGGATGCCAGACCCTTGCGCGAGCTTCAGGCTCCGGAAGGCTGTCGAGGGATGGGCCAGAGTTGGAGGGCCTAGAAAGGACACTCACAGGCCTATACCCGTCAGTGTACTGGCTTGTCTGGTCATTGCACTGCTCAAGATCTGTTCCTCGGCTTATGAGACGTTACTTTTCCGGGCCGTTTTTTCTACAGCATTCTTTGCAGCCCTAGTTCCCTCCTCCCAGCAGGAGTACCCTGAAGCTGTGGGATGTGGGCCTGGGGCCTGATTCCATCACCATTCGCAGATCTAAAGGGGATCACATGGGAAAAGGCCAGCTAATAAGCTGGGGTGGTGTGTCCCATCTCCGCCATTGCAGCATATTCGGAAGTCTGCCCTCCTGCCCGTGGCCCCTTTTTCGTGCATTTGGCCGGGACGTATTTAACCAAATTTCAGTTTAGGACAGTTTTTAGGAAGTGCATTGCTATGCTTGGCCTTCCCCCGTCTGACTATGGGTCACACATTTCAGATCGGGGTGGCATCCACGGCGGCGGCTGGAGGGCTGTCCGCATACCAGATCATGGCAATAGGTAGATGGCAGTCGGGCGCTTACCGCACCTACGTGCGACCTCTGGGCCCGTGTCAGTAGATGTGGAGGGAGTCCATAACCCTATGTTTTGTCATCCGCAGGTACAGTATGGCTGCTCACCATCTGGATATGCGGGTGCAGCATTGTGCGCTGGGCTGAACGGCACACAGCTAATTCAGATTTTGGCTCCCAGCTGGGTTGTGGTTTGCGTGCATGGCTTTATTGGTTCGGACACAGTGGGATGTGGTGGAAGCAGTTGATATCCTCTCTGTTTCGCAGGGCGGCACACTTTGGACCACCAGACATCCTGGTCATCCATTTGGGCGAGAATGACCTGGGACTGCGCAGTGCTTGGGGGCTCATGGGCGAGATGAAGGAGGACATCTCCCATTTGGTAGGCGAGTGGCCGCAGTTCTCCATATGGTGGTCAGATCTGCTGGAGTGCCAAGCATGGCATTATGCCAACAAGCCAGCCAAGATCGAGCGAGCAAAGTGCAAGCTCAATAGGGCAATCTGGGCATTCATTGAGAGCTTGGGGTGCATCACCAGCAGATTGGTTGCGGGGACCCGGGGCTATTTATGCAAGATGGGGTGCATTTGTCTGAGTGGGGAAGCGCTCTGTGGCTGGCAGATTTGAAGACTGTTTTACATCAATATTTAGGGATACCTGTGTGGGGTAAAAGGGGTGAGTGAAACTTCCTCCCCCTTTTCATGGCGGTTAGCGGTTTAGGAACTATGCTGTGGTGAGGCCCCCTAAGGGCTAAGGGGGGCAGAGATGCACCCCATCACCACTAGGTGAGCGGGGTGTGTGTGTGTCTTATGGGCGGGGACTCTGGTCCAGGCTCGCAACGGCTGGTAGGGGGCTTCACCCCACCCTGACCCAAGGGGAGGGTGAATTCAAAGGGTCGAATCACCCGGGCAGGTGGGCGAGGATTAGATCAGTCCTCCTGCTTGTTTAATATGGCATGGTTCCTCTCCGCTATACACACCAGTTCAGAATGGTTTGTAAGGTTTCTGTTCACTGTTTATTATGTATATTATGTAATAAAGTTGTGGCCAGTGCCTTTGATATTACAAAACGTGTTGGTGTCTGTTCTTCTGGGTAGTGCGGGCACAAGAGAGGGAACTCTGGATCTCAAGTTATAATAAATAAAACTTAGCATGTGCATAGCACTGTTGCCCACCTGCAAGGCCCCTACCCTTTCCATAATGAAGTAACTTAGAAGTTCTCTTTGCCATGCTGTCTATCATCAATCTAGTGGAATTTGCATACACATCTCTTCCTGCCATTCTCTTAACTTCTATTTATTTATTTGTCTGTCTGTCCTCATTCTGTGAGCTCCTTGGGGGCACAGACCATCCCTTTTGTGATGCCTGGTCGTTCACACACCCTTATAAACAATAGTATACTCAGCTAAGGAGCTCCATAGGTTTTTAAAGCATTGATGAATAAACTCTTGTGAGACAGGGAAATGTGATTCTCTCAAAATTTCTTTTTATGATTTCCCCTCTTTCTCCCTCAGAAAGACTACAATAAATACAACACACAAATAAGGAGTGGTGAAGGTCTGAAGGCCATCCCTGAAGCCAACCACTATGGCCTTTTTCACACGACCCGCCCCCACCCATCTCCACGCCGTTTCGCTGCATGGAGATGGGTGGAGGTGCCTGTGTGAAAACCGCGGGGGATGGCTGGGGGTGCAAGTGCGCAAGCGCGCTACACCCATCACCCACACACGGAGCAATGGGCTCCAATGCCCGATGTTCCACGGGGGGAGGTGGGTGTGACACCCACTTCCACCCACCACGGCCGCACACCCATCCCCCCGCCCACCGCGGTCCATTTAAAAATGGCCTATGTTTTGTATCATTGTCTAAGCTCAGTTGAATCCTGGCAGCTGGAAAAGCAAGAAATGTCCTCATTATTGTCAACGCTTCTAAGAAGCAGCGTCTGTCTTGTGAACATAATCTCTAAAAGGCTTCCAAGTATCCTCAAAATTGCCCCTGCTGTTCCTTAATCTTCCTTTCTCCTCCCACTCGCAGTTTTTTGGTATTGCAGTTCCTCTTAAAAGATAGAAAATAAGGACTTTTTCTGCCTTTCAGGGTCAGAATTTATTTATTTAAATTTATACCCTGCCCTTCCACTGAGTCTCAGTCCTGCAGACCATTTTGCAAAGGCAGGCACTCAGGTCCACAACGTACTGTAACACTGTCTACCATGAAAAGCAGTTTGCAATATTAGAGCTTGAATCCAGAATAACTCCATTATACTTAGTTACTTCTGGAGTCAGATATCTGTGATGGAGAACAGAATCTGTTCCTTTTTATATGTACAGCAAGAGCCAATTATGAATTACAGACATATTACTCAATTTAGGCCCTTTTAACATGAGACACTCCCACCCATCTGCACGCAGTTTCGCTGTGTGGAGGCGCCTGTGTGTAAGCCGCTGGGGATGGGTGGGGGTGCATGTCGCTCCCACGCTACTCCCACTTCCACCCATCACCCACGCACGGAGCAATGGGCTTAAATGCCTGATGCTCTGTGGGCGGAGATGGGCGTGTGCCCGGGTCGTTCCAGTGACTTCTATGAAACCACTTGTATGATGTAAGTGGTTCTAGGATCAGGCACAGCATTCATATTTTGTTTAGTACATGGTTTAGCTATGAGAGGGTGCTGCCTAGATTAGTGCATCCTTGGCCCTTTTTGCATGGACACGGTGGGTGGGGAGATGGGTGTGCGGCTGCGGTGACTGGAGGTGGGTGTCCGCTCTTTTCCACGGGCGCACACCCATCTCCACCGACCGCCACCCATGGAGTCCTCCGTTTTTTTGGATGGCTCCATGGGTGGGTGATGGGTGCAGATGGGTGTATGCCAGGAGCGCACACCCACCTCCACCCCCCACCCGTGGTGTTTCCATGGGCCGACACTCCCCCCCACCCAATGCCACGGCGTTTGCACAGAGTCCCCCCCCGCCGCACACCCGCCCACACATCCGTGCAAAAACAAACCTTGTCATACTTGAAAAACCCAGATAATCAGATTTAATTTTTTTAAAAACGAAATAAAACAAACAAAAAATACCAAACAAAAACACATAGCCCTTTTCAGTTGAATTAAATTAAATGCCACCATTAGTCTGGTATTCACATGTAGCGTTAAATTTAAATAAGGGGGGGGGGGAGGAAGGCATACAAGATTGATAGAAAAGTCTACAAAGAAAAAGAGAACTGAGTTTCAATTTTTCATTTACAAGGAGAAATTGGAACCATACATTAAAAATTTATTTTTAAAAAAATCCCTAATAGTTTTATCACTTAAACCAAACTCTTTGATTCACGGATTCAAGCGTGTGTAAAAATGAATAAAAGACAAACCATTTAAAGTGGAAGGGCGGGCTCTGATTTACAAGGGATTCTTTGCTGCCACAATTGGAAGTGGCAGATGGCGACAGACTGACTTCTTGCCATTATTTTCAGTGCAGATATTAAACTCTTAACCCACAGACTGCAATGGCAGATTTCCAGGCAATTTTTCAACAATTATTTTGGCTCGAGATCACTGAGATTTCACCTTCTCTCTTCAGACGACAGCTGATATAGCAGTGTCCCATTCTGCCTGTGTATTCAAGGTCTGCTAACTCACAACTGCTATGCAAGCAGTAGGCCTTGGCCCTGTAAGCATAACTAGGGCTTCAAGTCTGAGTTTTTGTATGCACTAATCACTACTGGCTGGTTTGACGGTAATGTCAGGGAGGAAAGTGGTTTAGAAAGAATGGGTCCAAAAACCTTTCTAGAATTGCAGTAAATCTTTCCTGCCACTACTGCCCCCAGTCAGCTGCCATATTGGGGGGAGGGGGGTAGTTCCACAGTCTTAGTTCCCCAGGACTGTCTAGAGTTTTCTGGACTCTTACTTCTCTTAACCAACATTTGCTTTCCTGCCCTGTCGTTTTTGTTTCTTTTTGATGATTGTCAAGCAGTCTTCCATAGGGCCCCACGCCACATGGTATATTAAAATCCTGTCAAGTTAGGGATTTCCCTGGGTGAAATGTGACCAAGACATTCTGTGCGAACTATCATCTAAAGATTTGGTTTACTAACCTAGTGCACACAGAGTCTGCCAAACTTTAGAAAACTGATGAGAATGGAGGGGGCTACTGCTAGCAATCAGATAGAAAGAAGTGGAACAGGAAAAGACAAAGTAGTATGGCGGGTGGGCGTAATACAGAAAAATTAGTCACTGGGCCTATCTATAAATAAAGCAATTGTACTAGAAAGGCGGCAGCAATCAGGACAGGAAAACAAGACAGAGAGGAAGACGAGGGAGAAAGAAATGATGCAGAGAAAGGAAAACCTTTTAAGTGGGGTTACCAAATGTTCTCAACTTTATAGTCTCATTCTGACCTCTACGCAGCAGTCCAGAATACAGCAAGCTGGAGACCAGGATATTCTAGAGCCCTGAAATATTGTTAGTGGCCAATGCAATATCACCACCCAGTGGCAGAAACAAGTAAGGAATGGAAGAGGTTCGATAGAAATGGTAGCACAACAGCAGCAATGCCCTCTCAAACCTATTTAAGATGCTAAGTGTTTCTCAGAGGCAGTAGTCTAGTGAATAAAGTGTTGGAACTTGAGACTAGGGTTCAATTCCCATCTTCACCATGAACTCTGGGCGGTTCTGGGCAAGTCATTAATCTCTCAGCCTCAGTTCCCCATCTGTAAAATGGGGATAAGAATATAGGGTTGTGGTGACTGAAGTGAACTAGATAAGGACTTAAGCACTGAAAGTGCTACAGAAATTATTAATAATTACAGTGCTTAGTGTAACAAAGAGGGAGTTTGAAAATCCCCTTTCATCCAATTTTAAGTAATTTCTTCTTGGTAGCAGCAGGAAAAACGCAGTGAACACGGGTTCCTGATTATAAGGAAGGGGAAAACCATCAGGATTAGTTGTAAGACGGGCAGCTAATTATGCCCCCTCAGTAATCTAGGTGAATGACCTCCTCAGATTAAGAGAACCTGGAAACAAAACGTTTTACCAGTCTAAAGCTTTCCTGTTAATTTCAGAGACACAGTGGTTTGAATATCTTTTATTGGACCAACTGTTGTTGGTGGAAATAAGCAAGCTTTTGGGCCACACAGGGCTCTTTCTCAGGCATACAGCATATCCAGTAGAAATATAGAAACGGAGCAAAATGTAGGGGAGGTATATATGGAATGGGTGGGAGTGGACAGAAAAAGGTGGGGGGGGGGGTAAAGAGAGAGAGATGGGCCAAACATTTAAACACAGCTGTAAAATTATATATTGGTGTACGGGACAAAGAAACAATAGGTAGTGATAAACACGCAGAGAGGGCAAACATATGGGTTGTGGGTATAGTGGGAAACTGCTTATCAGGTGGAACTGGGTTCACAGTAAAAGGCTGAGTATTGAGCTGACAAAGTCAGTTACAGAGAGGGAGACAAAAGTATTTAGAATTATATCCAGAAGCTTTGTACAGAGGACAACAAAAATTCAAAATGCAGTAGACTCCGGGTGATTTCAGACGTTACGGGCGGGCGGTTCACCACAGTGGATCCCCAGTGGGGGTGAACAAAACAACCACGGCTCGGGGTGAATAAAAGCCCCGAACAGACGTGACGGGACCGGGACCACGACCGGGAATCGGGCCGACACATCACGGACCGGGGCAGCGCAACAGACGTGACGCCAATCCCCAACCGTGGTCAAAACTCCCAGAAGACACCGGGCAGGGGCGGGACACACACATGGCCGCCGGAGGGCAAACAAAGCCAAAAGGCACGAAAGGCAACGCCCACACAAGGGAAACGGGAAGGGAGGAGGGAAGAGGGAGAAGAGGCTGACAGGTACCACACACAGCACGCACACACACAGTGGACCCACAGCTGAACACACAGCAGGACCGTACGCCCGGGCACACACACACATGTGCACACACACAAGGGAAAGGTCGGGAAGGGGGGCGGGGGTGCCCCAACAAAAACACAAGGAACAACGGGAGCAGGGGGGTGGGGGAGAGGGAAGAGGGGGGGGCACCGCAAAGGGGCAGGGCAGGTCACAGGCTGTAGCGACCCCCACCCCCACAGCACCACAGTCCACATAAGCGCCCCCACAGCAACATAGCCAGTCCCGGAAAGGGGGGCCCCGGACACCGGGACCAAGGCACGATGGGGACCCGCAATGCACAGCGAGCCCGGCGGAGAAGGTCAAGGAGGAGAAAGGTGGCCCGACAGTCACAGAGGGGCAGATGGAGGCCAGCCAGGACAGGCGGAGCTGTGCTGCAGGTCCAATGCCACGCACCCCCCCAGGGAAGCAACTCGGCCCAGTCCGGGGGCGCCCTAACCCCCAGATCACACAAGCACCCAAGATTGGGGGGGGTGCAGCAGGTGGCAGCGCCGGCGGGTGCGGACAGGTAGCTGGGCACGGGCGGGTCGAGAGGCCACACAGAGCGCCGCACCCAGACACTAGGACAGGCAAC
>QEPC01013547.1:2305672-2369012 GCA_003113815.1 Sphenodon punctatus
ATGAGTGTAGACAACATTATACAATTTGTTGTACAGAATGAAGTTCTGTAGAAACAGACTTAATGCACTCTGAAAAAATTGTTCCTTGTCGAATTATGATAATAAATTAAAGTTTAATAATGGAAAAATGTGAAAGTTTAGTTATTGTTAAAAATTAATGAAGGTATATATGGTAAGGAATTAAGTACATATATTACATGTATGTTGAGGAGGATAAAATATTAAATAATGCTCAAATTCTGAAATAATTTCTATGTTTTTGGCATTTATGTTTTGTTGCAATGTATGGAGTGGAAGGTTTTTTGAATTGCAATTGTACTGAATTTGGGGTTTTTTTGTATTTTAAGAAAACTTGTGCATTTAAGGTTTTTTTAAACTGTTAAGTTTTTTGTTTTGGTTAATACAATCTTTATATACAAATGCAACATTTCAGGTTATAATCAATACAAGAGGAGCTTGTTGGATACAATTCGAACCTCAAGGGGAGTCAGGCAGGGATGCTTGCTTGCATCGACCTTGTTTAACCTATGTTAATAACTTAATAGCTAAACATCAGAATATGGGGCACCTAAGGTCGGTGATCAAAAGGTGTCAGTCCTGATGTATGCGGATGATACCGTTTTATTGTCTACAAGCAAGTCCAGTTTGATCAATTTGCTGAAAGATTTTGGTAATGAGTGCCAGTCGCAAGATTTGGTAATCAATTATAACAAACCAAAGATTATGATTTTTTCCACACAGTTCAAACAAGAACAGTGGTACTTGTCAGGGTATAAGATAGAACAGGTTCATTCTTTTAAGTATCTGGGGGTGGTTTTCTCTTATAATGCCTCTTGGTCAACTCACCTGCTCTCAGTAAAAAAAAGCGGTCATATCAGCCACCTCTGCCTTTTACATTTTTTATAGATCTAGGGGTGGGCAGCTTGTTAAACCGGCCCTAAAAATCTTTGAGACCAAACTGGTCTCCAAGGTGTGCTATGGGGTTACGATTCACTTGCTGCCAAATATCTTGAACCTTGGCAGAATAAGTTCATGAGAAAATGCTTGGGGGGTACCACCAGCCACAACCCCTGCAATTATGAAACTTGAGCTGGGATTGATATTGTCCGCCAAGTTTGAGATGCTCTTAATGTGTTTTCTTTTAAAGCTCTTTTGTGCTCCAGCCTCCTCCCTACCAAATATGTGTTTAACTGAAAAAATGAATGATCTATAGCATGATAAGGACCCTGGGGGGAAAGGGGTAAATCAAATTGAAACTGCTGGGCTTTTCCCTTCCCTTTCTGAAGACTTTCCCATATAACGAAGCTCGGAAAATGGTAAAGTAGAGAATCAGAAACCTAGCTAGACAATGTCAAAGAGCACAGGCAGCAGTGTCACGTATTTCGTCTTGGTATAAATACTGGTCTAAAGGTCTGATGGGTGCGAGTTATCTGAAAGCTTTTGAGAAGTCCTTGTCAAGAAAATCCTTCACCTCTTTGAGGTTGCAAACAATGCCCATGGCGGTGGAAGGGAGATATAAAGGAACACCTTATCAAGAATGAAAATGTATCTGAGGGGGAGGGCGGGGAGTGTGTGGAAGATCTTCCACACTATTTGTTAATTCACCCCTTATATGCTCAACCTCGAGAAAAGCTCCTAAGTAGAATCAAACATGACCCTTTAGGGTCAACTTTGCAGAGATTCATTTATCTTTTAGGAGATAAAAAAACCCGGAAGTCATGAATGAGGTAGTCTTTTTCGCGGTCAGGGCGGCGGAGCTTCATACACAAGTGGTTAAGTCCAATAATTAAATGATTTTATGTGTTGAGCTCTGCCTGTGCTAAAAGTATAGGAACAACGCGTTTACCCTTATAGACAATATCTTGATGACTATTATTGTAATATTTGAGACTTATATGGCCTCTTTTTAGAATTAAAAGAATTTTTTTTAGTCTGCATTGGACTTGTTACTCTGAGGTAATGAGCCATTATATCAATGAGGATGGTGTCAAAAGGAAAGGAACCGTATACTGTGTCAGTTGCATCTACAAGAATTAGGCACTCTTCCTATGAACCAAGTGATCCTGTGTAAGCTTCAAGGAGTAGGATATCTCTCTGGATCTAAGCGCTGCAGATATAAGCCTCAATAAGACAATTTCTTCAGGAGTCAAGCATCGTCACTATAAGCTCCGAGAAGAGCAAGGCATCTCTAAGAGTTATGTATTGTATCATCAACCCTGATAAGAAAGGGGCATCATAGGTATTAAATGCTGCTGTCAGTCATTTATTGAACTACTATTAGATTATAGGGGGTATGCACAACTATTGCAGGGTAATGCTTTGCATGAATAGGTGGGGCATATGGTATGCTCGGCCTGTCTTCATGTTTTGAAATGTGATCAGAATTGAAACCTATGGTTGGAGCTTTGTTGTCAAAGTGTAATATGTTGATGAGTGTATAATCTGTTTTTTATGCTTTTAACTAAAATTATATATTTTTTTTCATATGTATTGGTTATCTATGGCCACAGCAATAGCCAGTGCCAAATAAAACTGACTGATCGATTGAATGGGATTTTGGCATAAAAGTTCATTTATTTGTTTGTTTGCTCTGTGGTTGTTTTTGTCATTAGCCTATATTTCATAAAATGAATTGATCTTTAAAAAAGATTTAGGGCTGATTCTGCTATTGAGGCGCCACAGCTCACAAATCAAGTTTACATGATGCTGAAGAATCCTAAATATGTTGCTGGGGAGCTCATCCTGCTGGAAATGGTTGCAGTTGGGTCCAAATTCGGATTTGTGATACATACAAATGTTAGTCTTGCAATCTCAAATTAATTCTTATTTGTGTCTTCCACTCACGAATTGATACAGGCCAGCAGGAATGGCAGTCTGATCATTAGGCAATGTTGGAAAGGCAGTTGTATTTGTAGGTCATGATTTAGGTGCAGTGGCAGAGTTGTGTACAGCATCTGATTCCTTGTGCTATGCCGGGCTGAATGCCAATGCTATTACTCCCATTCATGAGCATTAAAGTTACTCGCATATCAAATGACTAATAATATCTAAATAGGATAGTGTACCTCTAACTTACAATAAAGGCTATGGAATAAACAGCCTCTGCTCAGAACACCGGGGTGTTAAGTAAGTATGCACCACTGTAGAAGCTTGTATTTAATCCCATACACGAAACAAATTTAAACGTTCTTTTTCAACTATCTGTAGTATGCCTGTCACCATCCTACTTAGATAAAAGATATTCAAAGATATATTAAATTTGTTTAAAGTTCTATAGTACCAGACATTCTCAGTATGGTCCTTTTCACACAGACACTCTAACACTGATAAAATGGGTGTTACATTTTATTATGCATATTGCAGGGCTGCAGGTGTTCTCTATGGGTGCCCTGCAACATGTATAATAAAATGTAGCACCCATTTTATCAGTGTTGGAGTGTCCGGGTGAAAAGGGCCTATGACTTTTGGAAATCTAGCATTCATAGGTTACTCTATAAAACCCATCACCCAAATGTGCAATGACAAATTCTCGACACACCAAATTACATCTTGCACTCATAGTGACTACTGAAATTAAATTGATTTTATTTTTCTGTCAAACAGAAAATACGGAATACTTTCTTTCTACATTACATTCTAGTACTACTGAAACCCTACACAACTATAGAAATTCTTGAGTGCAAAATGTACATAACAGTTAAATGACAGACCCCTTTTTTGGCTAAATTACACTAGCTGCACTACACATTTTTCCTACCTGACAGTTTGTCAAAGGATTCAAAACAAGCTTGTTATGATTAGATTCAACCACATAA
This sequence comes from Sphenodon punctatus, assembly GCA_003113815.1. Classification (NCBI taxonomy): domain Eukaryota; kingdom Metazoa; phylum Chordata; class Lepidosauria; order Sphenodontia; family Sphenodontidae; genus Sphenodon; species Sphenodon punctatus. The sequence continues at coordinate 2,309,488 of QEPC01013547.1, forward strand.
GAAAATATTTAATTTTGAATGACATTCTGGACAGTTTCAGAGATTAATTGGTAAAGCCAAGATCCCAATTATTATTGGCTGCTGCAGCTGCAGGTTTGAATTTAACCCAGACTTTGAAAGCTGCTACATTTCCGACACTACAAGCAATAATTAAGTACAGTGTCTTGCTATGGATTCCTTAGACGCTAAAGGGAGTTCTAAATAAGCAACAAATATTCAATGCATGGTAGACTAGCAATTGTACACATATCGGTAAGTGACCTGTAGCTCTAAAAGGGAACATAGTGCCTACTATTTATATATAGGATTAAATAATAATAGTGTTATGTCATGTGTAACTCTCTCACCTATACAGTCTAGAGCAGCAGTACCCAGCTTTTTGTGTGGATGACCCATGAAATTTAAATATAATCCTATGACCCCAGATAGCAACAAAGACAATGCAGACTATAGCAGATATCAATCAGATCATGACCCCACCCTACAGGCATCATCCACACCTTGGGAATTCCTGATCTATAGGAACTAACTGTTTCGACCTACCCCGTTTTTTCCTAGTAGAGCAAAAGCATTTAATGTTTTTATAAAACTTAAATAGCACAATCTGAAAATTCAAATGCTGATAGTAACTAAAAACTGGAAAGTTGCTTTGGAGAATCAGGAACAGGTGATGGTCCAAACAGTATATACTGTCCAGGCGTTTAATGTTCTCACACCATCTGAATGAACTGCTTTAATTTACTTGTAGTATTATCCTCACACTTTTAGTAAAAGCAGAGAGCACATTTAAACTATACATTTACGCCCTTCCAAGATCAGCATGTGCTCCTTAAATTTATGTGACCCACTCCCTACTTTGGTGTGGTAATTTAATTTCCACAGTGCCATTGTGATATCTCTACATGCGCCAATCGAACAAGTCTCTTGTTGTAAGTATATGGGGGTCACTTTTTCTCAGACAGCATCTTGATGTTTGCAACATAAAATAGCGGCTGCCCAGGCCGATGGTACTTCTGGGGCATCATCAGCTTTTACTATTCAAAAGATGGGAAATTTACACTGCCAGTTGTTAAAATCCATAAGGCAATGGTGCCGACTCAACTGCTCTATGTGAGCCCAGTATGGGGCCCTCAAATAGTATCTCAGCTGGAGATAACACAAAACAGATTCCTTAGAGCCGTTCTTCATCTGCCTAGGAATACACCTATAGCGCTGTTGCAAGCCAAGTTAGGGGTCTGCTCAATGGCCTCTCTTGTCAAGATCAGGAAAAGCAATTATTCTCGTGAGGCTACTGGCAGTAGAAAAATGTCAGGTTTATATAACTTATTTCCTATCCCCCACCTATTTCATCACCACCACCACCACCACCAACCAACTGATGGGGGGCACCAAAAGGAGCACACTCACCCTGGCTGCCAAACAACTGGTGGTGGGGATGAGGGGGGACAGAAGAACGCACTCACCCTAGCTCCCAAACAGCAGATTGCGGGTGGGGGGCAAAGGAATGCGCTCACCCTGGCCCCCAAACAGCTGATCAGGGCAGGAGGATGAAGGAGTGCACTCATCCTGGCTGACAAACAGCTGATCGGGGGGGGAGGTGAACACTCACCCCAGTCACCAAACAGCTGATTGCTCCTTCAGCCCCCCCCCCCCATTAACTGTTTGGTGGCCAGAGTGAACATGCTCCTCTGGGGGCCTCCCCACCAGCTGCTTTGCAGTAGCTCCTTCTGGGGGGCCAAATCCTGTTGCGGAGCAGGAATCTGGGAGTCCTACCCAATGTGAATGGCTCCTCAGCTTGCCCTGGGCATCATGGGACTTGTAACTAGAGATGTGCACCAGGGGCTCATGTCATTTTCATTTTTGTTATTTAAATCTGTCATTTTAATTCTGTCAATTTAAATGTGTTACTTTTTGTGTTGTAAGCTGCCTTGAGATGCCGTGGGCATGAGGGGCTGGCTAAGAAATACAAATAAATAATAAATAAATAAATAAAATTTTTGTTTTCATAAATATCAAATTGTCCTTTTTGTTTTTGCTTTTGTTTTCCATTGGTTTCAATGGGAAACACATTTTCGGCTGTAACCTTTTTGTTTCTCACTATATTTGGCTGAAACACGGAGTGATTATACCTCCAATGGAAGGCATTACGTGTACCAAATTCCAAAAAGATTGGATAAAGGAATCCAATTTTATAAGTAGTTGAATTATTTTATTTTAAAAAAATCTTAATTGCATTCTTAGGTGTAACTTCTTTGCCTCACATTTAATGTAGATTAAACTTACCCCTTCCCGTATTTACCATCTCTGCCAACTTTCAGAAGGACTGGATAAAGGGTCCTGGTGGTATAAGCAATTAACTTATAAATGTATGTCTGACTTAACATCTTTGTAGTCCAACCAGTGTACATGAAATTTGGCAGGACTATATATCACATTTTCAGGATCATCTCTGCCAAATATCAGAAAGATGTGATAAAGGGTCCCAATTTTATATGCCTGCACAGCATATGCAAAGGAGCCTATGCCAGCGATTCTCTTACGTGTCACTGTGGTATAAGATCGGTTTGTGATGCCAACTGGCCAGCAGAAATGTCAACCAACTATCCTCATTCTGTGCTGGGACCATCCCAACTTCTCTCCCCCATTTGTTAGAGGGATGTCAAAAGTATCTGTTTAGGAAAGAGCCAACAGAGATTTTCTTATGTCCTCTGTCACAGTGCTGCAGGATGCAATTGTGATGATAACTGGCCAGCCTGGATGTGTAAACTATGTCTCCTGATTGCTGGGCTGCTATCCCTCAAAGTCCCAGTTATGTCCCTTCTATGCCCACCTGAGGGCCGCCCCCAAACTGGTCCTGTAAAGCTAGAAGCATACAGTAATTGGCCAGTGGAATGTGTCTGTCAGTCTTTGGGATGCTCCACATCCTCCCTCCTACAGCCTCCCTCCCCCTGTCATGCCAGGTGCCTGCCTCTGACTGGCACTCCATGTGCTGCTATTTATCTGAATAATGGTCTTCAAGGGGACAACTTCAATTGCTTATCAAATTGGGTCCCTTTATCAAATTGTCTTGTAGTTTGGCAAAGATGGCAGGGAAGGTATGTGATACATTCCTGCCAAATATCTTGTAAACAGGAGGGAATATACAAATGTTACAGCTGGAAATGTATTTTCAAGTTAATGTCTTATACCATCAGGACCCTTTATCCAATCTTTCTGGAAATTGGCAGGAGTGTTAAGCATGTGGAGGGACATAATATTCACAGGTTTCATGCAAACTGTATGAAAGTTTAAAAAGTTGTAGCCGTGAATGTGTATGGAGCTTTTCTTAAAATCACGTTTAATTGCTTCAAAAATTGGTTCCCTTTATCTAACCATTTCGAAAATTGGTACACATAGTGTCCTCCACTGGGGGTACAATTCCCCCAAGTTTCATCAGCATTGAATAAAAAACAAATGTTATAGCTGGAAATACATTTTTCAGTTTTTTCCCTTTATTTAAAAAACAAAACATCGTTTTCGTTTCTATTTTCATTATTATTATTTGTCATTTTCATTATTGTAATAACGATAACGAAAACAATTTTCATCATCGTTATTGTATTATTATTATTAACAAACATTTATATAGCGCCAGCAGTGTACCTGGCACTTTACAAAGTAATAAAATAGACATGGTCCCTGCCCCTAGGGCTTACAATCTGAGAGATACAGGAAGGGGAACAGAGGGAGAGACAAGGGGTCTAACATTCATGAAGATGTGAGGTCTCATGTGCACGTACTTGGCTTGGTTACGATGAGAATGACAGCAGGCAGGTCCATGTGGCAAGGATAAGGGTAAACAGACCATAGGTATAGGAAATAGTGGCTCAGCAGGATAAAGAGTCAGACAGAGCAGAGCGAAAGAGGTGAGTTTTAAGGAGAGATTTGAAGGTATGAAGGGAGGGGGCAAGGCGGATGTGGACAGGGAGGGAGTTTCGTTATTGTAATAATGAAAACAACATGCACACCCCTATACAGTAGCTCACCTGCCCAGTTTTCAGGAAGGGGTAGGGGATATCGTTTGGACTGCTCTCCCTGATGGCCCAAAGTGTGGCAGCTACATTCACCGTCTCCAGGGCAGGCAAGCATCTGGCTGGCCCCGTCTCATGTGGCTTTACCCCTAGGGTCCATTGTGCTCATCTATACATCTGCATGATGTGAATTATTTCAACAATTCTGGTTTAGTCTGGACGAGCAGTGTTAAAAGCCACGAGGGCCGATATCCTCATATCAATATCTGTATCCAGCCGTGCTTTCCTGTTTTGCATTTGCTGTCTCCAACAGTTCTCTTCAGTAACCCATTAAACAATTCCAAAGCACAGAAATATTTACTAGGAGTTAAATATTAAATACCTACTGAAATTAATACTGAAAAAATAAATATGGTGTTGTAAAGCTTTATTTATTATTATTATTATTATTATTATTATTATTATTAGCAGCTTTCAAAATGGGGGGATTTGGGCCTCTTGATGGTGGCGGGTCACAGGGAACATGTTACATCAGTGCTTAAGATGTAATGTGCACATTACATCACATCACATCACAGGCTGCCTACAGCATTCCGGGCTCAATTCAAGGTGCTGGTTTTGAACTTTAAAGCCCTAAACGGCTTGAGTCCTACCTATCTGAAGGACCGCCTTTCTCCTTATGCTCCCTCGCAGTCCTGAAGATTGGCTGAGGGCGCCTTCTTGTAGGTTCTATTGCTGGCCCGCACAGAGGCATTTCGGTGCCTGCCCCACAGCTTTGGAACTCCCGTCCTTTGGAGGCTACCTGAGCCCTAGTTTGAATGCCTTCTGGAGGCGGTGTAAGACCTTCTTACTTGATCAGACATTCAACAGGCAGGGATAGATTGGGAGGGGGCCAGGGGGTGTTTTTAGTTCTGTGGGGTTTTGATTATCTATTTTATATTCATATTTTTATGTGTTTATTGTAAGCTGCCCTAAGCCTCAGGGGATAGGGCAGGATAGACATAGATCAAAATGAATGAATGAAGACCCTTAAAATATCTGGTGTGGTTACTAGTAAAAGGAAAATAGTCTATGGTGCAGGATGTATGGGTTCCCTATAAATTTATTATCAGCTTAACTTAAAGGCTATATTTGGCCTGCAATGGAGTACATTCTGTGGGGTCATATGAAACTGAGAAACTAATTGTTAAGCACAGAATATAATTATCCTTTCCCATGTGTCAGGATTTCTCTGTAAAACAGTTCCATCCTGATAAGAGGGGGATCTGTAGACTTGTGCCTCAGCTTCCCCAAAAAGAGTATCCTGTTAAATGGAATTTAGGCAAAGGCTTTATGAATGACGCTAACTAGGGAAAAGGTCTGGGGAAAATTAGGAAACGCTGTAGGAAGTTATTTATATTAAAAGGAGGTAAGGAGGCTTAGTGGCCCCAGTGTCTGTAACATTTCAAAACAGCTCTCTCTTCTTGGAATAAATGATACACAAGTAGTTTATTGTGACCTCAATGTGTTTAACTAAATCAAGAATGTATCTGGTGAATATTAAGGATAAGGGACCAATCAGGAGTTAAGTGGACAACGTAGGTTATAATGTATATAATAAGTGACTGCTTTGGGGAGTGGCTATTGCTCTTTTGTGCACAAGCATGTAAGCGAGACACTCCGTGCAATGATTTCTATTCTAATACCTTATTCCTGGTAACCTTCTACATTTCTTCCTTTTTTCTCTTTGCGAGGACAAAGTTCTGTACTTTTAATGTTTATACTCTAAGTAAAGTTTAGACAATGTTACCAGTTCTCTTGGGTGGAATTTCCCAAGCTGCAGTCTGTTATTTCCTCAGCAAGCAGAACTTCAGGGTATTGATTATCCTGCCTTTAGTTTACAGCAGGCACCAGACTAGAGCCAACATCCCTCCAATGTAAACATAAAATATTGCTTGATTTTGGCAAGTACGTGTTGTAGCAAAACACTGCAAGGGGGCACTATACAGCTCCACCCACCTCACTGTGTTCGTCCAAATCTCTAACCTGGGGTCCCCACAGCTGGCAAACCCCAGAAAAACCTCACTTTTACTGCCACCACCTGCGTTCCAAAAATCAGAGGATCCACACAACCCAGGATATGTGAACCCCAGAAGTTTATACGCCCACAGCTTCGCAAGGCACCCTAGTCCCCTTTGTCTGGTGTTCTCCCCATTCCAGGAGGCAGAACCCTTGGAGCAACCCAGAGGTGCTTATCTTGGTCAAAAGCTGTCTTGGTTAAAAGAGCCAGATAAAAGGGGAATTCCTTTCTCCCTCTTTGGTAGCTATGCCTTCCAGGCGAAGAGAGGTGTTCTTTGCAAGCACACACACACATGCCCAGTGGAGTTAAGAATAGAAAAAGCTTAGACTTTACATATAGGGTTAAAAAGGTACAAAAAGGCACAAAAGGGTAAGAAAGAAAGATAAGTCTTTGAGCAAGCCTCCGAGTCCAGTTTGAGGGGTAGGAGAACCCTTTTTGAATTCGCAACTGTTGAAACTGTACTTGTTCAGCCAGGCAATCTGGTTGCTAATAACTCCGTTTTCCATGTACAGATAACTCATATAGGGCACAGTTCTTAGTTTCGATCTGGCAGAAACCCAGATCTTGTAGATGTCAGAGGGGGCATCTGTCCTTTTTAAGGTCCTATCCCCCCCTGTTGGGATTGGTCCATGGGAGGTCACCTGGTCTATGACCCAGTCCAAGGCAGGGAGGTCTCTGCCCAGCCATATGGTGACAAACCAGTCACTTGGTTCAGAAATGTGGTTAGGAATGTGGCTAGGTTGCCACGTGCTCACAAGAGAAAGAGGAGCAGTCTCCACCTTATTCAGGAATGCAATGGTGTCCTGCTAAGGTCCCCCCTAGAGGCAAAGGCAGGGGCAAACGGTTTTTTGCCACATGTGTAACTGAAACACCAAGATTTTTTCTTTTGTAAAGGACATCATTTTTACTCTGGTAGACTTTAAATAAAATTTGTAATAAATCATCTCAATAGAGAGCTCCCTCACAGCAGCTTCCAGCTACTGCCCAGACACTTCAGTTTCTTCCTTCCTTTTATTTGGTTCTTCTGACTTTTCTAACCTTCTTTTCACTGGTTACCAGGCAACTGTGGCTGGTTTGCTGTGAATGGATATTTTGGGCTCTGATTTCTATCCTAGTTTGTTGAGTTTTTAAAAGTTTTTTCTTCCTATCCCACTTTCCAGTGAAAGAAAATTTGTCTTCCAAAGTGAATCCATCAGGCAGTTTAGATGCTGCTGCACAATGCTTACTGATACACCTAAAATTGAGTATGGAAAAAATCTCAAGCATGAGCAAGCAATAGACGAGACTAGATTTTAATTTTTTTAAGTACATGTGGGTAAGATTTGGCTTGCCACAAATAAAGCAATGTCGACATCTCTAATGTCAAATCCTTACTGCATTGCTATTGATGACAATACTCCTCCTCATGATAATGGCATCAAAATTTGGTTCTCACTGACAGTATTAACCAGACTAGGGAATCCAGGCTGGTTTTGACATTCTATTCTTGCACACAGAAGGTGCTGAAAGTTCCATCTATGAATGCAACAAGCAAGTGAAGGGCATTTATTGTCATGGATTTTGTGGTTAGTGAATCCTCCTGTTTTCAAAGAAACAAACAAACAAACTCATTCCAAACCACACACTCCGAAATACAAAAAACCCATCTCATCCCTTACAATGTATCTTCTCGGTAGACCAAAGGTTCTGAAACTATAGGCCAGGACCCCAAGAGGGGTCATGTCACCTGCAGAGGAGGTCATGATCTCAAATGATATTTGGTAAGACTTTGTACATCTTTGTTGTCACCTGTGGTCACAGAATTCAAGTATCAAAATATGGTCTCAAGCAACATTTTGGAAATCACAGCTATACTGGATGGATTTTTGTTTCCACAAAATGGGCAGTAACAGCACAATCTTTTCCACACTGCACGAGCAATGTCCCACAAGTCCAACCATGGTAAATCATCCTATAGGGTTAAGAGTGTTGATATGTACATTTCCTCTCTAAGGGCTTGGATACACAAACAATTAACATAATTAACTGCAGAGTTAATGGCATTAACTCCACAGTAAAAGGTTCTTTTCTGTTTGTGGAAATACTATGCTCCAAAGTAGCTTTCAGACCACAGTGCAGATATCCTACATCGCTGTCACTGGTGTTATAACCACTGCAAACTAGGGTAGGTTTTCCTGTGTATGCTCGTCCTGGAGTAAGGTCTGCATGCACTCCAGTAAAAGGCATGTCCAATGATACCCCAATGGCAGAAAAAGGCAGATCACACTACCACAAGGGAAATGAATTACTACTGTTCATGTATACATTCTGCTGAGCAGGAAATAACTGTCCAGTAAATATCAACAGTTAATAACTCTGCCATTAAATGTTTGTGTATACAAGCATTGAGAACCCATTTTAAATTCAACTGATTCCATCAACAACTATGATTTATTATACAACCAGAACAAAATGTTTTTCAAAAAGGTACAAATGCCTTCTTTCTGAATCAGCTCTTCTTTTCCATGCTTGTAGAAAATAATTTTATAATATCTTTGATAGCTTTGAATTAAAGGGACACTCCCGACCTGCTGTCTAGTTAACTGAAAGAAAAAATAAATTAAGAGTGGTTTCAGGGACTAAAGATGAACCTAAGCCCCTTGGAAATGTATGCCTTTAAAATCTCCTCTAATATTTAAAATGCTTTTCTTCTCTGTTGCTCTTTGAAATCCTTGAAGCATGAACAGGGGAGCCAAATAAAAGCCTCATCCTGCAAACATTTCTCTTGGCCAAAGAGCATGCTACTGTAATTCTACTGAGATCAGTAGAACTGACGGCACCAGACACAACAATAAGCACTACACATAGTAGTAACTGTTTGCACGGTAGTTGCAAAAAGTGTTTCAGTCAAATCTGAAACCAATCATACACTAAGTAAACAAAGAAAAACAAGGAAAAAAATCGCCCAATTTCTTGAAGTCACAGTCATCTTGATTACTCACATGGAGTTATTATACAGAGTTGCGATTAGTCATTAAGAGTCAGTAACAGATTTAAGGCAGAAAAGTAAGCAGCAGGTGGTTTTCAAAAGGCACAGATGGAAGCTCAGTGCACAACTCCCATTGACTTTGATGGTGTGGTACTATGATTCATATAATACCAATGAATTAAATATTTTTCAGAAAGATAGGTCTTGTTATTTTGGTGATTATACTTCAATTAGAAGACTTTCTATAATGAGAATTTTGAATGCCTGTACAAAGGAGCTATCTGGACCATGCCAGTTTTCTGGATCCCTCGCAGTCTGGCTTTCATCCATGTTTTGGCACTGAGACTGCGCTTATGGCCTTGGTCAACTACCTCTGCTGTAGTTGGACCAGGGTCGGTCAACCCTGTTGATCCGGTTAGATCTCTCAGCTGCATCTGATATCACTGACCATGAGTTGTTGGTGAGCACTTGCAGGACTGAGCCGGGGTGGGCGGAACTGTTCTTGAATGGTTCCGCTCCTTCCTGGCTGTGTGTGGTGCTGGGGTGACTGTTCATCATCTCCCCAGGACCTCATCTGTGGAGTCCTGCAAGGTTCTATTTTGTTCCCTCTCCTGTTCAACGTCTACATGCAGTCTTTGGGCGAGATCGTCAGAGGGTTTGGTGTGCTGTGTCGTCAATACGCTGATGACACCCAAATTTATATCTCTTTTTCAGCTAACCCGAGCCTGGCAGTCTCGGTGCTTACCCAGTGTCTGACGGCCATGGGGGACTGGAAAAGGGCGAGACGTCTGAAGCTGAATCCCGACAAGACGGAGGTGATGGTGGGAGGGACTCCAGACCATCACCTCTGCTCTCTGTTGGTCCGTCAGCTTCATAGTCTGGGGGTGCTCCTTGACTCACAGCTCTGCCTTGGATGTCCAGCTGGCGGCTGTGGTGAGGGGTGCATTTTGCCAATTTCATCTGGTGTGACAGCTTTGGCCATATGTCTCGGACTCCGATCTAGTCGCTATCATCCATGCTTTCATCACCTCAAGACTAGACTACTGCAACATGCTCTACGTGGGGTTACCCTTGGTGACGGTATGAAGCTGGTGCAGAATGCAGCAGCCTGCCTCCTTACAGTGACAGGTTGTCTTGAGCACATTACGCCAGTCTTTGCACTGGCTGCCTATAGTCCTTCGGGTCCAATTCAAGGTGTTGGTTTTGACCTATAAAGCCCTAAACAGCCTAGGTCCTCCCTATCTGCAGGATCACCTCACCCCCGGGTCCTGGATCGGCCCTTGCAGTTGGTTGGGAGCGCCCTCCTTGGGGTCCCCAGGTATCTTGGGTGGCAACGATGAGGGGGGCGTTCTCAGTGGCTGCACCAAGGCTGCGGAACTTCCTTCCAATGGAGGTCTGCCTGGCCCAGGACCTTCCCTCTTTCCAAAGACAGTGTAAGACCTGGCTGTTCCGTCAGGCTTTTGGCGAAGGAGACAGATGAGGGTTGGGTTCTTTAGCTCTGCCTGGGGTATTTTTATTGCTGATTTTATACTGTTATTTGTATTTTGTTTATTTATTGGTATATTATTTATGCTTGTATTATATTTTTAATATGGCTTTAACATGTTGTGAGCCACCCTGAGCTGCTATAGAAGGAGGGGGGCAGCCAAGAAATCAAAATAAATAAATAAATATCCTCTTAACAGTATACTCACACAATTCTACTGAGGTTGATTAGGTTTGATGTGTTGTAATTATATACTACTATATGCAAGCCATATGCAAGGTAATTCATGACAGTCTGTCAGCCACCACAGAAACAAATTTGCCACCATCATCATGAAATACCATTCTACACTGATTTTTTAATATCTACAATTAGAATACCATATTGCAGTTTGACAATCTATAAACAGTTTTGAGCTGGCTAACCCGAGCCTGGCAGTCTCATCGCTAAGAAGTTGATTAGTTTTCGTGCATCCCGTGGTGACCGCGTCCCTTGTATCGAACGAGTTGACGTGCGAGCCCCCCCCCGCCGGCCCGTCAGGCTGGCGTCCGTCGTGATTATTTCCCTTCTGGGTTCTGTGAGGGGGACCCCTTGAGAGAACTGCGTGGGGTGTAACCACCAGGACATGGAGTTCTTTAGCCGGTCCGGGATGAGAACCGTGGGATTACGCCCGCCAGTGAGATCTCGCTGAAAAGGAGCTAGCAGCATCTGCAAGGGACGGGGTGGAACCTACCCCATGTCACTTGGGCTGTGCAAGAGACCAATAGGCCGAGAAGTGACGCCTGGGTCTGAGACTCACGTGGTGTGAGGATCCGAGGAGCGATACCAGCTTCCGAATCCGTTGCACACTGTCTGGGGGAACGAATACGAGGTCGGAGCTGGTATCTATGATGGTACCCAGGTGTTGCAATCTCCTCATAGGGACGAGGTGGCCCTTTTCTCTGTTGACAAGAAATCCGTGTTGTTCCAAATATAGGATCGTTCGGTTGAGGTCCAGTAAGGTCTTCTCCGGGGAATGGTCCCTGATCAACAGGTCGTCCAGATAGGGGTGGACATGAATGCCCTACATCCGTAAGTTGGCCACCAGAGGGATAAAGATTTTCGTAAAGGTCCTGGGTGCCGAGGACCGCCCGAAGGGCAGGGCCCTGAATCGCCAATGGTGGTTGCTGTATGTGAAGCGGAACCACTTCCTGTGGGAGTGCCTGAATGGGATGTGGAGGTATGCATCCTGTAAATCCAGGGACACCATCCAGTCGTTTCTGTGGATGTTGCGGCGGATGGACAGCACTGTCTCCATCTTGAATCTCGTTTTATTTTTATTTTTTGCGACATGTCGACTCAGAGCCTTCAGATCTAGCACTGCCCTCCATTTGCCCGTCTTTTTGCGACGAGAAAGAGGATGGAGTAGAGGCCTGTTCGTTGCTGGGAGGTTGGAACTTCTTTGATGGTTTTGATGTCCAGAAGTCTCTTTATCCCGGATTGCGTTGCCTGATGTTTTACAACGTCGTGAGATGTTGGAGAGATCGGGAACCTGCATGGAGGGGTGCTGTCTAGTCCGATGGCGTAACCCCTTCTGACGCATGACAGGACCCAGGCGCCCGAGATGGAGTGAGTCCATCCGTCGATGAACTGTTGGATCCTGCCCCCAACCTGGGAGTGGGAATAGTCAGGAATCCTGTCTCGGTTGGCTGGCAGGAGGTCCCCTGGATCTGTCGTTTGTCATATCAACCTGAGCGGAGTCCTCTGCCCCTGAAGGGGAAGCTAGGGGTGTAGCCCCTGTGAGCAGATGTTGAAATCTTCGGGACGAACCTGCGAAGTCCCTGAAATGAAAGGGCTGAGGTGTAGAGGAACCTCGCCTAGCAGCTATTTGTTGTAAGGTTTTCGTCTCATCCTTGCTGGAGGCTTCCTCCAGTACCTTCTCTAGGCATACGCCAAAAATTTGGACCCCGAATAAGGGGAAGCAGTCAGCCAATTTCTGGTGGTGACATTCCCATCCCAGGAGCGCAACCACATCCTGTGTCGGGTAGCCATGTTGTTTGCCACTGATCTTGCAGACCAAGAGAGACTGTCCGTGGTAGCGTCTGCCAGAAAAGCAACTGCCATGCAGGCTCTGGAATATAACCTTGGGCCTTACACACAGAATGTCTGGGTCCTGTAAGTCCTTGAGCCAGGATAGCATGGCTTTGGATACGTAAGAGGAAGTTATCCCTACTCTGAGGGCTGCTGACGCAGCCTCAGAGGCTTTTTTTGTTTTTGTTTAAGAGCTGCATCAATGGCGCTGTCTGTATCATCCCGAGGGTGGCAGTCCCCCTCAGTGGGGAAAACGGTATGCCTAGCTAGAGAGGCAGCCCCTGCGACTACCTTAGGGAATCTGAACAAGGGGGCCTTCCTTCTAGAGAAGGAGTAAAGGGTATCCTGAGTCTTGTTCATTTTGAACCCCCTGTCTGGGTGCTTCCACTCCCCTAGCACAAGCTTTTCAAAAGCCTTGTCTAGGGGAACCCCCTGGTCCTTGCAGTGAACGGAAGGAATATATTGACGGGTTTTGAGGAGTTTTCCTGCAACTGTAGTGTTTTAACAACTTGGAGCCAGGGGCTTGTTCAATCCATTCCCCTTCCTCTAGTTCAGAGAGGGCATGGTCAGAGTCAGAGGAGATGGCAGCCTCACTGAGGCTTTGACCAGAAGGAGCCAAAATGATCACTCTCTGCAGAGGAATGGACTATCAGTGAACCCAGGGGGCCCTCTGGTGGTGGTTTGGATTTCTTCTTGGAGCACCTGAAGTGCCTTCCCTGGATTTATTAGAGGCTTTTCTCTTGCCATTTGGCTTTGCCAATATTCCTGTAAGCCCCCACCCCAGTGTAGCCAGGATCTATAGCAGAGGAGTCCCCTGGAAGGGGTTGCCCAGAACTCGTGGCAATTACCTGCCAAGAGAATAAGGGGGGCTTTTAAGCCAGGGACTCAGGGGTTAACAAGAGCTGGGTAGGAGAACAGCCTTGTCTCCACCCTGTCTGGATATCGCACGTGGATGCTGTTGCTGGGGAGAAAAGGGCTTCATGCCTGCTGCCTGAGCCCAGAAGGGGGCCCCTCCACGTGGAAGCAAATAGCTGGGAAGTACTCTGAGGCCCAGCAGTGCTGTCCCCGAGTATGCTGCTTAGGGTCGTTAGTGCCCTTAATGATTATAGCCCAGCGGGAGCTCTTTAGCTCTCATCAACACTTTTTAAAGTAGTTTTAGCTCACAGGCACCAGAGCTGAAAAACAGTCTCTCCTGAGGGGAGTAGCCCTTATCAACACATTTGCAATCAGCTTCAGCTCACAGGCACAGCCGCGCTGCCCCGGAGCTCTGAAACAATCTCTCTTGAGGGGATTAGCCCTCATCTACATTGTTTAATTAGTTTTAGCTCACAGGCACTGCCGCGCAGCCCCGGAGCTATCAAGATCACTTCCTTTTTTTTTTTTTTTTTGAAGCACTGCTTTTGTCACGTACCCTGAAAAGCTAACTGGCTGCTTGAATCTGCAGGGAACAACGGAGCTGCTGCGATGAGCGTCCTACCGGCCGAGGCAGATGAATGAAACTGGAGAGTCCCGGGTAGCTCCTGACGCATGCGCAAAGCAAGTTTACAGACATCTGCCACCTATCGGCCAGCAGCAGAGCTACCCAGCGGAGGAGGAGAAGGAGGTAAGAGGAGAAAAATAATAACTATATTAAGAAAAATAAATAAATAAATAACGGCTACACTGCCTCCCCGCCCCTCTGGTCTAGGCTGGTGTTGTACAGAGTACCTGGCTGCAACAAGGTTAGCCAAAACTGGCCCCGACTCAGTGTCCAGTCAGGTCTCTGTAATACACGAGGCCGGCTGATTGATCCAGGATCAACTCCCAGAGCGTTGTAGGTTTACCACCAACTGACCTTGCACTCAACAGCAGCAGTCCCGGACCAGGCCCCCCCATCCCATTCTCGATCACTGCATTATCTGTCTGGGGACCTATGAAGGGGACCAGACCCAAGCACCTGTCCCTCCTCATTGATGTTACCCACCTCCCAGAAGGATCATAGTTGCCCCCAGCCCATCACGACCCCAATGACTGCGGATCACCCCTCCCAGCCCAACCCCCAGCCCAGCCCCCAAGGGAGACCCCCCCCCTCTATATCCCACTCTCAACACACACCCCTCACAGGGGAGCCAACCCCACCCACCCCTGTCGGGTCATAAATGTTTTTAATATGAAAGTTAAGTACCACAATTCAAACTGCAAAGATATAATCAGCCTCTTTTTGCAATCTCACACTTCTAAACACAGGTGTTTGGTCACTATATCATTTTGGGGGGAGAGATCATGTATAGATTCTGGTTATATCTTTAGATTGTTGAATTCCGGTGACTAAGTTCACAAACCTCATTAGTCCAGGTTCACAAAAGAGGGTTACACAAGCATTAGGGTGAAAATAAACAGCACCGTAGCCATCCACAAGTGGGTGGTGACTGGGCCATTTATGAACACATGTCCCTGTACAGCATCCTGCCGAAGTGGGGGATGGGGGAAACGCTCTGCAGGCTAATGCATGCCCAGCTGTTGGCATGCGGTCTATCTGGGGGGTGGGGTGTCTATTGGGAAGGCAGAAAGGAGTCTCCGTATATTGGCCACAAGCCCCTCTTATCTCCTTCCTGCCCGGTAAAGGGCCAAGCAGGGTTTGCAGCCAGAATGTGAAACCTCCTAACCCAACCGTCACACAGAGCAGCCAGCTGGAAACAACAGCTGAGGGGCAATAGCCCCATTTTTGAGATGTGAGTGTCCACTGACATTATTATTAATTTATTATTATTATTATTAGCTTTTATATAACGCCAGCAACGTACCTGGCGTTTTACAGAGAATAAGATAGACACGGTCCCTGCCCGAGAGCTTACAATCTAAAGACAGGGGGAGGGAAGACAGGGAAGTGGGAACAGAGTGAGGGACAAGGGATGTAACATTCATGAGGATGCGAGAACTCAACTACACGTTCTTGGCTTGGTTACAGTACATTGGGAGTTTGCAGATAACAGTTGGGAGATAATCCTGGGTGGAGATGATTCGCAGGACGTCAGAAGGGCGGAGCAGAAGAGGTGGGTTTTGAGGAGGAACTTGAAGGTGTGGAGGGTGGGGGTCAGGTGGACGAGGGCAGGGAGGGAGTTCTAGGCATGCGGAGCAGCGAGGGAGAAGGGACGAAGGCAGTTGGAGGAGCAGGGGAGGCATGAGAGGGTGAGGGAGGGGATGGAAGAGGAGCGGAGTGCTCAAACAGGGGTTTGGAGGGAGATCAGGGCAGAGAGGTAGGGAGGAACGAGGTTGTGAAGGGCTTTGTAGGTGAAGACGAGGAGCTTGTGCAGAATACGCTCAGGAAGGGGGAGCCAGAGGAGAGAGGAGAGGAGCAGCTGCACATGGTTAAAGCGATGGGCTAGGTGGATGATCCTGGCAGCAGAGTTTTGAACCAAGGGGAAGGCCAGCAAGGAGGAGGTTACAATAGTTGAGGCGTGAGATGACTAGGGCATGGATGAGAGTTTTGGCAGAGGAGACAGATAGAAAAGGGCAGATCTTAGCAATGTTGTGAGGGAGAAGCAGCAGGATTTGGCCACAAAGTCAATGTAGGGTTTGAAGGTAAGGTGCAAGTCGAAGATGAAGCCCAAACTACGGGCTTGGGGGACAGGGAGGATGGAGACCCCGTCAATGGCAATTGACAGGGAAGAGGGAGAGGAAGGATTGGGAGGGAAGATAAGGAGTTCAGTTTTCGCCATGTTCAGTTTGAGTTGGCACTGAGACATCCAGGCGGAGATATCAGAGAGAGAGTTGGTGAGACGAGCTTGAACAGAGGGGGAAAGGGAAGAAGTGGAGAAAAAGAGTTAAGTGTCCTTAGCATATAGGTGGTATTGGAAGCCGTGGGAGGCAATGCATCTGCATTGATCTATTGGGCGCTGTCACCCACAGGATGCGGGCATCGCATGTTCTGTTTGTTAAAACTAGTAGTTATAAAATACTTAATACATTTTAGGTTCAAGTGAGAATAAGTGAGTCAGGAAAAGTGTACATTAATAACAAGAGCAATATTTGAGTTACTTTTTGTAAGCAGGAGCTATATGCTTTGCTTACAAAACGCGTGCTCTACCCAAGCATCAGAAATATGGCACTTGCCTACGGAACAGCCTCAAACCAAGTTTTGGGAAGGTTCAGTAAAATGCAGATGACTTGAACAAGATACAAGAAAATACAAAGCTGTCATCTGAATGAATAAATGTATAAAATAGTCACTGGTTCCATACATTTCCTATTTGGAGTACTGTAATCTGAAGGATCCTAGTCGATTAATAAAATACAATTATTTTTCTTTTTATATCTAAGTTCAGTGTTATAGTTAGAAATCCAGAACAAAATACATGATTACATTGGAGATTGCCTTAAAATGTTAGTTTTAATATTAACTTTAAAAAAAAGATTTTTTTAAAAACATGACCATTTAGCATATCATCCAGCGCAAAAGACAAAACTGCAATATGAAACTGCATCACTACCAAAGCACTGGCTGTTACAGAAGTGGCAGTATATTAGGTCAGGAGTAAATACTACAAACATAAATCTGGCCAAAATAATACCATCTGAATAACAACTTATGCTTTGAACTGGCAAAGTTACACCCATACGTAACTTTGTGTTTAAAATTAGGCCCCATGCACTGTTGGATAGTGGCCTCTTTCTGCTCTGACCAGCTTTACACCAGCATAACACTTTGGACATTAAGGAAGTACTCCAGACTTACACCATTTTAATTGAGACTGGGGCTATTACAAACCTTAAGGCATAGTTTATATAACAACATATAATCAAGGCATTACCTCTAGCTGCTTAAGGGAAAAAGCAGAACCATCCTGCTTCAAATTCTGGATGACATCCTCCATGGTGTTTGCTGAAAACAGACTAAAACCAGAAAGGCATGCATCATTAATGAATAACCTACTTCTTCCCACCTGTGAAGTATGAAAAAAAAATCATAGAAACTTAAAATAGAGTATCTTATTGTTATCCGATTTATTCCATACAAAGTACTCTCCACTGTTCTGTCCTGACTAATCTAAAATACCTCACTTAATAAGGTGTCCTCCACTTCCCCTTCCAAAACTGCTTTACAGTCAAATAAATCTCAGTTAGGAATCTTTCTTGATATTTCATCTAAAAAGTAATTTATTTAATTTCTGTCACATCTGTCTTATCTATATAATTCCATAATAAAAAAACCCTCTGGTTTACAATAATAGTTAAGGCTCTTGCAAATTCAATCATGCTATAAAAAGCATGGAAATTGCAAGTTAAGGTTCCTGCCTTCACTTGCGAGACATGTAAACAGTGAAGACATTGTATAGTCTCACATATTGTGCTTGATTCCAACTTTGGCTCCATGCACCAACACTTGGCCTTGGTCTTTCAGTCCAAATTCTCTTCCTCCACACATTGGAGGCAACGCTGAAACTGGGGAATGGGGGGTGGGATGAAAGGGCAGTGGGAGAACTGGGGGGGGCGTCTGGGGCTGGGAGAGCAGGGGCTATGGGTGGGGACTGAGGAGCAGCGGGAGAACTGGAAGGCAACTAGGCTGTTGCTCCAGCATGAGCACCTTGCAACATACTAGCTCCCCAGCTACCCTGCTCATGGTGCTAATAGGGACTGGACTAAGTACTTTCCAAGAGGGTTCCCGGGGGGGGGGGCGGGCGATGTTAGGAGGATCCCAGAGGTTTTCCACTGCCCCCACCAGGGAAGCCGCTTGGAGAGCTGGCTTACACCAACACAGCTACAAAAGAAGAAGGGTCTAAATACACCGTAAACATGAACAATACAACACAATGTAAACTGACAACACGTAAAGCTTCCACAAGATGACAGCAAGAAAGTACAGAGCGAGGGTCAGTCACTCTAATACACGATCAACCCAGCACTGAGCTTCTGTTTGCCCTGGCTTAAATAACACTGACACAATCAGAACAGCTGCACTGTGATTTCACTGACAGCGAGCATGTTAAAGGTACAGTACTGTCTCAGTTCTGGTCAATGCAAGCCTCCTGCAGTCAGGGCTTTTCTAGCAGTGCTGCTCAATGGAAGGCTCCACCATCACGGCATTCATAGAGGGGACTGTCTTGGGCGAGCTGTAATTGAGTGCAAGTCAATCTATACACTGATCACATCAGCCTTGATCACCAGCACTGAGCTCCTGTTTGCCCTAGCTTAAAAACGCTGCAGAGAATAGCTGCAGCATGATTTTACTGATAGTGAGCGTGTCTTCTGGCAAACAAACTCCACTGCATGCGTTGCATAAGTTCAGGTTTGTGTTCCTTCCATAGGCTAGAATGGGAACTTGGAACATCTAATAACTTTAAAAGTAGTATGGGGATTTTATTTTTTTTTAAAAAGCAATGGCATCCCTTGCTCACAGGCTTGAATTTTGTAAAAGGGTTTCAGCTCATGACACACAACTATAAAAGCCCTAGGAAACTCCCACAAAACTGCTCCTCAGCCTCTGGCTTTTCAACTACTGTATCTTGGCCATTTTAAATCCAATTTGTCTGAAATTTGGAAAGTTTCAAGCTCTCACAAAAGCAATCCTCCATGACAAATCTCTTCATGAGAGCAAAAATAATTTTGGTTTTAAAAGCAATTGAATGTTCTTGCTTTATAATGGAGAGCGCTGTTCACCTTAACTATCCAGGCACCCTGTGCCTGGATAATTATAACACATGGTACCAAGTTCTTATATTAGAAAATATAATATAATTCTCTCCTTGATGTTTACACACGTTAAATATTTGTAAAGAATTCTTTGACAAGCAGCATATATTTATTATTTCAGAATTTTCCCATACGTTAATTCTTCTAGCTCTTTCATCAATATGGTGGTTCTTCTCTAAGCTCCATCTACATGTCAACATCTTTCTGGCACTGAAATGCCCAGAAATAGATCAAGTTATATTCTAAGGTCAATGAGTATGCAGTTGTGCAGATGCAGTTCAGCCATTTGGCTTGCCCACTACTGCCCAAAACTTTTAAATTCTGTTCTAACAATGGTTTTTTGTTGGTTTTTTTGTTGGTTTTACAAAGCAGCTATTAACAAGGCAGTTGGGGGACATGAGAACTTTTAGATGTTTTAGCTGATTGTAAGCCTCCCTGAGCGTTAATGGGAAGGGCAGCATATAAATTTAAATAAATAAATAAATAAACAAACAACATGAATCAAATGATAATAGCAATATTCTTTATTTAAAATCAGTGGTTTCCAAAATATTTGCCAGCGTGAACCCATTTGGAGCATTAAATACAATTTTGTAACCCTAGAGAGCAACAAAGACATGCCAAGTACATCAAAAGTTGTCATAACTGCAACCTAATCCACAGAGGATGTTAGTAATCCGCCTCCAGACTCACAGTTTGGGAACCTCTGATTTAAAAGTTACTTTGCCACTGAATCAACCAGGCAAATTCAAAAAGACCATCATGTAGCCTTTTTTTCCTGTACATCCTGATAAATCTAGTGAACTACAGAAATTCTACCACTGAACTAAAACCTCATCTGCAAAAAAGAGAAGGAAGATAACTACTAAGTACCTGTTAATCTTCTCCAGGTGCTCATGAAGTATGAACTGTTTCTCTTGATCAAGTTTGCACTATGTAAAAAGAAAATAAACATTTCATTTAGTTCCAGATCTCAAACTGAAAAACATTAATTTGCAATCACCAGTTCTTAGTTATTATGACAATGGGCATCTTCACACACCCCTTAAAGTTCCGGGTTTTTCAATCTTTTGGGTTTACAAGTCCATACTTACATTCTTCACACACACACTGCCCTGAGGCAGTTCCAGGATGCATTCTTCTCACAAACACTGCTCTGAGGCAGCCTAAAGTAGCCGCAGCTATAGGCGTGACAGGCTGCATGAAACCAAGTGACCACAGCTGCCTGGAGCAAAGCAGTTTACCAGGAGAACTTTTTACACACAAAAGTTCTGGAAGAAGTTCTATGCAGAAATTCAAAGAGCTGGATGTTTAAGATCTGGGTGAGTGATTTAGACACACAAAAAGTTCAGGATGCACAAAAACATGCAGGAGAAATGTGTGTGTAAAAACACCCAATGTGCTGATTAATGCTGATAGCAGATTATGCAGGTTAAAAGGAGTTATTTGATTTCAACCTCTATAATCCTACTGCCATGCTTTGAGATATTTGAAGGCACTGATTTATGATTATTATTATTATTATTAACAAACATTTATATAGCGCCAGCAGTGTACCTGGCACTTTACAAAGTAGGGCTTACAATCTGAGAAACAGGAGCTGGGGGAGAGACTTAGGAAGGGGAACAGAGGGAGAGACAAGGGGTCTAACATTCATGAAGATGCGAGGTCTCAAGTGCACGTACTTGGCTTGGTTACAATGAGAATGACAGCAGGCAGGTCCATGTGGCAAGGATAAGGGTAAACAGAACGTAGGTATAGGAATAGTGGCTCAGCAGGATAAAGAGTCAGACAGAGCAGAGCGAAAGAGGTGAGTTTTAAGGAGAGATGCAGCACTGGTATGAACCGCTGTATATTTTAAGGTGCTGATAAATATACAGGGTTTTTACAAAAAGAAGCAACCATTCTATGTTGTAAGCAACCAGTCTATGTTGTTCTATGGGGCAACTGTTCTATGCTGTATGCCGTTTTGGTAACTTTGGTAACAGTACTGA
Organism: Sphenodon punctatus; assembly: GCA_003113815.1. Classification (NCBI taxonomy): domain Eukaryota; kingdom Metazoa; phylum Chordata; class Lepidosauria; order Sphenodontia; family Sphenodontidae; genus Sphenodon; species Sphenodon punctatus. The sequence continues at coordinate 2,330,744 of QEPC01013547.1, forward strand.
TTCAGAATTCTAAACTCCCAACACAGTGGAACACAGTGATAACAGATACAGTACTACAGGTATCTAACTTTAGGAAATAAACGCCAGGAAAATGGTTGCTTCTTTTTGTAAAGACCTTGTATTTGTCAGGTATAAACAGTATAGGCTTTCAGGATTTTCCAAGTAGGTGCTAGGAAAAGGAAAAGTAGTATACGAGATAGAATTTTCTGCATTATTTTTATACAATGATAATGAAACTGCTATTTTAATATTGAAGAATCCCTGTAAACGTGTGCTCCCTTAAGGCCTATGTTCTTTCAGGATCCAGCTGCCAAAGAACCTTTTAACAGTAATTTTTATCCCAGCCTTGCTGCTAAGCCTAGTACAACTGTAGCCTCTCTACTTTATGCCCACCTGGCCTGACTCCCTTGATTCTCCTTCCCAGGAAAATCATAGTCTTTCCCCCTTTGAATCAGGGGTCTCCACATCCATCTCTCCTCTTCCAGTCAGATTCCCAGATTTGAGACAGCTGCTTCCTTGGTTTCTATTCTACCCAGGTTCTGTTGAGGCAAATCCCTCATTTGTCTCTACATACCTACCCGGGAGATTCACTCCTCTTCTGCCACCTCCATGTCTCCTGCTCCCTGAACCATCTTCACCCATTTTCCCACTGCTTCCTATGCCTGGAACTTCCTCCTTGAACACATTTGTTCTGATCCCGCCCTCCCAAGTCCCTCCTGAAAATCTACTACTTTCATCAGGATTTCTTTAGCTCCTCATCAAATGCCCATTGATACTGTCCTCTCATTCAGGGTCCCCTTCAAGCTGTAACTAAGCTAAGCATATGCACTAGTGATTTCTCAGCATCATGAAGTTATCTCTGTCACTCCCTATGTTTTCATCTGCCTTTTCTCCCCTCCCTTGTCTCTTCTAGAGCGTAAGCTCCTTGGGGCAGGAGATCTGGCTCTAACTAATGCTTTTTCAGTGCCAGGTACACTGCTAGCACTATATAAATACTTAATAATCCCAGCCTTGGGGTCCTCTGGCTTGCTGGCCAGCTGGCTCCTTCCAAGTGGTACTCTCTTCCATTCCAGGTGGAAGTGGAATCCAGTTAAGGCCTTGATAGCCACCTCTCTCAGCTGGGCCGACCAGCCCAATGTGTCCATATTTAGGCCATTCCTCAAACAGCCACATTCAGGCCTCACCCTGCCATGACTTAGGGTGCTCTGTTGCAGTTCCATATCAAAAAGGAAGAGGAATGTACACATTTTGTTTAAAGATATTTATTCCTTGTGATGAAAAAAGGAGCTGCTACGGATGCTCTTTTTAAAAGAACTATGAGGAAGACTGGAATTGTCACATTACAATTAATATTTTTATATTTTCTCTTGTTCAGTCTCATTCTTCCAAAGTTTCCTATTTTAAGCTATCCAAGTAGTTTTAATTTACATTATTCATTTCATGGCTTCTTTTAAACTGTACATTCATCACAATATTTATTTTATTTATCTATCTATCTTAACATTTATATTCTGCCCCCTCCTGCCTCAGGCATCTCGGGGCAGCTCACAACATTTAAAAAACATTTTAAAACATTAAAACAAACAATAATAATTACAATTAAAAAAACAATATAAAACCCCATCCCCCCCTCCCCTAACCCACCCCTTTCCTACCTCAGGAAAGGCCTGGCGGAATAACCAGGTCTTACATTCTCTGTGGAAAGAGGGGAGGCCGGCAGCCAAATGGAACTCCGACGGGAGGGAATTCCACAGCCGCGGCGCAGCCATGGAGAAAACCCTCCTCATAGTGGACACCCGGGAAACCCGGGGGACCTCGAGGAGGGGGACCTCGAGGTGGGCGCCCCTAGCCGACCGCAGGGGTTGTTCCAGGACCCCGGAGGGTGAGTTATACAGAAAGTCTGACTTATACAGAAAGTCAAATCATGTTTACACTACGTCAAATACAATCTGAGGTACCCATGCTTATGAGACATCACATCACTAAATAGATCAGCATTCTCAATATTTTTGCCACGGTGACCCCATTTTGAGACTTAACTATAATCCTGTGACCCCTGGCAGCTCAGACTATTCAAAGTATATGAAATATCTATCAGATCATGACGTACTCACAGATACTGTGACCCCACTCGAGGTCCAGACTCCAGACCCACAGTCTGGGAATCTCTGAGATGGACATTTATTTTTGGCAGTTAACTGTTTTCCTGTAACTATAGAAGTACTATAAATGATACCACTCTTGATAGACATATGGTGCACACAGCCTTCCTACCATCCCTTTCTAGTTATATGTCTTATATTTTAAAGTATTTACACATATGCAATTAAAAAGCATGACCATGGGTGAAAACAGACATGACGCTAACCACCCTTTAACCACCCTTGATGGTTATTTATGCATGTTTCAGGGCTGCATAGGACACCAATACAGCCCTGCAACATGCATAAATAACCACCGAGGGTGGTTAAAGGGTGGTTAGCGTCATGTCTGTTTTCACCCCATGTTGTGCTGATTACCATTCGTGACTGGTACTGAACATTGACTACCAGCAGAGAGGAAGGTATGATATGATGTATTTGAACTCTAGCCAGTACCAATGTGTTGGGCCTACTGGCACTAGCAAGAACAGGGTAGGAGAAGATCAGTTGTTTCAGAAACAGCACAGCAGCAGCAGAACAGAAACTGCTCCCCTGTCATTTGTATTACGATTATTGCCCATGTGCAGTTTCCATTCCATTCCGGCTGCTCACCTACATTACCCAAACACCCGTGAGTTAGAAACTCATAGATGTTTTGGTAATGTGGGCAAGCAGCAAAATGCACAAGGTACAAAAAAACACGGGAGTTTGACAGGGCTGCAAATCTTGCCCTGCTGCTCGCAGGTGTTACAAGTCACGGTGAGACTATCTTGTGCAAGGTGGCCAAAACATACGCATTCATTGCTCACTGTGAGATTTGTCTTCCAGTCCTCCCGTGGTCATTTTAACCATAGACACTACAGGAGGGAGAGGCAGGAGGATGCAGATTACAATTCTTTTCCTGATCCCCTGGAGAGAGAGCGCTACTCTGAAGCCTGGGGAGTCACGTAACAGGAAATGAACTCTTGCAAGGGATACAGGAAAAGGAGGAGGGAGGGGTTTCCTCTGCTCCCAAACTCACAGATCTTTGGGTAACATTTATTTATTTATTTGTTATATTTATATGCCGCCCCCTCATGCCAACGGCATCTCGGGGCGGTTTCCAAGATACACTAAAAACAACTTTAAAATCACCTTTAAAATTACAATAATTCAACAAGTTTTAAAAAAAACCTTTACCCTAATTTAACCCACCCCTCCCTCCTCACCCCTGAAGGCCTGGGAGAACAGTCACGTCTTGCAGGCCTGCTGAAAGGCCAGCAGACTTGTGGCCAGGCGGGCTTCCTCCGTGAGAGAGTTCCACAACCGCAGCCCTGCCACTGAGAACGCCCTCTCCATTGTGGCCCCCCGCCTTATGTGGGGGACCTCCAAGAAAGCGCTCCCGGTGGACTGAAGGGGTTGTCCTGAATCATGGAAGGCGAGGCGGTCCCTGAGATACCCGGGGCCAAGACCGTACAGGGCTTTATAGATCAACATCAACACCTTGAATCTGGCTCGGTACGTTATAGGCAGCCAGTGTGCCACACAGAGCACAGGTGTTATGTGCTCACGTCAACCCGTCCCTGTTAAGAGACGTGCCGCCGCATACTGCACTAGTTGCAACCTCCGGGCCAGCATCAAGGGAAGCCCCATGTAAAGCGCGTTACAGTAGTCCAGCCTCGAGGTGATGAAGGCATGGATCAAAGTGGCCAGGTCAAATCTGGAGATGTATGGGCGCAGCCTTCGCACCAGATACAGCTGGCAGAAAGTCGCCTTTGCCACCACCTCCACCTGCTGATCCAGGCGGAGACCCGAATCCAATAACATCCCCAAGCTCCACACCTGTTGGGCCACAATGGGCCGCACCCCCTCCACAAGGGGGGGGCAACACCTCCCCTGCTCTACCCACCACCATCACCTCCGTCTTATCAAGGTTGAGCTTCAGTCTGCTCTGCCATAACCACTTCGCAATGGCCTCCAAACACTGGGACAGCACAGAGACGGCAGGACCTGGGTCGTTTGAAAAGGAGAGGTAAAGCTGGGTGTCATCAGCATGTTGGTGGCAACGCACACCAAACCCTCTCACGATCTCCCCCAGGGGCTGTATATACACATTAAATAATAATGGAGACAGGATTGAACCTTGCAGAATGCCAGAGTCCAGGGCCTAGAAGTCTCTGCCCCCAGGACAACCCGCTGGGCCCTTCCCGAGAGGAATGACTGGAACCATCCAAGGACAGTCCCATCCAGACCCCGGAGGTCACACAACTGTCTCACCAGCAGTCCATGGTCCACTGTGTCAAACGTGGCTAAGAGATTTAGCAGGACCAGAAGCGTAGAACGTCCTGCATCCATCTCCCGGCGGAGATCATCCGCCAAGGCCACCAATGTCGTCTCTGTACCATAGCTGGAGCGAAACCCCGATTGAAATGGGTCATGGAAACCGATGCTATCAAGATGAGCCTGGAGCTGCCAAGCCACTGCCCGTTCAATAACCTTCCCTAAAAAGGGAAGGCTAGAGACAGACTGGTAGCTGGCGAGTGCATCCACATCCAAAGATGACTTCTTCAGCAGGAGGTGCACTACGACCTCCTTGAGACCGGGGGGCAATCTCCCCTGCCGAAGGGACGTGTTGATTACCCCTGCCAGCACCGTCCCCAATGTCTCCCTGGAGGCTTTCACCGATCAGGACGGGCATGGATCTAAGTCTCAACTAGTGGCTCTGACAGACCCCAGGACATCTACTGCATCGGCTGGCGTCACTTCCTGAAACTCATCTCAGAAAGATGGACCAGACGGGGCGTCCATCACCTCGTGCTCTGTTTCTACTGGTCCTAATCCAGTGTCAAACTTGCTCTGGATCTGAGCGATCTTGTCTGCAATGTAGATTGCAAACTCCTCACAGCAGGCCTGGGACAAGTCCCCCGTCCAGGCGGAGGGAGGCCAGACTGACCAGTCACCGCACCACCCGGAACAGCTCCGCTGCACGCGACTTTGCAGACACTATGAGGGTGGCAAAGAATTATTTCTTTGCTACCCTCACAGCCTCAACGTAGGACCGCAAATGGACTCTACGGAGAAGTCGGGCGCAGATAAGGAAGTTTCACTCACGGATGTTCACTAACCCATGTGACCTGCAAATATCTGCGAGTCGGCTAATGTGTACAGTCTCCCATCACAAAACACACGTGAATTCAAAGAACACTGAGTTTCTTAACTCACGGGTGTTTCAGTAACGTGGGCAAGCAGCTTCACTTTTAGCTTGCTCACTATTAGGCTCTCTCTTGGTTTGCAGGCTTCAGTTTTGTCAAAAGAAATTCAGTGGTATGTCGCATCAATTAATTGCAAGAATTTTTCCACTATTAGTTGATTATAAGAAAACCTAACTATTCTAAATGGGTAATAGTGTATACCAACCTCATTCTGAAATAAACCTGGGAGAAATACAGGAGATGAAAAAAAACATAAACCAGAGGACTTTGGCATAAGGACTTTCTTTTCTTCTGAAACATCTATATGATTATAGTAAAAACTAAGCTTAAATTATTTTTAAAACTTTTTAATACCAAGTGTTACAAAGAAATGACAGCTACCCTTGCTGTGCAGTATGAATGAAGTCTCAATTCACTTACAGAAATCCTAACTGATCCTGACTGCAGAGGTATGGATTTGCTGTTCAGTAAAATGATCAGCAATCTTTCCCTGGAAACACTGAACAAGTAGAGCAGCATATAACAATTTACCTAATGCACACTTTGCATTACTGCTCGAAATGCATCTCACTAAAGCATACATACTCATACACTGTGATTCTGCTAACACACACTATAGTCAGTAGTATTTACTAATGTGAGCCTCAAGATAGCAGAAGATGATTAATGAGTTCAGCTAGAAGCTTGAAGGCTATATATCCAATACATGCAAAAGCGTAAAAGAACTCCTTCAAGAACTAAAGGTTAGGTTCAAAGTTTAACCAATAAAAACGAAGGACAAGGTTGACATGCACTTCGACCATATCAGACTAGAGAAATCTAGCTTTATTCAGATAAAGTCTGAGGGGGAGGGATGGGGGAAACTACCCCCAATGGAAAGTTAGAGCATAGTTGTATAAAATAATTCCACAAATCTTCCATTCCAGCATCTGGAATAGCAACCATGTTCTTTTTGGCAATACTTTGCATGGGACATCATAGGCTAGATTTACATAATTGCAGACCACACAACTATTTGCCAACCTGCTTCCATTACCATCCTCTGTCACCCATCCTGCCAGTGTTCGCCTCCTGCCCTCAGAATAAGGAGTGATGGAAATCCAAATGTAACCGTGATAAATGATATGATTATTATGAATGATACCCAATATAGAAGCTCATCTCTGTGCTAGAGCAGTGGTTCTCAAACGTTTTTAGATCTGCACCCCCATTTCCACTTGTCTGTTATAGCTGAGCTTCCTGCACCACACACACCCTACTCCCTTCTCTTTGTTTCCCCTTCCCACCCTTCTGCTGCTTCTTCCCTTTTCCCCTTGTTTTTTTGACTCGCTCTTCCCCTTGACACTCCGTTATTTGGGAGATTTCATCCTAGCTCAGTGAGCGTATGGAGCTAAGCATTTGCCAGATGAAGTCCTTCTTGCACCACACCCTTCCCCAGAACACCTTCGTGCCCTCCCTGGGTAGCCCACCCTTCAGTTTGAGAACTTAGGAGCTAGAGCAGAGAACCAGAAAACTAAAGGTAGAAACTAAGACCTCTTTCTCACAAGACAAAAAGCACACCATTTGCCTCCGGGAATGGGAAGCAAATGCTGCGTGGCTTTTGTCACATGGGAAAACAAAGCCACAAAGCTTTGGCTCAGATCAAGCAGAGCAGCATTTGCTTCCCAAAGTTTTCCACAGAGGCAAATGGTGCACCTTTTGTCTCGTGAGAAATCGCCCCAAGTCTAATTTTGCTGTCCAAACTGAAGTGCAAGAGATCCAGTAATGGATCCAGTGAAAAATAAACTAGATTTTTTTCAAATTCTTTCTGTTTTAATCATAATTATGTACATAATTTTTTAATATACTGCAAAAATGCCTAGAGGCCAACTAGTTGTGCTATGTGGTACAAGAATATATTGTCTGGTGATACAGGTAAGAAGATTTTTATTTACACATGTCAACCTTGCCAGTTTTCTTGCAATAATCTTTGGGATTGACACAATCGGATTACCTTTGCATGATAGGAGTCCAGTATATCTGCAACATTTTTTTTGGAAGGAGATTCTAGTTCTATCAAATCTTTCTCTAGGGCAGCCATCTGCCAAGAAAACAAAATACAGCTGATGAAAATAATTACCAAATAAATTTTATTTTGTAGGGTAGTACTACTACTTCAACAGTGATGGTTAAAAACCTCTGCACAAGATATTCAAAAGGTGTAATCTTAACAATCTGAGCACCATGTGCTCTGTACAGCTGAAAACCAAGTCATCTGTATTTAACTGTACCTGTAGACATTAAGGCAGATTAAACGCTCTCCAGCAGAAGCTCTGAGAAGTACCGTGACTGAAACAGTTACGCACTGCATTCCTGAGACAGGCCAACTTACATGAGCAAACCGAAATCTACATTGCTCTTCATGGACCATGACCGTGTCGTGGTGGAGGCTTGCGTGGTCCAATGACCCTCGGGGCTATGTTACCTGGAGTTCTGTACTCATGATAGGGTCTTCCAGGTCTGAGGCGCAGTTCCAGACAAACTAAGGAATCCTTTTTAGGATTCCTTCTGCTCACCCTGAATCGGGATGGGGCTAGAAAAAGGTTCCCCAAACCTAGGCTGTCTTGCTTATTCATGGCTGGATAACCACGTCCAGCAGGCTCACTCTTAATTCAGTCTTAAACAACATTGAAAAAAGCAACAAATTTTTGCAACATGGAATGTTCATACATTGATAGATAACCAGGATTGCTCCCATCCTGAAAGAAGAACTGTTGCTGATGCTAGGGAACTTGCACAATATAATTTTGATATTGCTGCATTGAGTGAAACCAGGTTCCTGGACAAAGGCCAACTAAGAGAAGAAGTTGGAGGTTAGGCTTCCCTTTCCAGAAAAGCATATATCAAGGACTGGCGCATACATGGTGTAGGCTATGACAAAAAAATAAGCTTATTTCTCAACTTCTGGAACTCCCCATTGGAATTAATAAACACCTTAGGACTCTCTTTCTCGAGCTAAGTGAAAATCATTTTGCCACTGCTATCAGTGCATATGACCCAATGCTTGGCAACAAAGAGAATGTTAAAGAACGGTTTTACTCTGTCTTGGACAAAGCTTTGTCCAAAACGTTCAGGGACGAGAAGATCATACTTCTCAGTGACTTTAATGCCAGGGTTGGGTGCGATGTAGATCTTTGGGAGGGAGCCACTGGAAAGGAGGGAGTAGGAAAGGCTAACTTGAATGGTGTTCTGCTCCTGAGTAAATGTGTGGAACGTAACTTGGTTATTACGAATACTGTCTTCAGACAGAGAAATAAGTATAAGACTACACGGAGACATCCCTGTTCAAAGGGGATGCATTGGCATCTTCTTCATTATGTCATTAGAACTTGTAATCTGAAAGATGTCTTGCATATCACAAGGCCTATAGCCAGAACTGATGACTGCTGGACGGGACCATCACCTTCTCAGATCTGTCATGAATATTCTGCTTGCTTTAAAACATTACAGGCAGCCAAAAAATAGGCAGAGGAGATTCAACATCAAATCCTTTCAAAACCCAACAGTCTGTTAAGGCTTTCAGCAGCATATGCAAGAGAAATTCTCTGCCATACCTGCAGGTGATGAAGACATTGAGGGTCTTTGGGAGCAACTTAAGACAATCATCCTCTCAACATGTACTGAAACTGTTGATTTTGTTACTCAGCATCAAGATCGTTTTGATGAGAATGATGCTGTCATTCAGGGCTTGTTTGAATGGAAGAAGAAAGCTTATTGGATATGGCAAGGTGACATCTCATGCCAGCAGGAGAGTCATATCAACTGCTTAAGGTGGAAACGCAGGGGAAGATCTGTGATATTAAGAACAATTGGTGGCAGGATAAGGCCCCAGAGATTCAGTCTTACATGGATAAACATAATATGAAGAGTTTCTTTCAGGTCATAAGAGTTATTTATTGACCAAGCACTCGGATTTACACCTCTCCACTCAAAGGATGGCCTAACACTCCTTAAAGAGAAAGAAGCCATTATGACTAGATGGAAGGAACATTTTGATACACTATTGAACCAATAGTCAAATGTGTCAGATGCAATAACTGATTTAATTCCTCAATGTCCTGTAATGGAATCACTTACTTAGCTTCCTACCACTGGTGAGGTTAATAATGCTATCAGTCAGACCAAGAGTAATAAAGCACCTGGACCAGATGGCATACCAGCCTTTAAGTTTGAGGGTGAGGAATTGGCATCGAAACTCCTTAAACTTATAATATGGGTTGGAGCTGAGGTGATTCCAGTGGAGTTGAGGAATGCAAACACTGTTACTATCTTTTAAAAAGGAGAGAAATTGGTGTGTCAAAATTATTGTGGAATTGCCCTGCTCTCTGTTGCGAGGAAGATCCTTGCCCGCAACCTTTTAAATTGTCTCCTCCTTTTAGCCAAAAAAGTCCTACTGGAATCCCAGTGCAGTTTTAGACCATCCCGTGGAACAATCAACATGATATCTGTTGCCTGCCAGGTTCGAGGAAAATGACAAGAACAAAATCAGGATCTTTATATAGCTTTCATTGATTTGATGAAGGCATTTGGCTGTGTTAACTGTAAAGTCTTGTGGAAGGTGTTGCTTAGATTCGGATGTTCTTTAAATTTAACCAAAATTTTAAGGCTCCTCCATGACCATATGACCACCACTGACATCTGTAATAGCACAGAGAAGGATCTGTTTGTCATACAAACTGGAGTAAAGCAGGGATTCTATGACCTGTTATCAACATGAATATATTTACCTTTTCCGATTCTACAAAGTGTGTGGCAATTCCTGCTTTTTGCACATCTCTTCCTTTCAGTCTAAACCCTGTTAGGGCAAGGTAATAGCCAATCTTCCCTGAAAGTCTTGGCAAGAAGTAGCCTCCGCCTACATCAGGAACAAGACCTGTAGTTAAAGAAAGCAAAGAAGTTTATAAGTATCTGCTTCCACGGACATTAGCTCAATGCAACTCGCTACCGTCTTTGTCTCCTTGATCAGTCCTCCAACAAGACACATACCAGACATCAATGCTTACTCATTGTGCTTGTTTAATTTATTTATTTAAACTTATATCCTGCCCATTCCCTGGGGCTCAGGGGCTTATAAGCACTTCAGGAACCTAATGCAAAGCTCCCTGGAGTTTGTCCCACTGACTTTTGTTGCCACTGGATTAGATCTCAGGAAAGGAACAGTTTCTCTTTACAAGTTTTTCAGAACAGCTACCTTAGTACTGGTACTAAGGTACTACGTACATCTACTTAGTACCTTAGTACAAGCAACAAAATTGGTACAAAGGGAAAGAATTAAGTAATTTGTTGCAAATAAAAAACTGGAAAATCCTTTCCCTGAAACTTTAGATTTTTTTTTAATTGATTTTTTTAAATACTTGCAAAACAAATTTTCAACCATCTCCCAGAAGAAGAAGCTGAAATAATATTCTTCCAGTGCTGGCTTTTGGATTTGTCTTTGAGGCTCCTTCAAAACTGAAATTTCTGTACAAGTTTTGGAACCAGACTCAGCAATCCGACGGAGCTTTGAGTCGGACCATGACACACCTGCAGGTTAATATTTAAAAGGGTCCTCCCAAATCAAATATCTTCACCTGTGGGTTTGTTAATCTCTAAAGTTTCGGGTTTTTCAGTATACAGGATTTGCAGTGATACAATTATTGGTTAGTTGTGTGTATCTTTTCCATTTTGTCAAGTGGTAGTTGAAACGTTCACAGAGAAAAAGAGTGTGCTTATAATGCTTATGAGTATCTTGATTAAATTTGATTGAATAAATAAATATCTTTTAACCATAACAACATACAGAAGTATAAAATTTCTCATTACAATTTGGGTTGTGTTTATGATCAAAAGCCATCACTACTGAATAACCACAATGAGAAATGCCAGAAGCCGTAACAGTGGTCCATCATTACAGTTGACAAAACACTGTTTTTTCAGTAGACAAAGTCACAGCAGAAGGATATTCTCCAGTTCTGAAAAATTAATTCTAGAGCTGCAGTAGAGAAAGATCTATTAAGAGATCACTACTTACATAATGATTTCACACTATTATAGGCAAGAGTTAGGAAGAATTCAGGATTAGATAGGAAGGAGCTCTCCCAATCCCTGTAAATGTAGTTTTTCTTTGACCAAGACAATCCCAAATAGAATTCTGCTGAACTTGACCTTGCAGTGGTGCCCACCATGCCCTGTCACAGGTAAATCTCCCTCAAAGTAAAGATTATAATGATCTGTTTCAAAGTTATGTCATGAAGTAGGCAATTATTATCTATTTGGAATATAAGCTTTGCAGACTACTGCAAAATTAACACGGTGTTGAAGGATTTTAGCAATGTATCAGCACCTAAAGTGCAGAAATGTGACATCTTGCAAGTGTGAAGTGCTTTATGCATTTACAGCTGTGCAGAAGCCTTATTCAAAATGTAACTACCCTGGATTCTTATTCTCATGATTATAGAACACCCAGTAATGGGTAAATGCTTTAAAAGTTAGCCACATTTGTTGTAAGCCTAGCGTAGATAAAACATATTGAGACTACTGATATTATAATTTATCTGCCCACAGAAAGGTGCTCTACTATATTTTCCAAGAGACAAACAAAAGAGCAGTGTCCTGGCAAAAAACTAAATTATGGCTCTGCATAATGAACCCAGCCGGAGGGGACTGCTTGGCTTGGCTCAGGAGCTATCCTGGCCCAAACTCCCAGCTCGACTTCCTTGTGAGCAAGAGGTTCTGCTCCCACGGAGTGCCTGGATGTCCTAGCGTCAGAGAGCAAGAAGGGACTCCAAGGGCCACCCAATCCAGCTCCCAACGCACCAATGTAGGATTCACCACACTCAAACCTAACCCAAGCCATCTACACAGAAAAAATTTTTTTAAAAATCTATCCAACAAAAAATAGAGGCTACTGAAAAATCTGCCAGAAGCAGAGACCAGGACTAACCAGAGCACACCAGTGCCAGAAATGACAGGGAACTATTTTATAAATAGAAACGCCCAGATGTTTCAAAGAGGGGGGGCCACACCCAGGCTGCAGGAGAAGGCAAAAAATCCTTGACTGCCAATCTGTCATGAGGGAAAATTCCTTCCCACCCCAAATATGGTGATCAGTTAGACCCTGAGCATGTGTGCAGGTCCCACCAGCCAGGAACCCGGCATATAATTATAGTGCCCAGGCACCAGCGTCACAAAGTTGTGGACAACTTTGGGTAATTTCAGATGTTACGAGATCACGGTCAACCACAGTGAATCCCCTGTGGTGGCCATGATTCCCTAACGTCTGATGTGAGTTCCGCCAGATGTTCACCCCAGTGAACCTCCAGCGGGAATCATACTGACCACGATTCTGGCCGGAGGTCCAGAATCGTGGTGGGATCGGGCCCAAACCGTAGTCACGGTGGCCACGGTCCAGAAAGGGCCAAAGGTAACATCTGTTACCTTCAGCCCTGCCAGATCATGGTCCTGACCACAGGACAGGATCGGGTGCAGCGGCCGCATTGGCTGCTACGCCTGCCCATCTCCCAGAAGCCGGGGAGCTGGGGGGGGGGGCAGTGTGGCCACACGTCGCGCTGTGCAGCCCCACCCCCTCCCCGATTCCCCTCCAGAATCAGGCCAGCATGTCTAAAGGACGGCCAGCCGGATTCCTGTCCAGAATCCGAAACGGATCCCAGACCGTGGTTCAGCATGGCGGGCCAAACGGCCTGTCACCTCTGAAATTATCCTTTGATGCCTCAGAAAGAAAGTGTGGGGGGATGTATTCTTGGGGGGAAAGGAGTTTTTTTCTGTAGTATGAAACAGAACACACCTCATAAGCTGTGCGTCAAATCTGTCCAACTCTTTAAAAACTATTCAGGTTCTTTGCACCCACAACCGCCTCTGGGAGCTTATTCCAGTAGTTTACTGCTCTGATGGTTAAAAAAACTTCTAATTTCCAGCCTAATTTATTTACAATCAATTTGTATCCATTAGTTCCCGTACTCATACTTACCTTTAGTTTGAACAAGTCTTCCCCTTCCATTGTATTATCTCCCCTGATAGATTTGTACAACATGATACCATCTCCATTCACCCTTCTTTTTGTTAGGCTTAAAAAGCCAAGCTTCTTTAGCCTAATCTCACAGCACTCCACAGGAGTGGGGTCACATCAGGTGAAGAAGGGAAATGCCTTACCTGGGGAACACCTGGACAGTGCAGTAGTTGGGCCCATTGGATGCAGTCATGCAGCATGGTAGCCACTCCCTACTGTGTATGGTTGGATGACATAGCAGCTGAATCCTTCAAGGCTTCCCCCTGGCATGGTCAGGCAGCACAATAGCAGCCACCTGCTGCCTCCACTATGGAGAGTCTGTCTCAAAGGCTGACTTACTATTTGTATGCTTTCTTCTTTCTTTCTCTTTTCTTTTTTTAAAAATGTTTTTTCCCAGCCAAGCCTCAAAGTTAGGCAATATGCTATCTTAAATGTGCATGATTTATATAAATTATGTTAACGTATACATACTTATACAAACCAGAGTAATGGGGATGGACCATGGGCACCCCACTTTGTGTCTTTAAAAATCTGGTCGATGTAACAGGGTAGAGTCCCTGAGAGCTGTTGCCCCTTTAAGACGACCACAGCTAGTGCCAGCAGAGGGACTGGGCTAGCAAGGTTGCAGGTTCCACCAGAAGTAGAGGACCGCGCCTAACTGAGGAGCAGCTGTGTTTGGGCATGGCCCAGCCTATGTAAGAAGTCAAGGAGTCAGAGAAGAGGCAGATGACTGTAGGCACAGAGAGGCAGAAGTCAACGGTGGAGAGCGGATTGCTGCAGTTGGAAGGCATGCTAGGGAGCTGGGAGACAGCTTGGCCCACAAATCTAAAGGAACTGTGAGTATAAAGCCAGTGGAGTTTGCCTGATTTGGGAACTGGATAGACAGGGATTGGATTGCCAGGGGGCAGGTTTCTGGCATTAAATTATTATTATTTATTTTACTATTTACATTTCTACCTTGCCCTTCTCCAACCAGAAGGTGGTATTCGAGTAGAGCCTATGTATATGGACTATGTTTGGTGGAGATGTTTTCTGGAACGGTATGTGGAGTGAATAAAGACTGTGTAAAACTGATTCCCCAAGAGACAGCAATTTGTGGGTCCTGATCCTGACAAGATTTACTGTGTGCAAGGTGTTAACCTGTCATAGTCACCATAACTAAAAAAAGCTGTTCTTAAAAAGATAAAACACACAGCAGTTCAACTAGCAATTTATGAGAGAATACATTACCCCTTTGTACAGAGGAGTGGGATGAAATTAAACACAGGGAAACTGGTGCGAAGGGAAACTTTACATTTTCTTTAGATGATCCCTGTCCTCTTAAAAAGAAATTTAAAAATGGGACCTTTTTGTTAATTATCAAAAAATCCACACGTGTCTGTGTCAGATGAGGGAAACTTGGAGGGGTCTGACTAGAGAAGTTGCCTGCCAATCAACCCTGTCCCCTACTCCCTCTGCAGGTATTTCTTCTAGGGCTGGGGTCCTCGGGCGCTGGCCAAGGGGCGACACCTAAGGGTGTTGGCTTTTGTCGGGTCCATTTGCAGGCCATGGAGGCCCTGGCCATACTATCCCTTGTTGATGGGGGCTACAGCCAGCCTGATATTGGATTTCTGAGCGGACCTACCAGACGCTGGAACATTTGGATTTTAATCGTTTGCGGCTGTTGGTTGGTTTGAGATTTGGAGTTAGAGCTGCAAGTGAAGAGCTGTTGGGGGTGGGGGATAAGGCTCCCATATTAATCTGGACCACATGATTTTGGCCCACCCTCCTCCCCCTGCATTCTGAGTTTCTGGGGAGCGGTTATCCTTGAAAAGGCAGCCACTGCCCCGAAGCCAGTGGACGGTCTTCTTCATTATTCGGGATGAGGATTGGTTTATAGAGATAAAGGGCAGGGCCACTGTGCTTTTTGTTCCTCAGTCTAACTTTTGTTATTTTGAGTAGAGTTTTCTACTCTTATATTTAAACAAAGGGTAGGTCAATTTTGGGGGTGGGGTGGGTATTTATTTATTTATTGCTCAAGTACTAAGTTTTGGGGTAGGTCTCTTTGAGACAATTTAGTTTGTAACTTAGGGTGATTTCACACGTTACGTTTACGGCATTCACCACAGTCAAACGCGGGGGGGAGGTGAAAGAGCCGTGCACGTCTGTTGGCCTGCATCCAGATGTTCACCACAGTCAAACGCGGCCCGGGGTGAACCTAACCACTCTTCGTGAGGTCGGGGCGAGAGGAGGTCCAGATGAATGCTCACCACGGCAGGGGTGAATGAAAACTAACTTCTGAACGGAAACCCCCGGCCGCAGTGGAAGGAAACGACCACGGGCTGTGGTGACGGCACGCAGCGTCAGTGCCAGGCAACCAACAACAAGCGGCACACGGAGGGAGAATTAAAGGGCAGGCAGCAGTAGGGGAACATGTGCTCGCTACCGCCCCTGACCACGCACCTGTGCCGCATATATGTACGCCTCCACCACCACCAACACCCCGGGGACATTGGGTGCACACCGGTGGACGCACAGCCTATGTTGGAAGGGCTAGAGGCACGGGAGCTCAGTCCCCTGCATGGAGGGTCTGCCAGTGGGGTGGGGGTACACCGGGGTGCTGCTGCGCTCCTCCAGTAGCGGCCGTGGAGCCGCATTGGGGGTACCGTCCTGCCTCCCCCCTCACCAGGCCCGGGGCTTTGGCCCCCGGGCCTCTATGTCTCGCTGTGCGTGCTCTTGCTAACGTTCCGATCCATCTAGCAGGTGTGTAGATGTGGGGCTGTCCGGCCTTGAATGCCAGCAGCTGTGCGCTGCCCACTCCCTTCACCTCCCTCCACAGCGGCCCCATTTTCCCCGTCCTGCCATTATCTGTCGGCCTTGGCAGCCCATCTGCCTGTGCAGCCCCACATCCCATGCTGCCCCCATGGCCGCTGCGGCTCAGACCCTCCAGGAGCTGTACCATGGCAGCTGCATCTCAGCCCGAGGTCCCGCTCAGTGGCTCCAGGGGCTCTGTCTGTGTCTGGACAACCTGTGAAAGCATGGCTCTTTGCGACCTGTGGCATTCGCCCATCTTTCAGCGCTGCGTGCGCTCCTTGCTCACCCGGCCGGATGCCTATCGTTGCCTGAGCTTTGGTATGCTGCGCTTTGGCTATGTCACAACCGCTGGCAACTGCCGCGTACACTGTGAGGAGCTGGGGCTCGCCCCCTTCCCTGAGGGGCACTTACCGTCCACTCTGGGGGGCCTTGTGGCATGGAGTCCCGCCGAGACAGCCTCCGCCCTGTGTGTGTGTGCCTTCCCGGGATACGCGACCTGCCTGAGTGAGGGTGGCCCTGCCATGGCCATGTCCTACTTCATCAGCGTCCAGGGTGCGCGTGGGTATCCACGCTCCCGCGGGGCTGCCTACTACTGTCTGCTGGAGATGTCCCATCTGTCCTGGCCTCCTGCGGCTGATTATGGCATTACCCCCCACCCACCCCGCCCTCTGGACCTCAGCTGGCGGCCCTGTCTGAGGTATGCAGCCACTCTGATGTGCAATTCAGGATGTGCACCTGCTGTCATTACCGCCCACTCCACCCGATGGTAGCCCCAGCAGCTGGGTCTAGGGCGCTCCGGCCTCGTCAGGCATCCAGGTGCCTCCTCAGCGCCTTCCTTCTGCCTGTGGCCTGGGTGCTATCGCCGCCGCCTTCTGCCACCTTGGGACTGCTGGACCACCTGTGACCCGCCTCTGCCCGCTTGTCACCCTCTCACCTGGGACCTCCGGGTGGCCTCCTGCTGACATGTCGCCGACAGCCCTCTGTCTCCGTGAGCTGCCTCCCCCACCCTAGCGCCCCGCTCTCCTGCACCCGGCCTGCTGACCCCTGTTCCTTAGGGCTGGGGCCGCTCCTTCGACTTGGTGGCCCTTGACCGTGGACCGGCCTTCCACCGGCCCCGTTTGCCTTTGGGGGGGGTGTCTGAGTGGCCCCCTTGACCTTCCTCCCCCATGCAGGCGGGTGGTGGTGTCCGTGCCCTTGTCTGGTGCTTACCCTCGCGCAATGGGTCTGCTTTTCCTCCTGACTCATGTTCCGTGGCAGGACGTTGTGCTGGGTCCCCCCCCTCCTGGAGTGGGCCCCGCGCCCCCCTTGCTGCTGCCCCTTCTCCCGCGCCGTTTATCCTCGTGCTCCTGAGCTGTATGCCTCTCCGCCGGGCCGTTGCCACTTGTGCCCTCAATAAATGCCTGTTGTGCTTCACTGTGCCTTGTGTTGCCTCCTGTCTCATTGGGTTGCTGGGTCCAGGGTCCCCCTTGGCTCCTGCCCCCTCCCGCTGGGCTGGCAGTGCCAGCCCCTCGCCACCCCCCACCTCCTGTGCTTCCGACCGGCCTTGGGGTTGCCTGTCCCCCCCAGGGTGTGTGCCGCCCTCTGCCCCCCCTGCTCGGCTCCCCTTTGTTGTGTGGGTGTGCTGCTTCGTGTGTGTGTGTGTGCGCGCTTCTCGTTTTGATGTGGGCACGCCTCCTGTGCGGCCGCTGTTTCCGAGTGCTGCTAGTCCTGCAGCTCCCTCCACCTCCTCCCTTCGTGTTTCCCGTCCCTGGGCGGGGCCCTCCGCTGTCTTTGGCTTCGTTTGCCCACAGGCGGCCATGTTTGCATCCGCGCAACCCCGGTGCCTTGTGGAGCTCTCACCGTGGTTCTCGCCACCACGTCACGTTTGTAGGGTTCCCCCGGCCCGGGTTCTCTCCGGTTGGCCCCGGGCGGTGGTGCCGCCCCGGTCACGTCTGTTGAGGCCGCGCGGCTCACCAGGGCGACTCAATTGACACCGGGGTGGGATTCACTGTGGTGAATCTCATCGTGTCACGTCTGAAATCACCCACTGTTTTAGTTGGTTAATTTGGGTCTAGACTTGGATCTGTATTTTACATAGTGCTTTTTACATTGTTAGCTGGGAGGCTAATAATGGTTTTTACTAGAAGCAACAGCAAAAGGCTGGCAGTCCTGGTGGAGGAGGAGGAGGATCAAGTCATTTTTGAAAATAGGCAGCCTAAAATTACTAACTTCTTTCCTACAACTGACTCAGTGGTAACTAGGACAGTAGAGCCTAGTAGAAGCATTCAGGATAGCTATGTCTTACAGGAGATCAGCCCTAAAGATTGGCAGGAAATGGATTCAATACAGGCAGCTCTAGCTAGTGAGCTGGATCATCAAATTCCCAGTAGTTCCCAAGAACAGGAGGAAAGTTTTTGCACTTCCACCAGAGCTTTAATGGATTATCCCTCTACATTTTATAAAGAATTATGGGGCACACAATGTACTCTGATTAGTAATTTAATATCTGTTCTCTTTAGAGACATTGATATGATACAAAACTCTCTAGCTGAGTGTAGAGAGGTGCTATTAGTACTCTAAATCTATGACATCTAGGAGTGAGGTGATTCTCACAAAAGGAAGTCGATCCCCTCCCCTCAAACATATAACGGAATTTCAACCCCCAAAGGAGTAAACAAAAAAGAAAATTAGGGCTGTAAAGAAAAGTAAAAATATTACAACTGGAAGGAAAGGATTAAGATCAAAGACATGTATGAACTCTAGGAAGTTGTCCCAACTCTTAGTTAATAAACAGGGGGCGAGACATAGTAAGAGATTTAAATCCAAAAAAGGGGAACCTGTGGTACAAAATTTGATGATGCAACTCTTGGTAATGACAGTTTGAGGTAAGGAAAAGCCCAGTTATAGAAACCCAGGATGGATCCTTGGGTATACAAGATCCATGGGATTTTGCTATCTCAAAGGAACATCTGATTACAGATTGTTCCCTTCAATATATGGTGTATCAAGAGCCATCAGTCACCAAGTGGAGGCTACAACGGATAGAAAACCAATCAGTTTTTATAAACTTTCCAAAACCTAAATGTTATCTTACACATGTTGAACGTATAAACCACTTTCTGGGATTATTTCAAGAAATTTTGACAGGGCTTATTCCTGCAGTATTGTTTATATTGAATATTTATTTTTTAACTATATAACGACTAGTCAATCGTTATTTTTAAATCTGGTTCTATTGCCCGATTGCTTTATGGCTTCAAACCTAGGTTTGAAAAATTGGGTGTGCATGTAGAAAGGTGCTTTAAGAACCTAGATCTAATACATCTTGTCTAGTGTAAGGTTAATGCTGTAGAGCAAGGAAATCGGCACAATTTAGTTACAGCAGATTTAATTAATTTTGATGATGATACAGAGAAAGATCTATCAGAGAGAAAGATACTTAGCCCATACTTAGAACCAATTATAAGTAACTGCAAGATTGGGGTGGAGTTTATACACTTTGAGATTAAGGAATCTTTAAACTCTAGTGCTGAGGAACAAGGACTGAGGATGGTAGAGTGGTTGGAGGAGGGAGATAAGGAAGAGGAGTTGTCTTGGGTGTCTACATTTGGAAATTCAGTCGTCGAGGAACAAAGTAATATTATCAAACATTTGGAGTCCTGCTTCATGGTGTTAAAAAGGATTAAAGATGGAAAACAAAATCCATCATTAGATTTTCAATCCAGGAGTCCACCTTTGATAAGCAAAGAAGAGGTTACCTCTCTTACGATTCAAGGTGTCTCATCTCCTTCCCCTGTTTTGATGGATGAGTATTTATCATGCTTGGCAAGGTTTTGTAAAAGTATCATCTTTGAATAAATTGAATAGTGGTGTGGGACAACCCCATACTTTTCTTAATAAGGAAGGCTTTAAACTACTACAATACTTGGCTAGTGTAGGTCCACAATAATTTGTTGCAATTAGGAAAAATGAAATTAAATTGGCAACTTCGAATATCTAAGGATTAAATTGTCCCATAAAAAGGAAAAAATTATTTAGAGCCCTACAAACATGTCAATCTGATTGTCTGTTTACAAGAGACACATCTCTTAGAAAGGGATTCTTGGAGATTAAGACAAAGACTGGAGCAAGCAGTTCTTTTCCTGTGCAAATAGAAAGGGAGCAAGGGTAGCTATATTATTTGCTTCCAAATTAGATGTACAAGTACAACAAATTAAGAGAGATAAAGGAGGATGATTTTTATTGATAAAGGGATCTATAGATAAAGAAACATATACATGGGTTGGTATATACGCCCCAAATGAAAATACTCGAGCATTTTTTCAAAAATGATTTTTTTAATCATTCCCTATGATTAAAAAAGAATCTGTACATCAAATTTGTATTATGGGGGACTTTAATTCTTCACTCACTATGTTGGATAAATCAAATTCAGTACCCATAAAAAAATAGAACCTGGAGGTGGGGAGGATGACTGATGAAGCTGGATGGGTAGACATATGGTGGTGATTGAATGGTAAGCAAATTGATTATACTTTTTTCAGCAAGACATAATACGTATTCTAGAATTAATCTCATTCTAGTTAATAAGGAGTTGGTGAAACATTGTGCAAATTGCACAATAGGGATTACTACCACCTCTGATCTTGATGTAGTAACTCTTAAATTACGTGCATCTGGTTAAAAATAGAGGATACTGGAAACTAAATACTAGATATCTTCAGGATATTAAGATCAAAGTTAGAATGGAAAAGGTTATTAAGGAAATTTTTTATTTTAATCACACTGAGGAGTTATCTCCGCTAGAAATATGGGATGCTGCTAAAGCAGTATGGAGAGGGGAATTTATTTCAGCAATTGCAGCATTTAAAAAGGATAACGCAAAGGAGATAAGAATTTTGTATGAACAGCTCACTAAATTAGAAGAGAGAAATAGAAAATTCCCTTTAAAACAGTGTTTAGATATCATTAAAGTTAGGGGTGAAATTGCCTCTTTAGAAACTGATTTTACAGTGCAACAGATGAAAAAAGCCAGGTGCTTCTATTTTGATAAGAAGAATAAAACTGATGAAGTGCTTGCCTGGCTTGTTAAGAAAAGATGGCAAAAAGCCACAATTATAAAGATTAGAAATAGAGAAGGTAGGGAAATATGGGATAGTAAAGATATTCAATTGGTTCTGTTGGAGATTAATAGTTTCCTGAGTACAATAGCCTTGCCAAAACTGAGTGACAATCAGCTGAGTTTTTTGAATGCTCCAATAACATTAAAAGAAATTGAAAACAAAATTAAATCTATGCAAAAACATAAATTGCCTGGACTAGACTACCAGTTGAATTTTATCAGATATATAGTGACGCCCTAGGTTAACCCTCCTTGTCCAATGCTATCCTGGAAGTTGGAAATCTACCACCGTCATCTAACCCGGCGGCACCCCTACATGCTCTTGCTGATCTGGTGTCCTATGTGATCCTCCGGACCCCTAGACTAGTGGACCTGGGGGACTTTAATATCCACGCTGACACTGATCTTGGAGGAGTGAGGCATGAGTTCATGGCCTCCATGACAACCATGGGCCTGTCCCAAATCATCTGTGGCCCCACACATGAGGAGGGACATACACTGGATTTGGTTTTCTGCACCGGCCTTGAGGCGGGGGGTCAGTTAGTAGGAGTTAAGGCTGTAGAGCCTTTGTCATGGTCTGACCATTACCTCCTTAAGACGTGCATCCTGGCGCACGATAGCCCCCGGCAGGGTGCAGGACCTATTAGATCGGTCCGCCCCCGGAGACTTATGGAACCGGATCGGTTCCGGAATGCTCTGGGGGAGTTTCCCCTGGACCTTGACACCCGCTCTGTCGATGATCTCGTAGCCTTCTGGAACACCTTGTTGGCCGAGACCATAGACAGGGTGGCTCCCAGGCGTCCGCTGCCCTCTCGAGTCTCCCGCAGGTCTCCTTGGTTTACTGAGGGTCTGCGGTGTTTGAAGCGGGAGAGCAGGCGGTTAGAGCGACGGTGGCGCCGGACTCGCGACCAGTATGATCGATCGCAGCATAAGAGCAGTTTAAAGGCTTATGCTGTGGCGGTGCAGGCAGCAAAGAAGCAGTTCTTTGCTGCTCTTATTGCATCTGCAAAGTCACGTCCAGCGGAGCTTTTCCGGGTGGTGAAAGGCTTGGTCAGTCCTGCCTGTCTCCGCCTGGACCTGGAGCAATCCAGTGACCGCTGTGACCGGTTTATCGAGTACTTTGTAGATAAGATCGCTCGCATCCGCCACGATTTTGGCACCACAGTTATTGCAGAGGATCATCTTGGGGCTATGGATGCCCCGTCCTGTCCTGTTTTGTGGGATCGGTTTCAGATGGTGTCGCCTGCCGATGTGGATTCCTTGTTGGGATCTGTTCGTGCCACTACTTGTGAGCAAGATCCATGCCCGTCCTGGCTGGTGAAAGCCAGCCAGGAGACGTTACGGCCGTTGTTGGCTGGGGTGGTTGGTGCCTCCCTTCGGGAGGGCAGGGTGCCTGACTGCCTAAAAGAGGCTGTGGTTAGACCCCTGCTCAAGAAACCATCTCTTGACGCTGATGCTCCTGCCAGTTATCGGCCGGTCTCTAATCTTCCCTTTTTAGGGAAGATTATTGAACGGGCTGTGGCACGACAGCTCCAGGAGCATCTGGACCACATCGGTTTCCTTGATCCCTCCCAGTCTGGGTTTCGGCCTGGGTATGGTACGGAGACGGCATTGGTGGCCTTGGTTGACGATCTCCGTCTGGCGTTGGACCAGGGTCGTCAGACCTTACTGGTCCTGCTAGACCTTTCGGCTGCATTCGACACAGTCGATCATGAGGTGTTGGTGACTCGCCTGCGGGACCGTGCTGGAATTGGCGGAACGGTCTTGGACTGGTTTCGTTCATTCCTGGCCGGGAGAACTCACCGGGTGGTCTTGGGGGAGTGTACGTCTTCCCCCCGGGACCTCACGTGTGGAGTCCCGCAGGGTGCCATTCTGTCCCCCCTCTTGTTTAACATCTATATGCAGCCGTTAGGGGAGATCGTGAGGGGGTTTCAGGGCATGCAGTGTCATCAGTATGCTGATGACACTCAGCTCTACCTCTCCTTTTCCACCGACCCAGGCCATGCAGTCTCCTTATTTTCCCAGTGCCTGTCAGCTGTGGGGGCTTGGATGAGGTTGAGCCATCTGCAACTGAATCCTGACAAGACGGAGGTGATGTTGGTGGGCGAGGGCTTGGGGAGCCTGGGGGTGGTTGAATCTCCTCTTGTTGGGGGGGTTCGCCCCCCCATGGTGTCTCAAGTGCGGAGTCTGGGTGTGCTCCTTGATTCGCGGCTCAGCTTGGAATCTCAGGTTGTGGCCGTGGCGGGGAGTGCGTTTCGGCAGTTACATCTTGTCCGGCGGCTTCGGCCGTATCTCTCAGACTCCGACCTCGCCACTGTCATCCATGCCTTCATCACCTCGAGGCTGGATTACTGCAACGCGCTCTACGTGGGGCTGCCCGAGAAGCTGGTCCGGAGGCTGCAGCTGGTGCAGAATGCCGCGGCCCGTCTCCTTACGGGGGCGGGTCGCAGGGAGCACATGACACCAGTGCTCTGGGCTCTGCACTGGCTGCCTATAAAGTACCGGGCCAGGTTCAAAGTGCTGGTTTTAACCTTTAAAGCCCTTCACGGCCTGGGCCCTGCTTGTCTGCGGGACCACCTCACTCCCCATGTGCTCATGTGACCCTTGAGATCGTCCGTAGGAGCCTTTTTGGAGGTTCCCGGGCGAGGCGGGTGGCCCCAGATATTAGATCTTTTTCGGTGGCCGCCCCTGTGCTGTAGAATTCGCTCCCGGAGGAGGCTCGATTGGCTCCCACTCTCCTGCTGTTTCGGTGTGTATGTAAGACCTGGCTGTTCCGTCAGGCTTTTGGCGAGGGGTAGGGGTGGGATGGGGGGGGTGGGGTTTCCCCCCACATATTGTAATTTTAAATTGTTTTTAAAAATTCTATATTTTTATTGAATGTTGTTCGCCGCCCCGGGCTACCCTGAGGGCAGGAGGGGCGGGATATAAATGTTAAATAAATAAAATTTAAAAATAAATAAATGTTATTAAGCTCTAATATCCCTACGTTTAAAAGAAAGTAGAAACCCAGAAGAACCAAGCAGTTATAGATCTATTTCGCTTCTCAACATGGATTCTAAATCTTCACTAAAATTTTGGCAAGCAGATTAAATAAATTTATGTATGCTATTATTCATCCTGATCAATCAGGATTTATTCAGGGTCAATATGGAGCAGACAATGTTCGAACAGCGGTAAATCTAATGCATAAATAATAGAGGTAACATGGAAGTTCTGATAATATCAATGGATGCGGATAAAGCCTTTGACAGGGCAGAACCTGTTTATATGAAATTTTGAAGACGATGGGTATTTTGGGGAATTTTTTTAAATGGATGCAAATTACTTATTTGAAGCTGGTTTCTCAGATAATGGTGAATGGAGAGTTAACTTTGGGTGAAAACAGACATGACACTAACCACCCTTTAACCACCCTTGGTGGTCATTTATGCATGTTTCAGGGCTGCATAGGACACCAATACAGTCCTGCAACATGCAAAAATAACCACAAAGGGTGGTTAAAGGGTGGTTAGCGTCATGTCTGTTTTCACCCTTTACCTTTTTGGTTATCTAGAGGTACCAGACAAAAATGTCCGTTGTCCCCCCTACTCTTCAATATTATTTTGGAGGCCCTGGCCGTGGCAATATGATCAAAGGAGGATATTGTAGGTATCACTATTGAGAACGCTGAGAAAAAATTGGTTTTATATGCTGATATGTTGGTTTTCTTGACCAATTTGGAAACATCGGTCCTTCAATTTTTGCAATTGATTGAACAATTTGGACAAATCTCAGGGTATAAAATTAACATCAATAAATCTACTGGCCTGGTATACACAAAAGATAAAGAACGGGTTCAGAAAATTGGTCGGGCAATTCCCTTTTCGATCGTTAAAGATAAAATAAACTATTTTGGAATTTGGTTGTCTAAAAATCCTAGTAATCTTTTTAGAGATAACTACTTCGAGTATTTAAAAGAATTAAATTCTAAGTTTTATGACTGGCAACATCTAACTTGCTCATGGATAGTTAAAATTAATTTATGTAAGATGATGGTTCTTCCCAAAATATTATATACATTTCAGTTACTTCCTATCCAGATTCTATCTAGTTTTTTCATTAACTTCGATAAAGCAATTAGTCGTTTAATCTGGAAAGGTAAAAAGCCTAGAATTCGAAGGACAATATTAGTAGTGGATAAAGAACATGGAGGTCATCGTCTTCCAGATTTTAAACTGTATTGGAAAGCAGTAGTACTTAAAGCTATTAAACAATGGTATGATTGTAATAATGAGCCAGGATGGGTCCAAATGGAGAAATCCCTTTTGGGCATTAATGATTTCAGAAATTTGCTGTTAGCCTCAGAATGACCAAATTCCTCAAAGTGGCGGGATCACCCTTTTGTTTTATGGAATTTCTATGTTTCTTGTCAGGGGAAATTAGAAAGCAAATTAGGCGCATCTTCTTATACCCCATTATTACTTACAAAATTGAAATCAGATAAACTATTTGTGCGATTTCTAGAAGAACTTAGTTCCAAAGGGATAAAAAGAGTAGGCCAGCTCTTTAAGGGTGGTAAATTTTTGGATAAATTGGAAATTGAGGAAGTGGCGAATAGGAAAATGAGTATTCTATCTTTCGGGCAACTAAAAAGTATGTTTGACATTTCTGAAAATCGTAGATTTTTATAATAGAATTGCCATCCCGCTATACAGAATACTCTTCAAACCAGCATCACTCAAGGGACTTCTCTCTAGAGTATATAAAGACATTTTAAAAATATGGAATATTCCACATGCGGGATATCTAGCAGCTTGGGAAGAAGATATCGCTAGACAAATCTCCAAGGTAGATATGGAGCAGATCTGGCTCTATATGCGCAAAAGCTCTAGGTCTTTAGAGCTACGGGAACCCTTAATTAAATTAATCATGTGATATTATCTAACTCCCCAAAGAATGGCTAAAATGAAGTTGATAAAAGAGGATCATTGTTTGAGACTGTGTGGGGAAAGTGGTTCTTTCTTTCACTGTTGGTGGGACTGTCCAGTGATACAATGTTTTTGGAAACTGATCTGGGATTATATAATCAGAGCTACTAGTCTAGTTCTCCCTTTTAAGACTGAAATAACCCTATTGGGATTATTCCTAAAATCCCATCAATTGATTTCTATAAACAATCATGCTCTCAAATATTCCTGGCAGGAATTTACTGTATAGCTTCTAAATAGAAAGATCCTAAGGGCCCTACAGAGCAGGATTTATCACAACGATTGTGGTTTACATTCTCTATGGAGAAAATTTTTGCTGACATCATGGATATCTTCCGTCTTTGGTGTCCACCTGGGACTCCTGTATGAAAGCTATCAAAGGGGATGATGTAGATGTATTATTATTATTATTATTATTATTATTATTATTATTTATATAGTGCCAGCAATGTACCTGGCGCTTTACAAAAAATAAGATAAACACGATCCCTGCCCGAGAGCTTACAATCTAAAGACAGGGGGAGGGGAGACAGGGAAGGGGGAACAGAGGGAGAAACAAGGGAAGCGACATTCATGAGGATGCGAGAACTCAGGTACACTTTCTTGGCTTGGTTACAGTAAATTGGGAGTTTACAGATAGCAGGTGGGGGATAGTCCTGGGTGGGGATGATTACCAGGAGTTCGGAAGGGTGGAGCAGAAGAGGTGGGTTTTGAGGATGAACTTGAAGGTGTGGAGGCAAGGCGGACGAGAGCAGGGAGGGAGTTCCAGGCGTGCAGGGCAGCAAGAGAGAAGGGACAAAGGCGGCTGAGGGAGCAGGGGAGGTGTGGGAGGGTGAGGGAGGGAATGGAAGAGGAGCGGAGTGTCGAACCGGGGTTCGGAGGGAGATCAGGGCAGAGAGGTAGGGAGGAGCGAGGTTGTGAAGGGCTTTGTAAGTGAGGACAAGGAGCTTGTGCAGAATACGCTCAGGAAGAGGGAGCCAGTGGAGAGAGGAGAGGAGAGGCCACACATGGTCAAAGTGATGGGCAAGGTGGATGATCCTGGCAGCAGAGTTTTGAACAGAGCTGAGGGAAGCAAGGTGAGAGCGGGGAAGGCCAGCAAGGAGGAGGTTACAATAGTCGAGGCGTGAGATGACTAGGGCATGGATGAGAGTTTTGGCAGAGGAGACAGACAGAAAAGGGCAGATCTTAGCAATGTTGTGGAGGGAGAAGCGGCAGGACTTGGCGACATAGTCAATGCAGGGTTTGAAGGTAAGGTGCGAGTCGAAAATGAACCCCAAGCTACGGACTTGGGGAACAGGGAGGATGGAGACCCCGTCAATGGCAATTGACAGGGAGGAGGGAGAGGAAGGATTGGGAGGGAAGATAAGTTCGGGGTGGGGTGAGTCATCACTTTTTTCTTCCCTCCCTTTTCTCCCCCCAGTGGCTTGCTGTTTTCCTTTGTATTAAACTAGTACACTGAAGTTGAAAAAAATTTATTTAAATTTTTAAAGAAAGAAAAGAAATTACTCTCACCTCTGGATTTCAATCCATTCTAACCCGGACTACAGTTCTAGATTTCCCTGTAATTTGCTGACAGATTTGGACTGACATGACTGGCAATTGACCATGGTTTGGCTTTCTGACAATGGCTCTGTGATACCCCTGTGACCTTTGCTTAAAATCAGAACATATTAGGAGAAAGACTGGGAGTGCTGTCTGTCAGAATACCATCCTGTTCCTGATCTAAGGGGGAAGTGCCCTGTTGACATTTTCAACAGTTGCAATGATCCAATTTCTCCCAGGGTGTAAGATTTACTAACTTTTGCTCTATGAGAGAGTAAGGATGTTTAATCCAAATTCCTGACCCATGGGTTTCGATGTTCTCATTATCTTGGTTGACGTATGGCTAATCATTTGGCAATTGTTCACTGGCCGACAGTCTCCATAATGGTAATGATTCCAATTGTCCTAGTTTAAGTTACCCATTATTACGCTCCATGAAAGGGTAAGGGCGCTTAACCAGAATTTCTAACTTATGGGTCCCAATGTTTTCACCATATTGGCCAGATGCACACATTTCTTTTATGCATTTATTGATCAAGGATTAAATGGTGTCTTATAGATGAGATAGATTCTAAGTTTTTATTTCTACCTGACTTCTTGGACCTGGATGTTATATTCTGTTTGCTATAACTAGAACTCTAGATGGATTGCTTGTGTGCCCTGCCTAGGGAAAGGTTCAGATTTTTTGTATTGGAACTATTTATTTTAGACTTTCTATTATTTGTTTTTAGGTCCTGGTGCAGGGCAGACTGTGAATTGCAATTTCTGTTTCCCATTTTTTCTGTTTGTTGGATTATGACAAACGCTGATTTGTACCAACAATAAAAATTAATTTTAATTTTTTTTTTAAATCCACATGCGCGCACCTCCACCCCAGGGTATCTACTTTCCCTTAGCATAGCTTTTGGGACATTACACTAAGAACAATTAGTATTACCAGGGCTCTTGGTTTAGCACCCTGTCACAGGAGCGCCCTGAGAGTCACTCGAGAATATGGGGAATTAGCTCACCCCTGTAACATAAACTTGAGGCACCTGCTGCTGCTCAATATAATCACAGATAACCCCAACTTCTTAGAGGCCACACATTTATCATACAGTCTCTTTCAAGGTCCATAAAATCCATGTAACAAATAATCTCACGTGAGCTCTTGCTCAGCTTAGTCCTGGGTCTGGTCTAGTCAGTCTCACAAGCCTCCCAGTCAGGTAGTTCCTTGTAACTGGCTTCCTTCAGTCTCCTCTGGGCTCCTTGGGCAGGTCTGCTCCCTTCAGCAGCCTCCTTCCATCTGCCTGCAGAGATGTGTTCTTTCCAGTCCAGACAGCTTCTCCCTGAGTTTGTTTCCTCTTAATATACCTCCAAGAAGGACGTGGCTTCAGCCCAGTCCAGTCTTAAAGGGGCTGTAGCCCTATTGTGGCTCTTCCCTGGAACACACCCCATGTACTATTGTCTAACACTTTTTATTATGAACACTTTGGCAACCATTCTGATGGAAAGTACAACAACTACAATATAATTACTGTCAGTGGTACATGCAAACTCTAATTATTTTTGTCTTATTTTTGCATCCTATAGGATGCCAAGCTTCCTACAACAACTAGGAATTAATGATACTTGTCACTATGCAGGTTCAGGTTCTTGATTGCAAATGTATTCTTAGCAATACTCAACAAACTTTGTGCATACCCTCCCAAGTGCCTTCAACTCTCACTTGGCTTTGGATGAGTAAATGATGAGCCTTCAGCTAAAGGCAAGATCTAAATTTCTTCCCTCCTTCACTCAGAATCCTACTCTTCCATGTAACTAAGTTGAGCATGTGCACCTGCAACTTCTCAACTTCATGAATGTATCCTTGTCTTTCCCTACATTCCCCCTCCCTTGTCTCCCCTCCCTGGTCTTTCTTGGATTATAAACTGCTTGGGGTAGGGACCTAACTATGAACTGCACAGCACCAGGTACATTGCCAGCGCTATATGAGTAATATTAATAATAACTGGTAGAAAGTTTTCCACATTATGCTCTAATTGCCGATAATGAATACATGCTAATAAGGAACACTAAGTACTAGATGAAATTCTTGATTCTAGATGATTTTTGTAATTCCTTCTTCTACGGGCTACTAGCAGTGCTTATCCGTTGCTTGCAGCTTGTTCAGAATACGGCAGTATAGCTGCTTACTGGTTTGGGCAGCCGTGATCATATTACGCCCACCCTACATTCTCTGCACTGGCTACCTGTGGACCGACAGACTGAGTTTAAGATTGTACTGCTGGTTTTTAGGGCCCTGAATGGTTTAGGCGCTGGCTATATTTGAGACCTACTTCTAGAATCTCACGCTGATGGGTCCGCACTCAGGAACCACCCAGTTTGGGAGTTTCGCCATTACGCCTTAAGTCGGCAGGCGATCGAGCTTTTGCTGTTGCGGGGCCCGTCAGTGTGAAACTCGCTCCCTCTGGATGTTGTCTCAGTTCCTCCCTCCTTACCTTCAAAAAGCACCTGAAAACATATTTATTTTCTAGGTGCTTTTAGAATTCACTGCTTATTACCTTAAGTGTTACTCTGTCCTGCTTTTTCCTTCTCCCTATCTTAAAAGTATTTTATTATGTTTTGAATTGTTTTAAATTGTTTTATACTTTTATATTTTTTATATTCTGCAAAGCTCTCCGAGTGTCATGCAAAGCAGGGGGTGCTATATAAATAAAAATTATTTGTTTAATTATTTTTTTATTATTAAATATTTCTTGTCTTTACTAAATAAGTACTTAGTAAACTGAATTGATCAGGACAAATTTGAATTTGATATAAGCAGATGCAACTCCAATTATATTAATATTAATAAGGATATACTGTTTACATCAAGTCTGAATTTGTCCCAACGACAGAAAGCAGAGTGAATCAAATTGTCATTTAACCTCGCAAGGCTTGTCTTGGACTTTAGTTTGCAGCTCAGAAACTTTGAATTTTGTTTCAGCTTCCCACATTGACCAGCTCTCAGTTCACCTAGCCAAAATGTTTTATCTCCCCTTTGCATGGATCAATACAGAGGGTACATACTGGTGCAAATACCATTCTTTGAACTTTGTTTGACTTTTTAAAAAGGAATTACACATTTTGTGTTGGTCAACTCACTATGGGCAAAGAAGTTTTTTTAACAAAAAAAATATATATTCTTTTCTATCCATCTCTTATTTCAATCTTGCTGTCCATCAATTGCATGGATAATCTTACTCTAACACACATTATGAAGACAATAGCTTGTTACATCTTTACCTATTGCTGTCTCAGGCATTGCAAAAAGGGTCTTCTCAGTAGCTACTCTGAAATCTCCATGGACAGA
Source organism: Sphenodon punctatus (assembly GCA_003113815.1). NCBI lineage: Eukaryota > Metazoa > Chordata > Lepidosauria > Sphenodontia > Sphenodontidae > Sphenodon > Sphenodon punctatus. Next base: position 2,361,857 of record QEPC01013547.1, read on the forward strand.
CACGCCAACACCCTGCCAAATAAAAGCAGAAATTCAATTATTTTTTAAAGAACTCACAAGCATACAATTTCTTGCCAAACATTGTCAAGTTCAACTATTTCTATAAAAAACATATAAGAGAAATATAATTTAAATTTATTTTTTATTTATAAAAGCATTTAGTATCCTGCCCCTCATGCCACAGGCAGCTCGGGGTGGCTCACAACCATATAAATTCACAATTAAAATCATAAAACGATAAAACATATTATTGCACCCCCATCCCTCTCCTCCCCTGCCAAACACCTGGCAGAACAGCCAGGTCTTACAACTTTTACAAAAGGAGGGAAGGCCCAGGGCCAGACGCACCCCCACCGGAAGGGAGTTCCACAGCCTTGGCGCAGCCACCAAGAATGCCCTCCCCTGTGTGCCCTCCCCCCAGAAGACTCAGGGGACCACAAGGAGGGCATCCCCCGATGACCGCAGGAACTGGTCCAGTACCTGGGGGGTGAGGTGGTCTCACAGATAGGCAGGGCCCAGACCGTTTAGGGCTTTAAAGATTAAAACCAACACCTTGAATTGAGCTCGGAAGACTATCGGCAGCCAGTGCAGAGAACGTAGCACTAGTGTGATGTGCTCCCGGAGGCCCATTCCCACCAAGCAGTAGTAGTAGTAATACTTTATTGATCAGCCCAAGGGCTATTTCAAAGACAATTAAAATTATACAATATATAACAATAATAAAGCCTTGAAATATACATACGTATATATACGTACTTTTCAATGCTGACTAATGAAACACTGCCTTAGTATTTCAGCAAAAAAACAAAATGTTGCTATTGACCGTGATCTTACAGAGTCCTGTGAACATAATAAGCTATAGCAAATCATAGCATACTGGCAATTTGGGTAACGATCAATATAAGCTCCTAAATATTTAGCTCTCATCTCAGAATACACCAGGCAATAACAAAGCATGTGTACTATAGATTCCACCTCCAATATATCACATAAGGGACAAATCCTCAATTCCCTATGTACACCAGAATAACGGCCCTCCAAAATTGCTGAAAGAAAAACATTGCACCTAAATCTTGTGTATGCTTCTCTAAAATTAGCGTTCACCCATACAGACAAATAACAAGAACCAGTGGAAGAGGGTCTAATTTTTATATAATCTGGAGCAATCCTCTGAGAGATCAAACAGGCTTTCTCACGTTGGCCCTCCTGGTCAGCAATACGTAGTTTGATCAAGGAGTAAGCATGAGCTAATCCTAGAGGATTGAGTGAGGCCTTAGAAAAACCTAAATTAGAAATCTCTATTTCGACCAAGGCAACCCAGGGAATAAAAAGTCCTGCATGGATTGCAGAGGTTAGAAGAGATTTGTCCTGAGGGGGGAACAGTGCAATCTTCAGCCAAAATTTCAACATTAGCTGGAGTGCATACAAGTTCATTATTGGACAAGATGCCTCTGCCCTTAAAATTTTCTGAGGCGTACAATGCGGGACTCCTAACACAGATCGAAGGAAACTATTCTGGACCACCTCTAGCTTCTTACTATAATCACAGCCCCAAACCAGAAATGCATAAAGGCACTGGCCAATCACCTTTGCTCTAAACAAATGAAGAGTGGGAGAAACTAGTCTGCCTCCAGCATTATAAAAATAACTCACTATAGAAGAGGAAGTCTTTTTTGCCTGGGTTATAACTGCATCGTAATGGTACTTCCAGGTTAATAATGAAGAGAAGATCACACCCAAATATTTATAAAATTTCACTTCTACAAAATTAGCCCCAATTGGCCAACGCCACTGTTTGAATCGAGGGCCCACCACTAGAACTTTGGTTTGATCAAAATTGATGGCTAAATTTCCCCTCCTACAGTACTCGTTAAATTTGCTCATAACTCTCTTAAGACCCACTGGTGTTTGGGAGAGTAAGACTATCGTCTGCATGAAGCAGCGTTGAGATTCTTTTATCACCAATTTTTGGGGTATGTGTGTCACTAGATCTTAAAAACAGGATCACATAATTCAAAAATAAATTTAAAAGAGTGGGGGCCAAAATACATCCTTGCCTGACCCCCCCCCCCGAAGTACTTTAATTTCAGCGGTCAAGGACTGTTTAGTGTTATAACGGATCTGTAACGTATTGTTCGTGTGTAATCTAATCAAAAGAAATAGCAACCTTGGGTCAAGGCCCAGAGCTTTTAATTTGACCCACAAGCGTTCTCTGTTTACAGAGTCTAAAGCCATTCGCAAATCAATAAAGCAAAGAAAAAAAATATTCTGCAGCGTGACATACCGTCCAAGAAGATGAGAAAGAATAAAGGCTTGATCAATAGATGACTTCCCTCTCTGAAATCCCGCCTGCTCAGGTTCCAATATGTTGTTCTCATCCATCCAGTACTGGAGTTTCCACAGCAAAAATTTAGCATACAGTTTTCCTATTATGCTAAGAAGACTTATCGGATGGTAGTTTGAAGGAAGGGAAGGGTTTCCCTTTTTAAAGATTGGAATAATAATACTATTAAGCCATGATTTTAGAAATACACCCGTGTGGTTGATGGAAGAAAAAAGTGGGGTCAGAATATTAGCCCACCACTCGGTTTGACTTTAACAGTTCAGATGGAACACCATCAGCTCCTGGGGCTTTCCCTGTTTTAAGTAGTGAAATCAGGAGCAGAACTTCCTCCTTCATTATTGGATGCCAATCCGGGAACCATTCCGTCGGGACTATTTCAAGGGGAGAGTCCAAAACCAGGGCACTTGGTTTTGGACATCAGAATAGTAGGTCTCCCAGATATCTGCAGACAGGGCACACCCACTAACTTTCACCCGCCCTGAAAATGCTGTCCGAATAAGCGACCAAAAGTGAGTTACATTCCTCTGGTTGGCGGTGCGGCAAAATGCAAGAGCCTCTGGCATGGATGCCTGCCTGAAACTGCAAGACAGGATGTAATCTCTGCTAGGCCTCTAAAGGACACACACACACTCCTCACTCGCTCACACACACACTCCAGGAATTCCTATGGGATCTTCTTCAGCCAGCAGGAAACAGGACTCTGATCGGCTTGGACTGGTCAGCTGGAACCTGCACCTAGGCCAGGTGGTTTTACCTGGACAAATCACAGGGAAGGGGAGGGGGGCTTTAAAAACCTCAGACCCTTTCCATTTTGCTCTCTCTGGACTAACTCATTGAGATCTCTAGCAGACGCTGCTAGGCTGGTGACCTCCCTGCCTGGAGGCACGCAGGGCCTGGCACTGACTTTGTAACTCTGGCCTTTGCCAGAAGAACTTGGACCCCATAGGAAAACCATCACCTATGGAGACCTGATCAGAACCAGCGTGAGTACCTTGCTTGCTACCTCAGCTACAGTTATAGGAAGCCGCTTTCCAAACGGACTACTATGTCCACAGGACTGACTCTGATTGCTCAAAGGGTTATCATCCCCTAGTTCTATGCTTTCATTCATTTTTATATGTACCAGTAAAGTTGAAGTTTTCTTTTTACCCTACTGGATGTGTGTGTGTTATTGGCTGACCATTAAACGCCTCCTTTGGGCTGGGTGGCCAAGCCTCGCTACTAAGGCAAGGAGAGAGGGGAAAACTCACTATTTGGCTAGAAGCCAGCAGCTCTTGAACCTAGAGAAGCCTCCCTAGGGTGACTCTGGGGTTTGGCCTCCAACGCAGGGAGGAAACCCTGGGAAAAGAGTGCCGGGAACAAGGAGTGCTCTTTGGAAGCTGTGGGGTTTATACCTAGTGGGGTTCACATGTCCTGAGTGGTGTGAATGCCCTCTGAATTATACTCAGGTGGTGGCAGTGGAATATCAAGTGTTTTGGGGGGTTTGCCAGCTGTGGAAAGTCCTAGCCAGAGATTTGGAGAAACACAGTGAGGTGGGTGGCTCAGCTGTATAGCGCCCCCTACTGGCGTTTTGCCACAGGCCACATTTACCAATTTTGCCCGGCTTTCAAATTGAAAGTTTAGGCGCTTTCTCTTTAGCAGATGACGATACTTCTTCATAGAATTCTGGAGCTGTTCTCTCAAAAATCGAGAATCATTTGTCCGGATACGCCTTACCAGTTTACACAGGCTTGCTCTCATAGAACGACACTCTTTATCAAATTATTGGGGGGGGTCGCATGAAGTGTGCACTAGATTGCCCCTTGGTCACTAATAAGGGGTACAAAAGATCCAGTAGTCTATTATATAATAAACTTTGATCTTTCCCTTGAGCCTGAATCATTGCACAAAGTTCCTGGACTTCACCCCAATGCTGAAAATTTATAAAGGAGGACCTCAGATCCTCAGACCATTTAACCTGCAAGGTGAAAGACCTCCCCTTTGAAAAAGGAGAATTAGGGAAATGAGGCTTAGGTAACCCGCTCCTATTTGAAGGGGTAGCAATGCGCAATGCTAACGGAAAATGGTTAGTTTCAAATTTGGGGACAATAAGAAGATCATGTATACAAAAAAATAAAACCTCAGAGACTAGAAAATAATTGATTGTACTAGAACCCCGAAGGGAATAAGAAGTAAAATTCCCGTCTAAATCACCCTCCACACGGCCGTTCAAAATAGTCAAGTTTTTCCATCATAGCATTCAATAATGGAGCACCTACGCTAGTTACTTGGTTCCAGGAGACTCGCCTATGAAGAGATGGTACAATCAGCGAGTCCATAAGAGATGGAACTGTCGGAGAATCAGCAGGATTACCTAATCTAACGTTGAAGTTCCCTCCGACTAACAGTGGGACCCCTACATATTGAGAAGAAGCAAAAAGCAGTTTATTAGTTGCATCAGACCACAAATCTGGGGAATAATACAAAGAAGAAAAGGGGGAACATAAATATTTCCAACTAGTAGCTCATAACCCGAGGGAAAAGAGCAATAGATTAAAACAAAATAGGACTGTATAGAATCTATACGTTCCACCTTAATACAAAAACAGGTGGAAACCAAAAGAGCAAGACCCCCCACTAGGCCTACCACACCTTATAGAGGGAGTAGTCGGCGTACATATAACATCAAATCCATTATAAACAAAATCATTAACCATCCAAGTTTCTTGTAAGAGAATTAGGTCATACTGGGCTAAAAAATTATCAAAATCCACATCTAACTGCCTAGATCTCCAGCCTGCAATGTTCCAGCTTAAAAAAGAAATGTCAAAGGGGCCTAAGGGGTCCCTTAATGGGAGTCATTGTAATGCTGGGGGCTGTAAGGATCTTGGAGGGATTTAAAGGAGCGGAGGGAGGGGGCAAGGCGGATGTGGGCAGGGAGGGAGTTCCAGGCATGAGGGGCAGCGAGGGAGAAGGGTCGAAGGCGGTTAGGCGAGCAAGAGAAACGAGGGAGAGTGAGGGAGGGGACAGAGGAAGAGCGGAGAGCACGTGCAGGAGTGCGTAGGGAAATTAGGTCCTAGACGTAAGGGGGAGCCTGGTCGTGGAGCGATTTGAACGTGAAAACCAGGAGTTTGAACAGGATACGTTCAGGAAGGGGGAGCCAGTGAAGGGAGAGGAGGAGAGGCTGCACATGGTCGAAGCGACGGGCAGAGTGAATGACCTTGGCAGCGGAGTTTTGGATTGCGATAAGGGGGGACAGGTGAGAGCGAGGGAGGCCAGCAAGGAGGAGGTTGCAGTAGTCGAGACGAGAGATAACCATGGCATGAACAAGGATAGGAGGATCTTGGATAGCTCCCGGACACGAAAGAATAGTAATCACTTCCTTCTGTGGGGGGGGGAATAAGTACTAGGTGGGAGATTTAACACCGGGATTCCCTGAAAAGACATGGAGCGTCTAATGGAAGCGCCTATCAAATTTTCGGGATCAACCCTCACTACTAAACGGTTCTGGTCATCTAGCATCTTAGAGGAGGCGGCACCGAAAGATGGTAAAGCTCCACTAGCTTTGTCAAACTTCTGCCCACCCACAGGGGTGGTAGATAAGGAGTTCAACCCAGCTTTTTCCACCACTACCCCTCTTCGCTGGGCACCCTGAATAGGTGACAAAGTCATTTGGGTAACTGGGGGTAACAGACACATTGAGGTGGAGAAAGCAGAAGAGTACAACTGTGATCTATACACGGACACCTGGTCCTCCAGTCCGCCCGAGAGTACAAAGCAGAAGAGCAACCCAGATTGTTAATGGACTTAAATTTCCCCAGTTGAACACATAACTTATCCAAACGGGCCAAAATAACCTCCTGGTTGCTGTCCACAGATCTCAAATTCACTTCCCTCCTCGCAAGGGTAGGTGGACAAACCCCAACTATATTGGAATTTGGGACCTCTCTCGGTGGGTCAATTTCCATGCTCCCCTCTTGTATAAGCTTAATCAGGTCTGCAGAATTTGCCAGCAGGGGTGTGAACACTATGGGCACAATTTACTTTAGTCAAGACATAGACTGAAGGATCTATCTCCTGTGGGGGACAAAGGCAGGGAACAACGTCCTTGGGGGAATTTACCCCCAATGGCTTGGCCCCCGAGTTGGCACCCAAATTTACTACACCCAAGCTATTTGCATCGATCTGATAAACTTTTGAAATATATATTGCCCTACTATTGAGCAATTTTTCTTTAGTTAAAATTGAAGAAAATAAAGATGAAGATTTAAAGGAGATATTAATCAACCACCGGTTCTTAACACTACAGAGATGGTCAATAGACGAGATGTCATGACTAGTTTTTGGTAGATTCAGAATCACCCTAAGGTGCTCCGCTACATCCAATGGGGTATTCCATAAAGGAAGATTTCCTTTTGGCAGGGGGAGAATAGTAAAGACTAGTGTACATGGAAGAGCCCTGAAAACATCAGTGCTGCCAGCCGGAACAGCTTTATGTTCAACTACTTTATCCCCCTGCTTTACTAATTCAGCCGTTACTCTGGTGCAAGGTAATTTGGGCACTTGGCCAAAGTTCATAGAGATTGGCCGCAATTTCTCTACCACTCCCACTATTATTATTATTGTTATTATAAACATTTATATAGCGCCAGTCATGTGACCTGGTGCTGTACAGAACATAGAATTAGACATGGTCCCTGCCTGTGGCTTACAATCTAAAAGACAAAAAGGGGGGGGGGAGGAGACAAGGAGAGGGGACAGTGGGAGAGACAGGGGAGAAGACAAACAAACATTCAAGCAGATGCGAAGTCTCAGGTGCGTGTGCTTGGCTTG
>QEPC01013547.1:2371512-2409586 GCA_003113815.1 Sphenodon punctatus
CTACAGGGAATGGGCAAGGGGGGATGAGGGTGGGGAGGGGGGATGGGCTTGGGTGAGAATAAGGGGTAGGTTGGCTGGAGGAAGGCCACTGGAGGCGGAAGAGGGAGAAGTAGGGGGGCCATGAGAAAGGCGAGAAGGAGGGAGGAGATAGAGGGCGAGGAGGCAAGGGGGGTATGGGGAGGCATCGTAGGTGGTAGCAGTCTGGGCATCAGGGGAACCACGCTTGCAGGTGTGATGTCCAGCGGCGATGGTTGGCGGCGGCTGAGTTGCGCGGGCACCGTCGGGGGGGGTGGCTCCTCACTGTCCTCGCTCCAGCCTCACAACGGCCACAAAACGGCCTGCGCCCTTTTGTCGTCGCCCTTCGGGCACCGCCCAAGGGCTCGATCCTTGTGTGGTGCCTTCCAAGGGGGTGGAGCAGCTCACCTGGGTGGAGTGGAGTGGATTGGAGGCAGCCGTCAGATGGGGCTGGGCTGGGCTGGTGGGGGGGACAGGGCAGGGCAGAGTGATCTCCCAAGCAGCTCGGCTTGGGGCGGGGCAGGATCCTTGTGTGGTGCCTTCCAAGGGAGTGGAGCAGCTCACCTGGGTGGAGTGGAGTGGATTGGAGGCAGCCGTCAGATGGGGCTGGGCTGGGCTGGGCTGGTGGTGGGGGCAGGGCAGGGCAGAGTGATCTCCCAAGCAGCTCGGCTGCTTGGGAGATAACTAAATTGCTATCCTGTGGGCACTCCGCCCTCAAAGGTGCCTTCGATCCCAAGTTTGAGTACAATAACAAATTAACTAAGCTGATTAATTTTCGTAAACATAAAACACATCGTATCAGCAGTTAACAAAACATGGTCCGCCAAAAAAATTGTCAATGAAGAGCCCTCTTTCTCAGCTATACGCCTCCCCTCAGTTGGGGTCTGAGTGCTGGTCAAAAAAGACCCCTTCAGTGGAGATTTAAATGCTAGTAGTTCTTGAGAACTATTTGCCCCCAGCTCTTGGGTCTCTGCTAGTACTGCAAAGCGATTTTTAAGAGACAAGGCGGGAGGCTGAACTACAGCCTTTCCTGAGCTTGCCAATTTACAAAAATAACTCTCAATTTTCCTGTTTTGCCAGCTGAGGCAGGGAGTTTTTAGCTGCCTCAGTCCTAGGACGCTTAATTTTTATCATAATTAGTAAAATATACAAACTAAAAACAAATTCACTGGGGGAACCACAGTACCACCTGCAATCAATAGCCAACGATAAACACCCCCACCTCAGTTAATTTTTGAGTCCAAGATACGGCACACTGTAAATGAACTATAGATCAATTTAGTATCCCTGTCAATTTAATGCCCCTCGCCCCGCCGGCGCCTAAGGCTGTGCGCACAAGGGCACACCTTTGCACGTGCAGCCCTTAGGCGCACTGCCCAATGGTGCGTACTTAACTTTTAAAGGCTCGGCACCGGCACACAGAATTGCCATGGCCCAATTGCTCAGCTCAACTGGGTGGGGCTTACAGCTGCTGTCAATGTCCGTTCAACTGGATTCAGCAGCTCCCTTCACAACACACAGCGACACCAGTGGGGGGGAGAAACCTTGTAGGTAACACCACACTGGTAGGACAACGGCCCGCCGGGTCCCCTTTCAGGCAGCAACGATCTCCCTCAGCATCCCTTCCACACACAGCTGCAGGCCGCGGCTTGACTTTTAAAGACTCGGCCTTTAACAGTCCCGCAGGCGCGCCACCAACATCTCGTGATCAACCGTATCAAAGGCGGCTGACAGATCTAATAGGACCAACAAGATCGAACGGCCCCAGTCCATCTCTCGGCGCAGATCATCCACCAAGGCCAAAAGCACAGTCTCTGTGCCATAACCCAGATATAATCCAGACAGAGGGATCAAGAAAACCGACACGTTCAAGATGCCCCTGCAACTGCTGAGCCACCACCCGCTCAATAACTTTCCCTAAAAACGGAAGGTTAGAAACAGGTCGATGGCTGGCAAGGGAGTCAACGTTAAGAGATGGTTTCTTGAGCAGAGGCTGCACCACTGCCTCTTTGAGACAGCTCGGCACCCTGCCCTCCCGGAGGGAGGCACTGACCACCCCCGCCAGCAGTGGCCCCATTGTCTCCTTGCAAGATTTAATTAGCCAAGACGGGCACTGATCTAATCGACAAGAGGTAGCCCTAACAGCCCCAAGGGTCTCGACCTCATCAGCAGTTTCACCAAGTGAAATTGATCCCATAAAAAAGGACAAGGCAAGACTTCCATAACCTCTGTTTGTCCTAGTGTAGTAAGTGCAGCATCGAAATCATAGTGAATCCAAGCAATTTTATTCACAAAATAATTTACAAACCTATCACAGCATGCTGTAGATGACTCCACTCCAGGGTGGATTGACCAGCCCCTGCACCACCCGGAAAAGCTTCGCTCGGTGAGATTTTGCAGATGCTATAACAAAAATGCTTTTTTCACTGTCCTCATAGCCTCGACATATGCTCGTAAACTGGCTCTATGCCGCAATCTGTCGGCTTCAGTAAGAGATCGACGCCACCGTCACTTCAACCGCCGCCCTTCTCATTTCAGCACTCGCAGCTCCTCCGAAAACCATGGGGGGCTACGCTGCTGTTGCCTGGGCAGCGGACATCTAGTGAAAAGAAATAAAGGGGGTTCTCTGCCTTTTAGCACCCTGGTGAGACAGATTTCCCCTTTACCTCTATCGGGACCAAGTGAAAATACTACTATTAGGAGAGGGTGGGGAATTACTCCTCTTTATTCTAATGAATGAGTCTTTTAGCAATCAAATAGATCTTTTATTCAGTGAGCAACACAATTTAACATACCAATTATAACTAAAGCATTTGCATCTTTAACATGTACTCCTTCACCTATCCCTAACTACACAAAACACATAAAAGCATGTATTCTTACGTGTCAGAGGTCTCAGGTCTGGTCTTTCAGAAGGAGGGCAGGGCGGGGACCCAAGAAGCCATTATAGAACTCCCTAAAGAGAGGAGTTCCAAAGTGGGTGGATCACCAAGCTCATTGGCTCCCCTGAGGGATGGCAATCGAGGACCATGAAGGCAACTTCTCTGTCTAGGGACTGGCCTTTTATGCCATTTCCCTTATGAGTTATCCAGAGCACGGGGCTAACAGTTACACGTCAGGAAAGTTCCTCCCCTTCGCTATTCAGGTTTGGGGGTCCTTCCCTGTTCGTCACTTGTTTGGGGTTTGGCAGGACCAGATTAGGTCCTGCCGGTCTTCCTTCCGGAAGAAAGACACGACCTTAGACCATAGATCCCCCACACCCCTTCTCTGAGGCGTCTCTCTGTCTGAGCAAGCCATCCTCCCTCATTGCATTGCTTGGTTCTTATCTTGCAACCTTGTTCTGGGAATGGACAGTTCTTACTAGTTCTGTTCTTACTGGGGCCTTTCCTCTTGTTGATGACAAGAATGTATCCCTGTCAGCATATTTCTCTCTCCTCCTGCCAGCCTGTTTCTTATAGTATGCATTTTTAATAATTCCTAAGCTAAAAATTACTATAAAACATATTGCAAGCAAATAAAGCATATAGGAAACTCATAGCATCCTTTCAATAGTTTTGGTTACATTTCAACAAAGGATGAGTTACAATAGCATTCAATGCCTGTTTTGGCTTATTTGTGTCAAAAGAACCACTCTTGCTTTGGTTACATTGTAGCAAGGAAATTGGCATTTTTGTTGGGCCAAAAATGATTTCACAACACTAGGAGCCGTCCGATCAATGGCCTCAGTCAACAGAGTGTTCCAAAGTGTGACAAGATCATCTATGAGACGGTTGTCGAGGTCAGCGGGTAACTCCTTGAGGGCCAACCGGAACTGTTCCGGTTCCATTAGCCTCCGGGGGTGAACTATTCGAATTGGCTCCACACCCTTCCGGGGGCAGACATGTGCTAGGAAGAGGTCTGTAGGAGACAATGATCCGACCATGACAAGGGCACCATTGAAATCTCCCCCAATAGCGGAGCACCCGCCTCAAGGCTGGTGTAAAACATGAGATCTAGCGTGTGTCCTCCCTGATGTGTCAGGCCGCTGACCATCTGGGACAGGCTCATGGTTGCCATGAACTCATGCTCTACCCCACCGAGATCGGTGTTGGTGTGGATGTTGAGATCCCCCTAGACTACTGCCTTTGGGGACCGCAACACCACTCCCGCCACCACCTCTGCCAGAGCATGTAGAGAAGCTGTCATACAGGTAGGTGCACGGTATATGAGCAGCACCCTCAAACTGTTCCCCGCCAAATTGAACACCAGGTGAAGAGCCTCAATCCCTACCATGGTTTGCACCGGATATCTCCTAACAGACCACCGCTCTCTAAAAATCATGTGTGCATGTGCATGTATTTTGAACATCTCAAAACATTCTACAGTGCAACAGTAATTAACGATCCAAAATTCAGATCCAGGAATATTATACACATTCTACAGATCAGTAAACTGAGGTATGCATAGGTAAACGGCGTGTCAAGTTCACCTAGTGAGGCAGAGAGAGAGAGAGAAACATAAATAGAAACTCTCCATTCCCAGTCTTGCTCTTATGCAAAGCCACCTTTCAAAAAGCAATCTGATGGTAAGGAGAAGGGGAGAACAAATGTGCCCTTTATCGATTTTAAATGATGTTTTGAAAAAAGACTTTTTGAAGTTTGTTTTTTTATCCTAAAAATCAGTTTCCCCTACTCTTTCTGGAATATCAGAGGTCTCACATCGGGAGAGATCAGAGGTGGGGCTATCAGACTTTCGTCCCAGGTGTTTTACATCAGTATTAAAAGCAGAATTTTAAACCATCAAAATTGAGCTTCCTCACCAGCTTCTACCTTTTTTATATATATAATATAAGGTGTTCTAATTGTACAAGTTTTCCAGTTGTCCTTCAACTAAAGGCAAGATCAAAATTTCTAATGCAAAAGTACATACAGGAAAAATTAAAACAAAAACCTAAAAAGCTCATACCAAGCTTTTTTACTCCATCCTCTCAGATTCTCTCTCTGTATATCAGTCTAAAACAAAAAAGGGCATATGCATAATTTTTCATTTCCTTTACAACTCATCTTATATCAGTGTTTCTCAAATTGTGGGTTGTGACCAAGAATAGTATCAAAAGGACTGCATATAAAGTGTCACTGCTGCTATACCATATGTTTACTGGGTCCCGACAGGCCATCCACATTTACAAATGGGTCAAGGACCCAAGACGTATGAGAATCACTGTGTTAGATCAGCCAAAATTAAGATAAAATGCTTGAAGTATCCAAAGACAGTTTCAGCACATGCAGAATGGTAATGCTGCAGAACTGACAAGATTGGCTTTTGTAGGATTTATTGCGACATCCTGAATGAATTGCCGTAATACACTCTACACCCTTAAAGAAACTACTAAATCACCATCTAGCACAGAAAACAACTGCATGTTTACTTAGCAGTGTCCCTCATAGGGTACATCCAACACCTGCTATCCAAAAGTGCATTAAGCTATCTCTTCACTTCTGGATGCAATTTATTGCATTCACTGTGATCTATGAAGTCCTATTCTCTTCCTCTGTACCATGATGACAGTTGTCATCATTTGGAAGTGCTCTCATTGAACAGCCACATGGCTTCAATGCCTGGAGAATAGTCTCATTGGAGAGCCCCTGGCTCTGGAGTCCACTTCCTTCACTAAGCTGTCGGAGTCATGCATTTATTGACCTTCGAAACACAATGCAAGGCTAATTTATTCATTCAGACTTTTCCTGGTGACATTCTCTGCAGCATATCAAGCTTATTTTGGGATCTGAATCCATGCACATTAAGTCTGTCAAATACTATAATTTGTATTTTGTGTACAGACACACAGAAGCCTAAGGAATGGCTGTATTTTAGAAACTGAAAAATAAATAGTTCAAGTTCAGAAACAGGCAGATCAAAGTAAGAGACACATGAAGAAACAAATATCAATTTAAAAAAAAATATTGATGGAGGTCCTAAGCAAGAAATTAATCACAGATTTACACACAGCCCACTGGCAACTGTTTGACTGGATAAGACTACAGTTGGCTGGAAAGAGAAAGATTGCTGTATCAAAAGCAGCAAATGGCAATTTGTTAGATAGCGGATACTTCATAAAGGACAACCATACAATGTGATAAAACATCCATTCAGAGCCAGCCTTAGGCAGAGGTCTACACCCCTCGACCGCCCTCTCAGAAGTCCTACACCCTGGAAGCTCCTGGCAGTAGCCGAGAGGCCTGGGCCCAGGAGCTTCCAGAACGGTGACAACAGAGCCCAGAAAGTGCTTCTGGGGTGGCTAGCACCACTCGGGAAACTCCTGGGGCATGGATTCAGGGTCCACTGCTCCCCCTGTCACCCAGTGTCCTGCCACCTATCCTACCTGGGGCCTCACGAAGTCTAAAACCAGTCCTGCATCCATTGCTATCTAAAGCTTCCACTGTCAATGTACTACCACAACAGTCAAAACTTCAGTGTCAGGATGGATTAGAGCCCAGAACTCCCTACTCCAGGCCTTAGTACCTGAACTGTAGGAGGATTTGCTATAATTCTTTATAGTCTGGGAACAGTGTTCCCTATTGGCATGAATGGAGGAAACACAGCAGACTCATCCGTTTACTTTACATGATACTGACAGTCCAGTAGCAGGTAATAGGGCAGGCCTGGGGTGCGAGTGTGGGGAATATGCAGTTGAAGAAATGAATATTATATGTAATTAAGATAACCAACCTGTCTGTATCTTTGTAATGAATTGGACTAGGTTACAAACGGAGCTTATATATTTTTGCTGGTTAAAAACTCATTGGATGGTTTGCCCAACTAGCAAATAGAAAGCATTTATCCATTCACCCTCAAGTGGGAATCAAACTCGGCCGAAACAACTCTCTGAAAGAGTAAGGCATCACTGATGTTTAGAGAGCAGTAGCTGGGTTTTGGTTAAGTCAGAACTATTGTTGAGGTAAAGTTATGCGGATTATTTATTTATTTTTAATGAAGACCATCAAGTACTAGAAAACGATTGTTATATTTTTTATGTTGTTTTGTTGTCTAAATATGGTTATTTGTCATTTGTTTGTATGTTGTGTTTATATATTAATTTTGGCTATAGCCATAAATAAATTACTTACTTACTAGGTAATGGGGCACACATCGTAATGGAGTATAAGGATGAGACCAGCAAGAAATAGTTTTGTCCTTTCATCTTGGTATTGTTTTTAAACCTAAGCCAACAAAAAATACACACAAGCTCATATTTGTGTACTCATGCTTGGTTGTGAAAAAGCCAGTCCTAAATTTGGATGATGCACACTTAACACCTCTTCAATGGTACCTGCAAGAGAAACACTTTAACGACTCTCTTGCTGGTACTTCCTCTTCATCACTCCCCCTCTCACTTAGGAGTTCCCCAAGGCTCTGTCCTTGGCCTTCTTCTCTTCTTCCTTTACACATCATCTCTCTGGGCAAACCCACTGAATCTCACAGCTTCTGCTATTGTATGTTAATGACACTCAATTCTATTCCTCCAGACCAATGTTCTCCCCCTTCATCCAGTCTCACATCACTGACTGTCTCTTTGACATCTCTGCTTGAAGTCTTACCAACGACTCAGGCTTACAATGGCCAAGACTGAATTCCTGAATATTTCACCCAAAACATTCCTCTCCCTTTCAATTTCCATTGATGTTATCACCATCCAGCCTGTCCCTCAGGTATGTAGCCTGGGGTTCATCTTTGACTTCTCCCTCTCCTTTACAGCTCAGATCCAGTCTGTTGCTAAGACCTCTTGCTTTGCTCTGCATAGTATTGCTAAAATCAAGCCCTTCCTTACTGCTTCCACTGTCAAAAATCTAGTCATCTCTCACCTTGACTACTGCAACTTTCTTACTGGCCTCCCCAGCTATGACCTTGCTCCTCTCACTTCCATTCATTGCTCTGCTACCCAGGTCATCCACTTTGCCTGTCACTTTGACAATGTCCAGCCCTTTCTCTCCTCCCCCGATTGGCTCCCTGTACCCAAATGTATTTAGTCTTTACCTTCAAGTCTCTTCATGGCCTTCCCACCCCCATACTGGTTTCCTCATCGGGAGCTTTTTTCTTCCTCTGTCCCCACCCTCGCCTGCTCACAACCCCCTTACTCCTCAAAACATACTCACCCATATTCCCTTGCTGCCCTTTAATGCCTGGAACTCCCTCCCTAAATACATTCACTCAGCTCCTTCCTTTCCAACCTTCAAATCCCTCCTGAAAACCTACCTCTTCCATCAGGTTTTCCCTGGTTCCTCATCCCCAGTCTTGTCATTGATTCCTCCTCTTCCATCCTTCACTCAGGGTCCCACTATTCCCTGCAACTGAGCTAAGCATGTGCACCTGTGACAATTTCAATTTCATGAACATATACCTGTCTCCCCCTATTTTCCCCTCACCTTTGCCTCTCCTCCCTTGTCTTTCCTAGAGTGTAAGCCCCTCAGGGCAGGGATCTGTCTTTAATGATTCTACAGCACTAGATACATTGCTGGCACAATCTAAATGATAAATAATAATGCTAATGGAATGTATGACGATATCAGAATCCCACATTTGTCTAAGAAAAGGGTACAACGTACACAGCAGCGGTTAAGTTTCCGCCCATCAGGTCATACCTGCATCAACCATGAACTGGAAGGGACACCTCTAAGGAGTCAAGTTCTTGGCTTCGATTCCCTTATTTATGACAGTGCAGTTCCTTCTCATTTACACAAGTATGAGAAAAGAACTAAATGCTGTGCTTTTTTATTAATTATTATTATTTTTATTATTTATTATTTATTATTATTAGCAAGCATTTATATAGCGCCAGCAATGTACCTGGTTCTTTACAAAGTAATGGAATAGGCATGGTCCCTGCCCTAGGGCTTACAATCTGAGAGACAGGGAGGGGAGGAAGAGACAAAGGAAGGGGAACAGAGGGAGAGACAAGGAGTGTAACATTCACAAAGATGCAAGGTCCCAGATACACGTGCTTGGCTACATCGAGAATGATGGCTGGTCCATGTGGTGAGGATATGAGTACACAGACCTCAGGTACCAGATTGTACTGGATGAAAGGTATCAGCAGAAGTTAGGTGAGGGGAGTGAGACGTCGGAAGGGCAGAGCAGAAGAGGTGGGTCTTGAGGAGGGATTTGAAAGTACGAAGGGAGGGGACAAGGCAGATGTGGGCAGGGAGGTAGTTCCAGGCATGAGGGGCAGCTAGGGAGAAGGGACGAAGGCGGTTAGGGGAGCAGGGGAGGCATGGGAGGGCGAGAGAGGGGACAGAGGAGGAGCAGAGTTCACGGACTGGAGTACGGATTGAAATTAGCGCAGAGAGGTAGGGGGAGCAAGGTTGTGAAGAGCTTTATAGGTGAAGGCTAGGAGCTTGTACAGGATTCATTCAGGAAGGGGGAGCCAGTGAAGAGAGGAGAGGAGGGGCTGCACGTGGTCGAAGCGACGAGCGAAGTGGATGACCCCTGCAGCAGAGTTTTGGATGGAGATAAGGGGAGAAAGGTGAGAGCGGGGGAGACCAGTGAGAAGGAGGTTACAGTAATCAAGGCGAGAGATGAGCAGGGTGTAAACAAGGGTTTTGGCAGAGGAGACAGAGAGAAAAGGGTGAATCTTAGCAACATTATAGAGGGAGAAGCAACAGGATTTGGCAACAGAATTGATGTAGGGTTTAAAAGAAAGGGGTGAGTCAAATATGAAGCCTAAGCTACGAGCTTGGGGGACAGAAAGGATGGTGACCCCGTCAATAAGGATCAACAGGGAGGAGGGAGAGGAAGGATGAAGGGGGAATATAAGGAGTTCAGTTTTAGTCATGTTGAGTTTGAGTTGACGCTGAGACATCCAGGTAGAGATATCAGAGAGACAGCTGGTGAGGGCGAGCTTGAACAGATGGAGAGAGAGTGGGAGTAGAGAGAGTTGAGTGTCATCAGCGTAGAGGTGATATTGGAAGCCATGGGAGGCAATGAGTTTGCCTAGGGACAGGGTGTAGATAGAGGAGAGGGCCAAGGACAGAGCCTTGGGGAACTCCAACTGAGAGGGGAAGGGAGGAGAAGACAGAGTTGGCAAGGGACACATGGAAGGAGCAGTCAGAGAGATAGGAGGAGAACCAGTTGAGGACGGAGCCACAGAAGCCAAGGGAGTGAAGTGAGTCCAGCAAGAGTGAGTGGTCAACAGTATCAAAGGCAGCAGAGAGATTAAGGAGGACACGAATGGAGTAGAGACAATTAGATTTAGCCACAAGAAGATGGCTGGTGATCTTAGCAAGAGCAGTTTCAGTAGAGTGAAGGGGGCAGAAGCCAGATTGGAGGGGGTCAAGGGAGGAGTTGGCGGAGAGGAAGTCGAGACAGCAGGAGAAGACAACATGTTCAAGAAGCTTGGAAGCAAAAGGAAGGAGTGACACAAGACGATAGCTAGAAGGGTCAGAGGGATCAACAGTGGATTTTTTGAGGATAGGTGAGAGAGTGGTGTGCTTGAAGGCGGAGGAGAAGGAGCCAGTAGAGAGGGAGAGGTTGATGATGTGCAGGAGGGAAGGAGTGACAGTGGAAGCAATGGAGGTCAGGAGGCAGGAGGGGGCAGGGAGAATTAATTGGATTCACTAAGTGGTCAGGATAAATAAGGATCTGAGCTTTTATTTAATTTGAATTTATATTTCTGTATAAAGTGAAGAGGGGTTTTTCACCCATGACATTATCGTGTTGGTGGACCGGTACGCGTGTAGGCTACATGTAACCTAATTGACAGGACACAAACAAGTGGGTCCACATTAACCCACATTTGCCCGCATGGCGGGCTCCGCATGTTCTGACACCCTGCTGTGAGTGGGGGCTCCATGTCCAATGGGTGGCGGCCTTGTTGCACAGAAAACCTAATAGATGGACAGGTGGACACCCACCTGATGTGGGCTATCATCTTGTCTGTTAACACCCAAGAGGTCACACCAGTAAGCACACTTAAAACATTATTACAGTAACAATTAACAACCTACAAATCAGATGTTTCATATTCCATTTAAGCGAACAATTGAATGATCCATAGGCACCTAAATGATCAGTTTAAATTTGGCTGCAGCACCAACTAGAACTATCATAGTTCCCATCATGTATTTTGACTTACAGTTCATCTTTTTTGTTGCCCATAGATTAGTAGAGAGACGCTTGAGATTATTGGTAGTGGGTCACAGTACCAATGAAGGAACGGTTAGAGAAACAGGAAGAGAACCAGTTGAGAATGGAGGGGAGTGGAGGAAATCCAGGAGAAGGGAGTGGTTGAATAGGATGAGGATAGAATAGAGGCCCTTAGACTTAGCTATGTATATTGATAGGTGAGCATGGAGGTGCCATGAGAACATTGCTCAAGCGCAGGTCAGTGTCCAAGCCCCCAAAAGTTAGAAACTTCTAGTATAGAGAATGCATCATTAGTTTCCAGCTGCTTTTCTCCTCCTCTTCAGAGGAATGGAGACATTTATTTTGAAGGCTTCATTCAGCAAAAGAGGCTGTGTAAAGTAGATTATTATTTAGAGAAAAGGAATAATCCAGCTACACAATCAAGAAATAAATTGTTCTCTATGACTATTATTAATTATTATTATTATTATTATTATGTCAAGAAACCTGAATCATCCCAGGAGAAGTATTACCATGCTATGGGCCAATATAACAATACAGCATTTAAAAACAACAAGGAGGGGGTGATTACCAAAAGATAGTAAATTATTGTTTATATTCACCACTGCATCATGAAAGCATGCTGTTTAGAATGCACGTAGAAATAGTATATTGTGCCATCACCGTGGAGTGAGTTCTTTAACTGGGTAAATTTGTGACTGTCTAGGTTTAATCTACAGGCACAAATACCTCTATCACTGCAAATGTAGTAAATAGACCATAGATTTATTTTTATTTTTAAAAGATCAAGAACAAAATGGGCTTGCAGATGGATACCACACATAATAAAAAACATGAAGACATTCTCAAGGCACATAATATAGCAGGAAAAAGGAAAATGAATGGCCGTTTGGTAGCATATTGATGGGATGCCCAGTTTCAATTCATTTGTCCAGTTATAGTAATCATCTTCACAAAACAATTTTAAAGCTGAGGAGTCAACTATTCTGATAACGATACTGTTGGTATATGCAACATCCATAAGTTAATGCCCGCTGTATCAAGAATAGTAATTGACTATAGAGCCACCAGATGGCACTGCTAAGTTTATCTGTACATGGAAGGGAGATGGGGTTTTGCAGTTGAATTCCTTTGTGTAACCACTCCTTCTTCCCTTCTCTCTCATTGTCTCAGTCTCCATTTTGTCTTACTACTAGTTAGATGCAACTAAGGATCTGTGCCTGGAAAGTCTTATGTAAAGTTCTGTTTTTAAACCTTCAGCTGCATTTGTCCTTACTGATTGCGAATCAGTTATTATCCCCCATTGTGACCTGTTCAGTGCTTCGCCACTGTCAGAGACAGGATGCTGGGCTAGATGGACCATTGGTCTGACCCAGTATGGCACTTCTTGTTCTTATGCATAGGGTAGAGTCTGCTGTTTCCATCTCTATTCATCTGTCTCGGCAGAAGAGGCTGGGTCACAAAAGATAAGACTTCTTGGGTCTGGCTGTGGGCTTCACAGTCGCTGGCTGAAATGTTTTTGCTTGAACTGCCTCAAATCTTTAGGCTGCCAGCTCATCCGCCTTCACCCTGAAGCCCTTCTGGCTCAAGCAACACTCTCTGAGCCCTTCAAAGCCTTCCAGACTCCTGGCTTGGGTACAGTTCTCTTGTGAGGTCCTCCTCCTATGACTACCCCAACTTAACCAAATAAAGAATGACTCCAAGTGCCCAATATGCCCTCATATATGTGAAGCTGGGAATGATAGGGCTGACCTATCACTTCATTGTGTGGAGGGAGAGGAAGGATAAATCCCCCGGGAAGAGCTCTTAAGCTGGGTAGCTCGGTGCATGAGCTCCGTAATGGCAAGCCACTTATTCCAGAGTAAGCAGTCATAAAAGCAGAAGAATGCCACAAAAATCTAGAAGGAAACTATGGGGTTTGGGTCCCCATCCCCAGCTTTTAGTTTACAAACACCAGGGTGAAATTAGCAATCTTTCTTCCTAGATTGGTACTACATGGACTAAAGCAAAAAGTCTGGGTCGCCATTTCAGTATCAACATTACAAGTCTGTCTTAAACTCTGGCTTTCTATTTAGGACAGGTTCAGTCTAATTGTATTATTATCAATGTATGCAATTAAGAAATTTCACTGGCTTTAATTTTTGGAGCAGTTCTATAATATCGAGTTCTAATATTTCAAACTTGATACTATTTTGAACTAGAACCTATTTATCTGTTGTATGCTGGCCTGAGCTGCCATTTGGCAGGAGGGGGCAGGTTAAAAGTACTGAAATAAAATAAAATAAAATAAAATAAATATGTACTTGAAAAGACAGAGTTAAAGGCAGTTCGTAATATTGATGCTGAGGTGGCGATTTGGTGATTTGAAATTATTAATTGTACGAAAGTGTAGTTGAAAGGAAAGAGTTTAGATACTGTCATAATGTTGGTGGTCAGGTGGGAACTTGGTGATTTCAATTATTAATTGCCTGAAGAATGAATAATTAATGTTGACTATAAGAACTAATTGATAGGAAGAATTTATAGAGAGAAGTATGCTTTTAAGTGTAAATACAAGTCATTTACATTTACTTACATGTAAAGTAAATCCTCCCATCTCCCCCCTCATCCCCACTCAGAGTAACCTGCGCTTTCACTCGTTGCTCTGTGCCGGGACGATGGGAGGTGGGCGGAGTTTTGCATGTGAGCACGCACGCCCACGCACCTGCTGCCGCTTTCAAATGGGATACACCTACTCACGTGCACTTTGTGGACATGCATGGATGGGCATGAGTGAGTGCGTCTCATTTTAAAAGAACCCTTTTTTCTTATGTCTCAAGTAGTTTGATCCCAGCACAATTCTGCCCTTCACCATCTCATGGTTTTTCCCCATTTGGTTCCTTATGTATTATTCCCATCTGCTACTGACTGTTACAACCCCATTAAGTATGTAAAAAGTATTAAGTAAGTATTTTAAAAAATGTAAAAAGAAATAAATAGCCATTAGAATAAATAAGAGAATGAAGTGTAATTAATTCCCATGGTTTTGGGAATTAAGTTTTGTTACAGTGGATGTTGTGGAATAGTTTTCCTGGTGGTTTTTTTGTGGGTTTTTTCTCAGTGAGTTTCTTGGGGGTTATGGGGTTTGTTTTACAAATGTAGTAGTCTTTCACTAACGATTTCTCTCCCATGAATAACCAGGGCAGTTAGGTAGTGGAATAAATAGTCAAGGGTGGCTGTGAAGCTCCATCACTGGAGGCCTTTAAATATAGATTAGACAAACATCTCTCAGGGATAGAATAGATATAGTAGATCTGACTTAATGGCAAGGGCTGGACTGGATAAGCCTTGGAGTTTCTTCCTGCGCTATTATTCCATGAATGCAGCACAAATAAGTGTGACTAATCTTTGCAATTTGATTGTTCTTAAGAACAGTTCTATATAAAACAGAATTTAATAAGTCCAAGTGAGTTCTGAATCTGCATCTACTACAATCAAATATCTATGAAATTGAGCCACAGTAGCTGAAAATACTGCCTATGGACATTTGGTTCAATGGGACTATTAGCTTAATTTCCCTTTTCTGGTCAATCATATGTGCATAATAATGGGTTTACCAAATAAGGCAAAAGCCTTTGTAGTTCATCATAGCTGAGTGACACACCTCCCTCCTTTGTCAAACTTGCCAGCCTCCCTATATAAAGGCCAGAGCTGCCTCTTCAGCTCACAAGCTCAGAAAGGTCCATCGAAACAGGTGGTGCTCCAGCTGCTGAGACAGCCCGAGAGCCAAAACCAACATCAGAAATGGCAAGATACAGCAGACAAAGCAGGAGCAGAAGCAGGAGCCGTCATCGCAGGAGGCGACATAGGGGCCACAAGGCTGGAGGTGGAGGAAGGAAGAGGAGACAGAGACATGGCAGAAGGAGAGGAAGTAAGACTCAGAACTTTGAGCTAATCCTATTTTGAAAGCAATTTGGAGAAGCAGTAGATGATCATTTTAGCATGGAAACTAACAAGTGGTTCTGCATTTCTCTTTAGGTCAACATCAGCGCGGGAGAAGGAGGAGGAGGAGACACCATTAGACTCCTCGCATTTTTCCAGTCTCCTGAGGTCATGATTGCAAGAGTCATCGGCCACCTCTCTAAAACTTCTGCCGACTAAAATGGACCATCCTTCCCCTTCCATGAGAAACACCTGCCATGACTTTCTGAGGAGCCTGCTACCAACTGAACAATGCCACCATGTCAATAAATGCTGAAATATCATTTGTGTATTATTGCTTTTATAATTGGGTTTTGCAATTTTTCTTCCAGTTTTTAGGAGAAACAGCTGAAAATGAAATACTTAATGGGGTTGCAACAGTAAGTAGCAGATGGGAATGAAATACTTAATGGGTTTGCAACAGTCAGTAGCAGATGGGAATAAGACATAAGGGACCAAATGGGAGGAAACCATGAGATGATGAAGGGTATAACTGTGTTTGCGGAGGTGGGTGTGGCTGATCCCATCCCCTGCGTGCACCATGCACAACCCACGTGCACACACACGCATTGGACAGCAGAGGGGGTTTGGGATTGTGGCCAGAGTACTCACTTACGGTCAGGAGGTTTGCTGTTGCTGCTGCCAATCATATAAGACTGAGCCCTTGTCTTGCATAATCTAATAGCCAATGAATACCTTGTTTAGCAGCATAGGTGCTGGGTAGGTGGTGGTGAGGTGGGCATATTTTGATAAAATTGGGCTTTCCCCCTTCCACTCTAAAACATATAATCCCCATGTTACCTACGAAGGTCAGGTCACTTGCTTGAAGCTGTTAAATAGGGCCTTGTGTGACATCAGTAGTAACTCAACCAATCATCCTTTCTCTGCTAACTAATTGCCTGAGTGAATAGTGAATATTGGATGAAAAGAACAATAGTTGATTGTGCATTTACTGTTGCAAACACTTTCCAGTGTCCGTCTCGTGCAAAAGGACCTCCTATACCGCATAGACTTTCCAAGGGAAATGACGAGAGAATATCCCATGTGACATGTTGGGTCACCTTATTTTAAGCACTCTTGAGAGGCAATGTCAAGCATTTTGATTACTTGTATGGATTAGATTATCAGAGTTCTCCTTGGTCAGTTTGGACCAATACTATCTCTGATATCCTTTGAGTGACCTCTCTATTACCTGGTGCAGCCAGATGCTGGGAATCTTCAGGAGAGCAGTACCCATCAATGTGCTCATGTATTCTTGTATTTTGATATTCTTTGCCAAAACTTTACTTCAAAATGCTGACTAAAAGAAATTGGTTTATAAGACATTTGGGTTGAAACCAACCTTTGTGAATGCTGAGCAGCTGCTGAGTCTAGGGACACAAGCAAACAGCAAATAGCTGACCATTTCAATATGCTGACCAGCCATTGTCAGAAGTTAGGTATTTACTTGATCCTGTACTAGAGGCTTCTTTGTTTCTATTCAATTCCTGCCTGAGATATTTCTCTGCTAGACTTTCATTAACTTGACTAGCTATGGCTAGTCAGCACGTAATGACTTAATTCAATAAATGTTTAGCTGTACAGAAAATTTGGCATAAAACGGCCCATCAGGAAAGAGGAAAGTTAGAAAATCTCTGACTTCTGGAGTCTTCTCAATTGCTTGGCAGAACGGGGCTTGAACTGGGTAACTATGAGAAACTGATCCAGAGAGATTAAAGCATATTTTCCTTTAAGGTTTTAAAGTTTAGACAATGAATATTGCTCAATTAATGTCTTTTGTACCATACTGTTGAATTTGTAACAACTTGTTTTTCCATTTGTACTACCCGGATTTGGATCTGGTCACCATCATGTAAGCGTTCATCGCCTCAGGCTAGACTATTGCACTGTGCTCTATTACAGTATGGAAGCTGCAGCTGGTTCAGAATACAGCAGCTCAGCTTCTTTTGAAGACAAGGCGCCAGGAGAACATTACACCAGTGCTCTGAAGTTTGCACTGGCTGCCTATAGTTTTCCAGGCACAATTCAAGGTGCTGGTTTTGACCTTTAAAAAGCCCTAAATGGACTGGGCTCCACATATTTGAAAGACTGCCTGGCATTTCATGCCCCATTGCGGCCCCCAAGATTGGCCAGGAGTGCCAGTGCCTCCCTGTGGGTACCGTTGGTTAGCCTTGTTCATACGACAAGAGCTTGCAGGGAAGCATTCTTGGTTGCTGTCCCGATGCTATGGAACTCCCTTCCCCCTTTGCACTACTTCTCCCAGAGGTTGTCTGAGCGCCTTCCGGAGGTGGTGTGAGACTTATTTGAAAAGGCATTTGGTGGGCAAGGATAGGGGTGGTCTTGGGGTGTGGGAAATGGGGAGGTGGTATTGGGTGGGGTTGTGGGAGGAATGGAGGCTTTTAGGGGTTTTTTTGTACTACTTATAAATGTTTTACGGTTTGTGAGCTGCCCTGGGCCTCTGGGAAGGGCAGCATATAAGGGTGTTTTCAAATGTGATGATACCACATTTTGCCACACTTTATTCCCCCACCACGGAGTCAGACTCACCGTCATGTACGTTTGCCCGGATTCAGATGTTCACCACGCTTTACCCCATTGCCACCCTGGACTGTGGCAGGGCTAACCATGGGTTGTGAGGTCAGAAAATCAGGAAGGAACAGCCTGGGGTTACCGCTGCCATGGTCGGGGCAAAGCGTGGTGAGGTGTGCCATCACGTTACTTCAGCCTGATCCAACCCATGGCCAGATAGCCACACCCGGAAAAGGAGTGAACACACAGAACATGGTTGCCGAGCAACAACACAGCAACCCAACTGTGGTGGGACATTTAAAGGGACCAGCTCACAATGGAATGGCGCTGGGACTACAGCTGAATTGCTGAGATGGAGCAGCAAGAGCAACAGCAGCAGCCACAACAGCAGCTGAAACCAGCCCCACAGCAGGAACCTCCACCTGTTCAGGTAAGGCAGCAGCCCCAGGATGAGGGGAAGGGAGGTAACAGAGAAGTCAGCAGAGGTTAATAAGTGCCCCTTTTTCGTACAGGCAAACAGATGCGGGTCCCCCGCAGGCCCTGCCTGGGAACCAGGCGCCTCCTGCCACAGAAAAGGGGACTCCTGGGGTCACAAGGAAATCCTAGACTTCATCTGTGGGGACGAGGACACCCAAAAAAAGCTTCTCATGTCCCACCAGAAAAGACAGGTGTTCAAAACCATCGCTCGGCAGATGTCTGCGACCAGGCATGACAGGACTGTCAAGCAGCGCCAAGGGAAGGCCAAGGAGCTCAAGAAGGGGTACAAGGTCATTGTGGACAACAACAACAGGTCCTGGCACAAGGTCCAAACCACCATCTACCATGAGCTCCTTGGCTGATTACTGTGCATGCAGGGATCCATAGTGTCCCCGCGCATAGCCGGCACTGCTGCTGCGGAGGGTCGCACTCAGGTGGACCACCCACCACCCATGCTGTCAGAATCAACACCCACTCATTCTGTCATCCCCCCCCCCTCCAAGGAAGAGGCTGGCCCATTAGGCACCACCAGATCCCAGGTGCAGCAAGCATCCGAGAGCCAGCCAGCCTCAGACTTGGGGGGGTTGGACACCAAGATCCACGTGATCCTCACCAGCTGTGCCCCTGACGAGCTTAGACAAGCCATCATGGAACCACAGGGGGCAGCAGACATAGGGTCCAGGTCTGATGGTAAGCGACACCTGCTGAGTGTCTTACCATATAGGCACACAGTTTGCTGCACGGCTGTGCTGCTGATTGGGACTCCATTGCTCATAGCGGCCTGTCCATTCACAACAGGTGCTGGCCATTTGCATGAGTGGGATGCTTCTCCACCACCTGCAGGGGGCGGGGGGGCTGTGTTCCATGTGCTTCCATGGCGTGGAGCGTTTTCAGGAACTGTGACCCTTTAGCAGTGATTGTAGGCTCTGCTTTTGGGTATGTGGCCAGCAGGGCATGCAGCCTTGCTTTGGGTGGGTGTTTGTTCTCCTCCTTGTATCCGTCCTCCCTGTGTAATGGTTTCCTGTGCCCCCCTCTCCCCTGTCCCTGGTGGGATAAACCTGGGTGGCTGTAGCCTGCTAGTGCATCTCATCCCCCAGCCTTGGTTTCCCATCTCCCTCCTTGGCATTACCTTTGGTGTCTACATGCCACCATTATCTTGTGACCTTGGAGCTGAGGGGGAAGCCACTGTCTGGTTTCCTTTCCCACAGTTGTTTCCACTTTCATTGCCCAATCCCTTCAATGTTGGCTCTGGCTATGTCTAGTCATGCTTCCCCTTCTGTAACCCCTGCCCAGGGAATGTCTTCCCTCTGGGATTGGAGTGTATGGGCTGTTGGTATATGCAACATCCATAAGTTAATGCCTGCTGCATTAAGATAAGTAATTGACTATAGAGCCACCAGATGGCGATGCTAAGTTTATATGTACATGGAAGGGAGATGGGGTTTTGCAGTTGAATTCCTTTGTGTAACCACTCCTTCTTCCCTTCTCTCTCATTGTCTCAGTCTCCATTTTGTCTTACTACTAGTTAGATGCAACTAAGGATCTGTGCCTGGAAAGTCTTAAGTAAAGTTCTGTTTTTAAACCTTCAGCTGCATTTGTCCTTACTGATTGCGAATCAGTTATTACTCTGCAACAGGTTATGGGCCTAGACCTCTTCAGAACAGCCCAGAACAACTCTAAAGACTGAAAGTGAGCTGAAAGGAAAAGAGGCCCAAAGGAAACTCCCAGAGGAGGCCTACTAATAGTAAGTGAGCAGAAGAACCAGAATCCCAATCTGAGGGGAAGGTAGCAAGCATGGCAGCAGCTCTGAATTAAAGCTTTCAGTCTGCAAGCTGAACAACACAAACTACCAGTTGGGGAAATTCAAAAGAGAAATGCTCCTATCCAAAGATGACCAGTGGGAGGTGATCACCAGACAGACAGACCTGCAGCAAACAGACAGGCAAAGGCAACCATAAGCCTGCTAGTAGAAGATGACCAGTTAATCCACATAAGGGGGGAGGCCACAGCAAAGGGCATGTGGAATGCACTGCAGAAGTTGCATGTAAGGACCAGCTTGAACAGTAAGCTGTTTCTCCTAAAGAAACTGTACCAGATGAGACTTGGTAAAGGGAAGGAGATGAAGGATCATATAAATTCAATGCTGTAAGTGGTAGCACAACTGCAAGGTATCAGTGAAGAGATAAAAGACAACCACGTGGCGGCCTTACTTCTCTGCAGCCTGCCTGAATCATACAGCGCCCTCATAAATGCCCTAGAGACAAGGCCTGAGGCAGATCTAACACTGGAATTTGTAAAAAGGAGACTCATGGATGAATTCCAGCGCAGGAAAGAAATCACGCGAGACAATCGGGGACAGGATAGGGAAACTGCCCTGAGAATTGCAGACAACAGATTGCACAAGAAGGAAACAAGCGCATGTTTTCGGTGCAAGAAAGGACACCTAAAGAAAGAGTGCTCCATATGGAAGGCAGAACAACAAAAGCAATCTCCACAAGTGTCTAAGCAAAGAACTGGTGTGTCTACTCTGGAGCCACAAGTCACATGACCAGCGACAAGCGCTTTTTCACGGTACTGGACCCAAGCAACAAAGAAGAGATATACCTCGCTGATGAAAGCAGCATCGCTACAGAAGGTATTGGCGAAGGAATTCTAAGTTGCAACAAGCCACACGGAGGCACACTAGCAATACCGGTAAAGGATGTGCTATACGTACCTGGCTTAAAGGGAGAACTCCTATCCGTTAAACACCTAACAGAGAAAGGGCTCACCGTCAAGTTCCAGGGTAATGAATGCACAATCCAGAAGGGGACAAGGGTCCTAGCCAGAGTCTATGCAGATGAGCACCTATATCTCTTAAGTGCAACCAAGGAACAAGCAAAACTCACTGCACATGAGCAACACAAGGACTGCATTCATCAGTGGCATCGACGCCTGGGTCACAGGCACCCAGAAAGTATAAAGGAACTGCAAAGACAGCAGCTGACAAAAGATCTGATAGTAACAGTATGTCCCTTGATTATGAGATGTGAATGCTGTATCAAAGCTAAAGCCACCAGAGCAACGCTCCCCAAGACAAGCCAGACAAGACCCTCCCAAGCCACTTGACCTCATACGCAGCGATGTGTGCGGCCCCATGAAAGTACCCACACCTGGAGGGAACAGATACATAGTGACATTCATAAATGACTATTCAAGATACTCAGTCACATATCTCATGAAGCATAAGGATGAAGTACTGGAAAAATTAAAGGACTACATAACCATGACAAGCAACAGATTCCAACGCAAGCCACTAGCATTCCAAACCAACAATGGAGGCGAATACACAGGAAAGAGAGCTGAAGACTTCCTAAGAGCCCACGGGATAGAGCACCAGAAGACGGTACCATACATGCCCGAGTAAAATGGGGTAGCTGAAAGAAAGAACAGAACCTTAACTGAAATGATCAGGTGCATGTTGACGGACTCCGGACTGCCAGAAAAATATTGGGGCGAGGCAGTAGTTACGGCGACATATCTACAGAACCGA
The DNA here is from genome assembly GCA_003113815.1 of Sphenodon punctatus. Taxonomy (NCBI): domain Eukaryota; kingdom Metazoa; phylum Chordata; class Lepidosauria; order Sphenodontia; family Sphenodontidae; genus Sphenodon; species Sphenodon punctatus. The sequence goes on from QEPC01013547.1 coordinate 2,393,144, forward strand.
CTCTACTCAAGAACAGTGAGTAAAACCCCATATGAACTCTGGCATGGAGAGAAACCTAATGTGGGACACATCAAAGTGTTTGGATGCAAGGCATACGTGTACATTCCAGAAGAGAAATGCACCTAACTACAAAACCGCGCTGTGGAAGGGATTCTTGTTGGATACAGCGAACACTCCAAAGAATACAGAATCCTCACCCACACACAGACAAAGTAACTATCAGCAACAGCGTGACTTTAGAAGAAAACCCAAGCAACAGTGTAATGTCCTTACAAGAATCAGGTGAAGAAGCATGTCCTTAATCAGGAGGAGAACAGCGTCCTGAACAAACAGTTGAAATCAGCACAAGCTCAACTGAGATGCAGGAACAAACCCAATCACCTGCAGATGTTGAAATCAGAAGATCTACCAGGGAAAATAAAGGCAAACCACCCACCCGCCTGTCCTACAAAGCAAGTACCGACAGACTGTCTGAGCCATCAACATGGGAAGACGTCTTACAAACGTCAGAAGGGGAACACAACAAATGGACAAAGGCAGCTACAGAAGACATGGTAGCAGATGCCCTGACAAAACCTTTAGCAGGAGAGCGCCACCGAAAGCTACTAAGTAAAATGGGCATAGTAGGTTAACTTCTGTCTGTTGAGAAGGGGTGTTGGTATATGCAACATCCATAAGTTAAAGTTACTGTATTAAGAACAGTAATTGACTATAGAGCCACCAGATGGCGCTGCTAAGTTTATGTGTACATGGAAGGGAGATGGGGTTTTGCAGTTGAATTCCTTTGTGTAACCACTCCTTCTTCCCTTCTCTCTCATTGTCTCAGTCTCCATTTTGTCTTACTACTAGTTAGATGCAACTAAGGATCTGTGCCTGGAAAGTCTTAAGTAAAGTTCTGTTTTTAAACCTTCAGCTGCATTTGTCTTTACTGATTGCGAATCAGTTATTACTCTGCAACAGATACTAATATTTTCCCGCCAGCAATCAGGAAAATAAATTAAGCAAACAACTGCATTCCTGCCTTAGAAAGCTGAAGTAAGTGATGAACTAATGATGAACAGAAACTGGATACTATAAATTAAGGTTTTAAAGGCAGAGTACACCATTCCAATCATCCAGTGTTACCTCCTAAAATAGGCAGCAGAATTTCAACTAGTAATCCCACCAAAGAAGTCATAACTTGTGTTAGCGTTATAGCAAAGAGAAATATATCCTGTCTTTATCTGAATACTTCAAGTGGTGATAGAGCCCTCATATCCCTATGTTATCACCTTGTTAAGCATCTTGTTTCTGGTTTTAATCTACCTATAGTAATATAGTGTAAACTTTTTGATAAAAATGTGTTAAAAGCAACACTCCATAATAATTCTCTACTGACAGATATTTAAATGTGTTAGTGGCTGAAGTAAATTAGAATTAATCGAGAAAGCTTCAGAATGAAGGGGTTTCCAACTGTATTAGATGAATAATTCTGTCAGTGGCATAAGAGCATTAGTGTGCTTCCGGACAACAATTCTTACTTTAAGCTGAATCAAAACTAATCTTGACCCCATTTCCATATAAATGATTTCTATATACAAATCATTAATAATGCTATGGACCAGTCCAAAAACATAATCCAGTTTTACTGAAAATACTAAAAGATGTATTGGTTGTTAAGATTCATGCTGCATGATCAATTAAAATTTAGCTAAACACTAAATTGTTATTAAAACATTAAAATGCTGCAAACAGCAGCATCTAGGTACTCAGTTGTTTTTATTCTGCATTTCATTAATGTCCGCAGAAAAGTTAAAGCATTTTCACTGCTGCGTCTTCAATTGGCATATGTCACTTTCTAGCTCTTCTCTTCTTCACCACTCTTAGAAATCTTTAGGACAAAGCAGGGAACTATTTATTTAAATCCTTACAAGCTACTGCAGGAGACACATGCCTTTATGAATGAAGCGACATTTATTTATTTTCATTTATTCATTCATTCACATTTCTATGCCACCCTTCCTGCAGAGGCTCAGGGTGGCGTACAATCATAAAAAAGTAAAAAAAACCTTAAAATCAACAAAAAACCAATACCACCCCACCCAATCCACCCCTATACCTCCCATCCCACCCTGTCCCTACCACCAAATGCCTAATAACCCGCCCATCAAAACCCAACTGAGCAAAATGGTCTTACATTACCTCCTGAAAGTTGCCAGGTGAGAACACAGGCAGACCTCCTGAGGGAGGGAGTTCCATAGCAATGGTGCAATGATAGAGAACGCCCTCCTCATAGCGAGACCCGGCAAAAAAAACAAGAGTATCCAGGAAGGCACACTTAGCTGGCCGCGATGGGACACGGGGAGCCAGGCAATTCCTCAGATAAATGGGGCCTGGGCCATTTAGGGCTTTAAAGTTCATCACCAGGGCCTTGAATTGGGCCTGGAAAACTATCGGAAGTCAGTGCAGCAAATGGAGCGCTGGTGTTATGTGCTCGCAGCGATGCCTCCCTGTAAGGAGGCAAGCTGCTGCATTCTGCACCAGCTGCAGCTTCCAAACCATCACCAAGGGCAGCCCCGCATAGAGCGCACTGCAATAGAGCGCACAGCACTTTTGATGCCAAGTGAAGATCTACTATGGAAGGACTTCGATCTGGTCTGAAAACAGTAAGGAAATACTAATCTATTTTTATTCACTAGCTGATAACACTGTTCACTGAACACTAGTGGGATATTTTCAAGGCCACAAATGGAAGTTACATCAAACTCTCACTGATCAACAATACAAATGATGTGCCCAGTTGTTATCTGTTCCTTTGCAAGTCTTTTCCCTCTATTTCCTTTCCCCCCACATTTCCCCCCTCTATACTGAGGTAATAATAATGATTTTTATTTTTATATAGCACCCCCTGCTATGGCACTTAGAGCACTTCACTTAGAACTAATTAACACAACTTTTATTCCTCATAACAACACTGTTCAGTAGGTTAGGCTGAGAGAACATTGTGACTGGCCCAAGGTCGCCCAGTGAGTTGCTGGCTAAGGCAAGACTTCTGGGTACCGCGCACTTAGCCACCACACTACACTGGCTCTAACATCATGTATTATTGAAAAAGATCCTGTTTAATGACATTTGTTTTAAGAGTATAAGTACTGCTTTTGATTTTGTTTTTTAGGATATTGTTAGAATACCGATAGCCCCAATTTTAGTTTTTATACTAACATTGCTTTAGGCTTACTTTGTGTTAGGCAGACAGGCAAAAAGAGACTACACAGCCATGCAGATGTTGGTGACAAACACTGGGGCCAATCCCATGCCCTGTAGTTCCTGTGTGCGCACGCACACATGCAGTTTCTGAGCAGCACAATGTGTCCGCAATGGAGGTCCGGGTAGATTGTGCATGGCTGCGCGCAGGATCCACGGGGCATGGGATTCGTTCAACTGACGCAAATATTGAAGCTCGACAAGAAAAGGCTAATGCCAACAGAAGGTCAGGTTCATCCTCTCTGCTACACCTCAGGCACGTGGGTTCACCCATCCCCCACAAACCTGGGCACCTGTCTGAAGGCAGCGTGGCTAGAGGCACACTCTCACGACCCATGCCCCCACGCGGAGCAACCGGGGTTTTTTCTGGTTGTTCCATCCAGGGGCATGGGTGGGCAGTGGTGGGTGTGAGTGTACATCCAGCCCCCGCCGTGTGAAGCCCCCCCCACACACACACACACACACTCCTAAAGTGTACTGGCACTCCACCCAGTGTACAAAGACTTGGCGTGGAGGCGGGTCCATCTAAAAATGGCCAAAGAGCCTCAAGTTTCTATTCAGCACATTCCTCTCTCTAAGCTCCTGAAGTCCCATGGGAGAAATGTACTTACAGCAGAGGGAAAAGAGTCAGATAAATGAGAGTCTAAGAATAAGGGACAAGTGGGCATCATTCATTAATTGGCAATTAGCCCAAATAATTAATTAGCACAAAAGCAAATGGTTCTCAAAAAGGCTTGAACAAGATAAAGGTTTTTAAAACTGACAACTGCTTCATTTGAAAAGCTTCAATTCTACATTTAATTTGGGCCCAGATGTGGTAGCTTTTTCCTACCATTTTCACATGCAGAGAAAAACAACACTGACAACTTCATCACCAGACCCAAACAATGCAATCAACTTTGGTGCTGCAAACTGATATAGTTCCACTGAAGACAATGGAGCTACAGTGATTTACAATAACTGCAGATCTGGTCCATTTATACAGAGCTAAAACTGTGCTATGTCTCTGCTGAGAAGTACATGTCCAAATAAATGCATGCAATGTACCAGATCTTGCACAATCTTGGTTCTATTTATACTGTAATTACATTACTGTGTAAACTGGGAGCAGCTATTTGCAAGGACTATTGCAAACAGCAGGGAAGCAACATGAAGCATATCACAATATTGTAACCACATGCCCTTAGCCAGACTCTTACAAAGAGGGAGTAAAAATGTCTTGAGGGGGAACAAATATTATCTAAACTTCTCTAAAGTTTCTCTAAACTTCCCCACTGGTAAAATAAGGATAGTAATACTTTAAAATACCTTTTGGTGTCCTAGCACTGAAATAACCTATCATTTTATAACATATTAGTATTTGTATTATAAATGCTCAAGACGACGTCTTCCTTGCCTGGATGGAAAAAGAATAGCAGCCATTTGTTTTGAAAATCTTATCTTCAAATTATGCACCTGTGAATTTAGTCATTTTCTTACCAGGGTTTGTTAACATACTAATGAGGCCATATTTGTAAATACATCCTGAATGCATTGCTTCATCATACGCTCTTAGACAAAAAAACCTCACCCCATATGCTAGCATAAATTCTAGAATACTCAATGGCTTTAAAAAACAAACATAGCTGTTAAGAGCCACCGCTTTTCTAGTCAGAGATTAGCTACAAATGAACTTCACCATTAGTCTCCAGGATCATGTGCAGGAGATTAACAGCTGGGCCAACATGCCAGATGGTAAATATACTGCAAGATCAGCGAAGAATGAATCCTGTTTAGTCTTGCTTTAACATTGTTTTTGACATTCAACATTACTACTAGTGCTAATTGGTACAAAGGTCGATCTCATGACGACTTGTGTCATGGTATATACGGTATCCGTAAACCATTCTGTATATTATACAGTAAAAAAAAATACAGGGGGTGGACCCTTCAGTATGACGGCAGAGAAGCAGCAAAACAAAACTGGAGCTTCTATTCTGAATGAGTGCACATGTGTTTGTGAAGGGAATGAGAGAGGAGTGTTCAGAAAGCAGCTTATCTAGACTTAGGATAGTAACAACGTCTGCCTGACAGCAGATTTTCAGAGCAGATATTAAAACAAACATATTTTAAAATACTTCAAACAGTGCTTGCTTTGAAAAGTAAGAATGCTTTAAACCAGTTTTTATCTATTTTAATGTTATAAAGTATAACAGAAGAAAGCAGAGTCTGGAAATAAAGATTTTCCACAATAGTATAACACATCTTCTATATATGCATATATAGGATTATCTAAAAGTCCTGTACTAAAAAGTACTTGGTATGTGCCAAACAGTACAAGAGCAGCAATTCTAGCCACAAGTATGACATATTGTATAAAGGTTGAAATAACGATCATACACACATCACAACTGAACTTACAAAAACAAAAAGCTGGAGACACTAACACAATGTCGATGTGGCCATGGGGGCTTCACACATGGCTGTATGCGTCATTTACTTCAGGATGATCAAATAATTCCCAATATAAAATATTACCTAGTAGCTAGAGGGTGTTAAGTTAACACACGTGACGGTGGCCCACTGCGGCTCATGAGCCACCAGCACATTTGTTGGCTGGAGGCCAGATGTTGGCCTGGGATTGCTCAAGAGCTCTGGGATCACAGCCCAGGCTGCCGTCCGCCGAGGCGTAAGTGGGTTACAATGTTTCTTATGGCCTGGATCGGGTCTGCCATCATTAGGCACAGCGTGGGAGCAGGGCTGGGCAGCTGCACATTTGTGCCCAGGGAACGGCCTGCACGCCTGGTAGCCCACTGTTCCTGGCCCAGAGCGGCCCCCGTAACGGATGTCCACGGTGGCCATCGCTGGCTGCCATGGCTGCTCATCATGGGGTGGGAGGCAGGCTGCTGGTGGCAGTGCGGGGACAGAGCTGGACAGCTGCACATTTGTGCGGCACCCTGTCGTGGATTTTTGTGGGTAAGCTAGTAAGACGAGGAGGCTGCCAGCAGATATAAACAGCAGAGTTCTTTATTCAGCAGATAACACAACGCGTTGCGGGCTTCCAGGATCATTAGATCCCGAGCACACCCCAGTGAGGGCAGTACATTTTTTATACAGAAATCCTTGGGCGGAAGGCCCTTCCATGGTTTGTCGCTTCTGCGCAGAGAAGTAGATGACAACACAACATTCAAAGTGATTATATTGAGAAATGACAGTTTACTTCTAAGTTCAAGTTGGTGGTGAGATAATAGTGGAACGAAGGAGAAAAGGGAGGTTCTCTTCTGAGCTAAAGCTAGCTACATTTTTGGGAAAGTTGAACCTTCCCTATGTGCAAAAAAGTAATCTTCAAGAAGTGGCTTATCTATGTGAAGAGGAACAGAGCCTGTCTTGTTTGAAGGGCAAAGCAAACATTTCTAACATGGCGAGGTAACTACAGGTCAAACAGAATTATAGGCTTTTCTACATCAATCCCAACCTCCCTGGGTCCAGCCACGTGAACGTTTGTTCCATGGCCGGACCTGATCCTGTCTGGGGTGCAAGTGGCATCTCAGTCCGGATCAGTTCATGCTGGCTGCGCTCTGCCATCACATATATTTTTACACACACACCCCATCCTCACAGGCTGGATTTTTTATGTAATAAAGATCAAACTGATACCAAGTACCCTCTCCCACCTTCCCCACCACCACCATTAGGAGAAGCTGTTGCAAATGGAGGAGGGGGGGAGGATTTCTCCTTTTTCATCAGGGGGATTTTGAATTGGTATCTGGCAAACTTATTTTTTGCTATCCAGTGACATGAAGCTTGGAGAGGGGAGAAGAGCACTCATCTAAGCATGAAGGGGAAGTAAAGAATCTGCACAGCTTCAGAAGGAGGTTTACTGTGGTTTGGCTGGATACGGAATTGATGTAGTGGGCTGGGTGGTGAAGCAGATGTAAGGGAGGGACGAAGTGGCACAGAGATGATGAGTGGACTGTAACTAATTCATGTGGGCCTGGGCCACTAAAAAACACTAGTATTTTATTCAGAGTTTTTAAAAACAGAAAACAGTACTCTGATGCTGCTCATTCATACCAAAAATTAAAAACCCTCTGTTTCGACAGGAACAGCAAACACAGTCAGAATGATGGTTAATGCATTTTTTTCCTCATCAAAACACATAATCAAGCCCCAAAGCCTAGAAATGACTGTTGGTTAACCAAAATTAAAACTAAATCCTGCAGAAAACATCTATTGAATAGAATCTTTAGCACATCTCAGGTGCTTCCAAACTAAGCCTGGAAATTGTGTCAGAGCCCTCAGTCTGTTGCTTTTTGCACCAGTGAAAAATTTCCTCTCAGAGAGGAGGAGTGAAATTTGGGATTCAAACTAGTGGATTTTAGTGGCATTCCCCGCACCCCCTTCTTTATTCATATTTCTTATCTCTCTTTTCCATCAGCCGCCTGCCAGACCGGCAAAGCGGTCTGTCCCAGAGCCTGCACATCTGGATCTGGGCCGGTCTGTCAACCCGGGCCACCTCCGCAATGGCCGGCTGCCATGGTGGCCATCTTTGGCCACCATGGATGCCTGGCATGGTGAGGGGCAAGGTGCTGGGTGCAGCACGGGGGCAGGGACGTCCGGTTGCATGTTCCTGGTCTCCCCGCCCCGGACTGTGCTGCCATTGGCCTGGCCGGGAGCGTGTCTGTTCTGTGCTCCAGTGGGCATGCACCCTGTCCAGCCTGGGTTCAACGTGGCAGCCCCGTGGCCATGTTTGGTTTTACCCAATGCTGGAGTCCAACAAAAAGAGTAACCATCCAGAATGTATCCAGAAACCTTCACAGACTTACAAATGCACAGAAGGATATCCTGGATGCCCTAGTCATGGCCAGTCTCGTCACCACAAACTGAACCTATAAATTCGTTCCAGAAGTGGCATGGAAACCCAAACTCAACTACCTGTTCATTCAGCCTGTTTACCATAATGGTAGAAAGTATACAGTATTGAAATTTATGACGACACTGGTTTTCGCCATGGTCAATAAAATTAAAATAAACATTAAGACTGGTACATACAGAGTCAGAAAATTATAAAACAGTCAGCAAATCAACAAAAGTACTAACAGTCATTCCAAATGCACAGAAACACTATACAAAAGCACACAAACATTATAGAACGTTAACGGAGGTCAGCATCTAATATAACTTTTGTTTTGTTTCCTCTTGTATCCTGCCAGCTAATAAGGCAAAAGAAGAAATTACTTTAATAGTCTTTTCATCACATGCTGACATTATCATAGCTATTTTACGATCAACTGACAAATAACCTTTCTCGTTTAGCAGCGGTAACAACCAGGATTGTCTTAAACTTTCATACAAGGAACAACTAAAAAGAAAGTATGTCAAATCCTCCACTTCCAGATTAGCACAAAAACAAGTTCGCTTTTCATATGACGTATTATTGAGCCTTCCTTCTGTGATAGTCGAGGGGAACAGTTGAAAACACAGCAAAAATAAACCCTGCGCAATTCAGGCTTTCCAAGTACATCTCCAGTTTATATTGCTTTTTAAAGTGACTAAACCAGGGGGCAACCTTCCATAAAGGTAGTACAGCCAAATCATTTTGCCTGGAAATGTCACTCAATCTCAATTTCATAAGAGTTTTTTGCACCTTTATATCCTTCCCCCCAAAACAGGAAAAGGACAGCCTCACATTTGCCAGTCAAGTTTCCATGTGAGTCAGCCACGGATAAGACAATCCTCCAGTATACTCTAGCTTTTCTCTTAAACAGAGAGAAGGAAGGGAAGAATCATTCTGATGAATTAGTTTTATCCAATAATTAAGAACTAACTGGTTACTCAAACAGGTAATGGCTAACATGCCTGTCTCTGCCCTAATCACTGCCTCCGGGACACTCTGAGGAACCTTCAACAACTTCCTCAAGAAAATATATACAACACTGGACAGATAGGATTTCATGTCTGTACTCCATATCTAACCTGTGCACCATGTACTCCTATGATTGTGTTAAGAGTACCATTTGCTCCAACCTGGTTATCAGGTTGATGCCAAAAGTTAGGTGGGAGAGGATTGGCTGGGATTGATAGCCATAAAAGTTTTGTTGGCTCCAATATGCCAGTGGTCAGGCTGAAGCTGCTTGCACATGACACGGGAGATTGGGGGGGAGGGGGGAGAACAGCTGTGAGCCGAAATCACAGCAAATGGGAATCACGTGAAGTTCTGCTCATGTGCGTGGGGTATTTAACATCATTAGCCCATTTCTGTAGTGATTTCACACACAAATGACATGACTCAAATGGGCTAATGACATTAAAAACTCTGCGCACATGAGCGGAGCTTCATGTAATTACCCAGGCCATGATTTTGGCTCACGGCAGTCCCCCATCCCTTCCTGTCTTGTGTGCAAGTGCTCAAAGCTGTGAAAATGCCAGTCTGGTATAGACAGAGTTTATCTAGCTGGGGTACAATATTTGCCAACAGAGTAGCACAGAGCAACCTCATAATGCCCTGGTCTAGTCAATGTTTATGGCTCCCCTGATAAGCTGTATCAGTTTGTTCAGGAGAGTTTCTGTTCTTAATTTTTTTACTTACTTTCATGACATGGTATTTGTTGTACACAACATGCAACCTTGACTTTGCAACAGCCTATGATAAAATTTGACATCCTGGCCTGCTGTACAAGATGTCATGTCTTATTAGAAGATGAGTTGCTATGGCAACTTAACCAATACTCCACGGTAGACTTTCAGCTAGCCCTGGCAACAAAATCAGCAACTGGAGATTCCAGAAAAAAACGACTCCTGCAAGATTTTGTGCAAGGGCACCCACTTTGATATGTCACTGGTGCTAGATTAAACAAGCACCGTCTTAAGGCCATAAAATTTAGATTTACCAATGATACCCATTTGCATTCAAGGGTCCATGATCTCTAAGACTGAAAAGAACCTGAACAGTGGCATGGGTGCAAGCACAAGGAGATAGAAACCAAGTACAATCAAACATCGCTGTAACAAACCCAGTTTATAATGAACCAGTTTACAACAATCCCAACTTGCAGGATTATTTTTCAATTGCATTATTGCCAAAGAAGGGAAGGGGGTGAGAGCCAGAATTCCTGGGTTCTCTGGGAAGGAAGTGGAGGCTGGTGGGTTAGAGCAAGGGGGCTGGGAGTCAGGACTCCAGGATTCTCTGGGAGGGAAATGGGGGCTAGCGGGTTAAAGCAGAGGGGTAGAGATCCAGAACTCATGGGTTTCTGGGAGAATGGGGGCTAGTGAGTTAGAGCAGGGGAGCTAGATGCCAGGACTCTCCATTTTCTAGGAATGGTCAGCAGCTGGCACATGACTCAAAACATGCAGGAGTTACCCTAAATCGCATACTTGCACATATTTGCATCTATTACCTGTAAACTGCACAGCTTTACTGTTACACTAAGCAACTATGAAAACAAAGATAAATGATTTCCACACACTATAACGTGTTCTTAAATTTACATGGCACGTACAGCACACTCCACTTTCTTGTGACAATGAGTCTGCAGTGGATAATGGTTATATTTAGCACAGAATCAAATCTTAAAAAAAACACAGAGAAAGAACTATCAGGTAAAAGGATCCATAATAAGGAGCATTCCTTTCATATATTATAATACATACAAAGCCTAACTGTTCAATGCACTTTATTTTAACCTTGATAATGATACCCAGTTCTGAATTCTAGTAGCATCCAGTAATGCAACTACTGTAAAGGTTCTGTCATATCTTCTATTCTTAAACGCCAATTGTCAGACATTTATAAAACCTGGTCACTTCACAGCAGCTGTTTCATAGGTCAATAGAAGTAGACTGGCCTAAAATATGCTCCATCAGAAAACAAAAAAAATATTTTACACAAGCATAATCCTATATCGTCTATACCATTACACAAATATTGCCATGTAATACAACTCTAGATCACAATTTAAAGCTTATATCAAAAAACACCAAGCACCCAAAATACAGTCCCACGCCATGGAATTCACTCCCAAGTTATCAAACACTCATCATTAATGCTAAAGATTTGTCTGAAAGCCATTTTCAAATTAGTATTTTGCCCATATTCCTTTCTGGCTTCAGGTCATTTCTTTTGCAGTATATCACAATTTACTCTGCTCATAGAAATTGTCAGGACACAGGAAAAAATTAAACTGAATGTCATGGATTTACTAACGTTACACTCGAGATTATATAGCAAACTGCTAGCGTCTAATTTCTGATCGATTAAATTAATTCCCTCAAGAGGCATTTGGGAGAACACTTATTGCAAATATCAAGTGAGGGAATTATACCATTTCTTAATGGATGTGGAAAGAATTAATCCATGTATTACATGTTTCTTACACATCCAGGATCACCAATCACAAATGTTCAAAAATAAATTGGGCTTTAGAAATCATGAAATTTGGTTAAACCGTGAGAAACTTGAGAAATAATTTTGTGGGTTCTTTCCATACACCCTCTTGAATGACTCGAGTCTTTACGGTGCACTGCAGTCACAACTTAAAACTTTCCTCTGAAATCACAATGGGTCGATGTTTCTTTTTTTAAAATTAAAAAAGAAGATTCTCTCCTTCATCGGTAACTAGAACTTTAATATCATCTAAAATTATAAGATGCACTTTAATTGTGAAAAGGCTAAAACACTGCTAGTGAATTAAGTTAAGCAGACATGCAAATGCTTTGTGCCATACATATAGGGTGTTTTTTAATGAGCAAGGCTTGAGAAAGGGTCACAGCCACGGAGCACTCACGCACGTGGAGCAAGTGAAGAGCGATTCTAATGGGTGGCTCCCAGAGTGGCCACCATGCCTATGCAGGCAGCCTCCACACAACTCATACAAGCAACTGTTCCCAGTCACCCACACTTGGCAACATACCCCACCACAAGCCCCACCCAACTGCCCACCCTCTGCAATGACACACAACCCCAGACACCATGTAACCCCTTGTAAACAGCTGTAACCCCTTCCTGCCCATAATCCCAGGAGCCAGTGCAGCTGCTGGCAGACCCGATCAACAAGGGAGGTGCATATGGGAGGGACACACAGAACACTGCTGTCCTCCATGGCGTTGGCTCTACTATCGTGTGTTGCATGGGTTTGTTGATCCTTGAGCTAACGTGGTGTTGTATTTCACATACACGTCCTTTAAGAGCTGCCCAGTAGGGCTGTGGGTGGGACCAGAAAGGAGCAGGCCCAAAGACCTGTCTGCTGGTGCGGGTGGATGCCCTGGTTCGTATGGACAGGAGATGCATGGGCACCTATCCCCACACAACTTTTTGGCTGACACACAGCACGCTGGATTTTTCAGCAGTGCCGCATGTACAGTCAGAAGTGGGTGCTGCGTGGATCACAGGAGCACACATCCTTACGCACCACCTTCAAACAAGGGTTCAGGTAAGTGGTCCATGGGTGGCCATGTGTGGCAGCATCTTGTTTAAAAACACCCATAGAATTCGCCTTCAAATGGAAAGTATCTGGGTTCATTGATATATGTTATATGTTAAGACTGATGCCTGGTTTACCAAATTAAACCAACCAACCGAGGGCTATTTTTTCAAATTATAACAGAAGTGGGAAACCTCAGGCCTGGAGGCCAAATATGCTCACTCCTAGTTTTTGTTTGGCTCCTTTCCAGTTTCTGGATCTGGCCCCTGGATCCAGCTCCTACCCCCAAGCACTGAAAAACTGGGCCCAAAGTAAGGGAGCGGAGATGAGAGCATGCACATAAGGATAGAGAATGGATCATTGCACAGATTCATGACCTGGACCCTCCTCTTCCTGAGCGCACCTCTCAAGCAGCCCCACCCCCAGCTTCTTTGTGGCCCTTGGAGCTTGGACTAATTTTCAAAGTGGCCTCCAGGAGGGAACAGGTTCCCCAACCCTGGCATTTAGGTGCTCTTTTGCATGCACACCTGCAGTTATTTTGCTCATAGAGTTTAAGCATGCAAGTCACTAAACTATACATTCACTTGACTTTGATACAGTTGATCATCGGGTACTGTTGACACAGCTGTATGACCTGGCAGGGGTTTGCGAGACTGCTCTTGAGGGGTTCTGCTCATTCCTGGCTGGAAGAACCTAGAGGGTGGTGATGGCTGGTTGTTTACTGTTCCCTCAGGAGCTTCCTTGTGGGGTCCCACAGGGTTTCATCTTGTCCCAATTCCTGTTCAATGCATATCTGAGGCCCCTGGGCAAGGCCGTACAGAGATTTGGGGTGAAGTGCCATCAGTATGCTGATGACACTGAATGCGGTCTCTCTTTTTCATCTGATCCAGGTCCCGTAGTCTCTGTGCTTATCCAGTGCCTGGCTGCCATTGGGGAGTGGATGCGGGTGAGCCGACTGAAGCTGAATCTAGATAAGACGGAGGCGATAATTGCTGGCTGGCCTTGTGGCCTGGGCAACACAGGAATCCCCATTATTGATGGGGTACAGCCAACTTTGGTCACTCAGGTTCACAGCCCTGGAGTGCTCTTGGATCCATTCCTGTGCCTGGATTGCCAGGTTGTGGCAGTGGCCAGGAGCACTTTTCACCAACTTCATCTGGTGAGAAGGCTGCAACCATTTTTTATCAGATTCAGATTTGTCCATCGTCATCTATGCCTTTGTAACCTTGAGGCCAGACTACTGCAATGCGCTCTACGTGGGGCTGCCCTTGATGACCGTTCAGAAGCTGTAATTGGTTCTGAATGTGGCAGCACATCTTCTGTCCGGCAAGTTGCCGGAAGCACATTACACCAGTGCTCTAGAGTCTGCACCGCCTACCAATAGCTTTTTGGTTACAATTCAAAGTGCTGGTCTGACATATTAATGAAATGGGCCCCAAGTATCTGAAAGACTGCATCTTCCCTCATGTCCTATCTGAGCCTCTGATATCAGCTGGGAGTGCCCTCTGCCCATGACGTTTCTACAACAAAGGCACACAGTGAAGCGTAGTTCTCTTTGATGCCTCACAATTATGGAACTCCCTATCCCTTGAAGGTTCATCTAAGCCCAAGCCTAGTGATCGTCCAGAAACTATGTAAAACCATTCAGTTTGGCCAGGCATTTGGCAGCAGAGACAGGGTTGGGTAAGTGGCTAGGAGAAAGTTTGGTGGACTTTTTAGATATTTTTATAGATGTTTTTATGTTGTAAGCTGCCCTGAGCCTTAATAGGAAAGGTGGGGTATATATTTAAATAAAATAAATTTGCAAAATATGATTCCTACAAACTTTATTGCTCACTGTTGAGTCAGTGACTTTGTTTATAATTGTATGCATGCGAGTTCATCTGTTGGTGCAAGGTTTACTGGGTTTTGCCAACACAGTTTCCATAGCGGCATTTGGTGCACTGAATGAAATACACTACATTTTCGGATTTGCAGATGTAGTTTTCTTGTATTTGGAATGGTTTCCTGTGGGGGGTATTGACAGCGGTGGTGGTAGAAATGTGTTGGTACGTTTTTGCATCTACTGTTCTGGCAAGGTTTTCTTCCTGCTGACATTGGGTTCTCCTGGGTGGTGGGTAGCTTGCTCCGGATGATCTATTGTGAGAGGTTCGGGGGTTGTTTAAAGGCCAGAAGTGGTGGTTCAGGGAAGACTTTTCTTAGGGTTTTGTCCCCATCAAGTATGAGTTGTAGTTGTTGGATGATGCCATGTATAGCTTCCAGCGTGGGGTGGTAGGTGACGAAAAGGGGTGTGCGGTTAAACGGTTCCTTCTTTCTGTATTCTAACAGGTTCTCTTGAGGGATTTGAGTGGCTCATTCTATAATTAGATCTACTTCTCTGTTGGAGTGTCCTTGTTTTGTGAAAGTGGTTTTAAGTAAGGTGAGGTGAGCATTACAGGTCTGTTTGTCAGAGCAGATTCTGTGGTGTCTGAGTGCCTGGCTGTAGATAACTGGTTTTTTGGTGTGTCTTGGGTGGTTACTGGATAGGTGGAGGTAGGTGTGGTGGTCTGTTGGTTTCTTGAATATTGTTGCCTGTAGGTTGCCATTGTGCATGCTGACAGTGGTGTCCAGGAAGCTGATACTGATGTGGGAGTATTCTAGGGTTAGTTTGATACAGGGGTGATGACTGCTGAGGTTGGAGTGGAATTCTAAGAGCAAGTCCAGATTGTCTGTCCAGATGATGAAAATATCACCTATGTATCTGAGGTATAGAAATGGTTTGGTGGTGCATTTTTCCAGGTATTCCTCTTCCAGGTGGCCCATAAAAAGGTTAGCGTCATTTTAGTACCCATAGCTGTGCCCTTTGTACATTGTATTCGTCATTGAATGTAAAGTTGTTGTGCGTAAGGATGAAATGGATGAGCTTTGCAATGTGCTTTGGGTGGATAACTGAAATTTCTCTGTTGTCCTTCTCTTATGTGGCGAAGTTTGCACAGGAAGTTGCTGGTATCTTGGATGAAGATAGGTCTTTGTCTGGCAAGACCTAGGGTTTATTTAAATAAACTTATGTTCATTTAAATAAATTCATTTAAATTATCCCTATGATCAGGAAGGGCAGAAAGGCATAGAGAAGACCCCGAGGCCATGGCTGTTGAAGTGCATCTATTGCCTTTGTGTAAGGGTCCCTCGTCCTGGAGAAGTATGCCTCTGGTTTTCTGTTGTGGCGTGAGGTTAAGAGATCCATGACTGTGCAACCCCAGGTCCAGGTTACCGACCAAAAGGGAAAAGTCATGTAAGTTCCATTCCCCTGGGTCCACATGCATGCAACTCAGCCAGTCGGCTTCCATGTTGTCCTCTCCGCGGATGTGTATTGCGTTTATCGAGGTGATTCTTGTCACTGCCCATCTGAACAGGGACCGTGCTTCCATTTGTAAGGCTTTGGACCTCGAACCTCCTTGATGTTTTACACAGGCCATTGCAGACGTGTTGTCTATTTGTATCAGCACATGGGAGCCCTTTATCACATCCCTAAATTAGCGAGAGCCAGACGGATCACTCTGAACTCTGGTAGGTTTATACTGGGTCTTGTCTCTACCGGAGACCACTTCCCCTGGATGTCATGTGGGCTCCCCAGCCTCTGAGACTGGCATCTATTGTAATCATAAGTCTTGGCGGTTCCCTCATGAGAACTCCTCTGATGAATGGTGTGGGGGATGTCCACCAGAGCAATTCTCTTGCCAAGTCAGGTGTAATCTGCACCTTCTTCCTTGTCCTGCTCATGATCTGGTTCTGAATGGGTCAGAATAGGGGGGGGGGGGGGGGG
>QEPC01013547.1:2410498-2445258 GCA_003113815.1 Sphenodon punctatus
GGGGGGGGGGGGGGGGGGAGAGGGGGCAACGGTACAAACAAGAGATTTAAGAATTGCGTTTGTAACCAGGCCCCTTTCCACACCTACCGCGAGAAAGCATGTCCTGGCTTTTATGCTAGCTAGAGTCCGAGATCAAACTGGTTTTTAAATGGGCCCTACATTATTACACAGACAGACACATGTAGTTCATGCAACAAAGCCAAACATCAGTATTAGCATCTTGGAGTACACAACCATAAACATTCTTCTTGACAAATACATCAGAATTAGTCTGAGACTTTTGTTAACAAAATAATAATAATAAATATTTAATGTGCAATCCTGAGTAGAAGTCAACTTAACATAGAATGATTCAGATACTGAAATACTCGGTTATGCTGTAATGAAATCTTCACTAAGGGGACATACTCTCTATAAAAACTGTGCATAGAATCCTGTGCAGGAAAAAGTGAGAAACAGGAGTAACTACTTCAGTTTAATTAAATCAAAGTAACAACTCCACTTCAGTATCATTCACACTACAGCTGCAAAGGGAAGTAGTTACTTCGCAATCTTCCCCCAATGATCATGACAAACTGTTATCTTTCTCTTTTTACATCAAAGTGAAGTGTTCACACTAAAGCTAATTCAAAGTAAAAAGTGCAAGGAGTGTATGTGCTCCTCATTTCTCAGGAGTACATACTTCTATTTCGACTCCAGAATAATTTGTTTAAAGCTACTGATGTGTGAATTATTCAGGAATACAAGTGATTTTGAAACGTGGTCTGCACTGAGGTAGACTTGCGTCAATATTTAAACACCAGTCACCAGCGTTATCTAAATTGAGCATACATACACCTACATAAATCCACAAAGGAGTCACTTAAGCTACTCTCACTTAACAGAGCACCCTTTGAAGTATAAATAGGAATGATCCAATCATATCTTAAGTTCTTTGTCTACTTTGAAAGAAAAAATATGGTGAAATACAGGTTAAACAAACTTCTTCCAGATCACAAGTTAAGGTCGTTGAGTAAAAGCAGCTTTTCTTTCTTTTCTTTTCTTCTCTTTTTTTTTGGGGGGGGGGAGGAGTTAAATCCTGCAGTTTGACTTGAACGTATTAGTTATTTTTATTTATTTATTAAAATGTATACACCATCCTTCCCCAAAGGCTCAGGGTGGCTTATAAAAACACAAAGAGAAAAATAGTAAAAATACAAAATAATACTCTAAAATCCCCACCCTCACAACAAAAACCCACCTACTCTTCCTCTATCCCCGACTGCCAAAAAGAAAAGCTTTGCATCACCTCTGGAATATTTATTTATGCTCCCGTCAGGTTCTGGCAGACCTTCAGAGGGAGCTCCATAGTACTGGGGCAGCAACGGAGAATGCCTCTCTGCAGACACTTGTTGTACAGACAAGATTGGCCAGTGGTATCTGCAAGAGGGTGCTCCTGGCTGACCGCAGAGGGTGCCGTGGAGCATGGAAGGAAAGGTGGTCTTTAAGATATATGGGGCCCATGCCATTTAGGGCTTTAAAAGGTCAAACCCAGCACCTTAAATTGTGCCTGGAAAGCTATAGGAAGCCAATGCAGACTATAGAGAACTGGGGTTATGTGTTCATGGCAACCCACCCCTAAAAGGAGCCAGGCCACAGCATTCTGCACCAGCTGTAGCTTTCGAACAGTCATCAAGGGCAGTCCTACGTAGAGCACATTGCAGTGGTCTAGCCTTGAGGTAATGAAAACATGAATGATATTGGCCAGATCAGAGACAGAAAGAAAATGCTTCAAGCCTTCTCACCAGATGGAATTGATGAAAGGTGCTTCTGGCTACCCCCACAACCTGACAATCCAGGAGCAGCAGAGGATCTAGAAGCACACCGAGGCTGCGAGCCTGAGAACCCTGAATAACTACATGGGGCCGGACCCCCTCAATAACAGGGGTCCCAATCCCGGTTATTGAGTCCCTCCCAGTCACAAGATCGGGCAGCCATCATCACTTCAGTCTTGTCTGGATTCAGCTTCAGTTGGCGCACCCTCATCCAGTCCCCAACAGCAGCCAGGCACTGGGAAAGCACCGAGACTATGGGATCTGGGTAAAATGAAAAAGAGAAGTAGAGCTGGGTGTCATAAGCATACTGATGGCACCTCACACCAAACCTCTGGATGATCTCACCCAGTGGCTTCAGATACACATTGAGCAAGAGGAGACACAGAATGGAACCCTGCAGGACACCACAAAGGAGGTCCCATGGGAACGAAGAGCAATCTCCCATCACCACCTGCTAGGACCTCCCCAACAGGAATGAACAGAACCACTCAATAGCAATCCCACACACCCCTGCCAGGTCCCACAGATGTGTCAACAACACCTCATGGTCAACTGTATCAAAAGCTGCTGAAAGATTTAAGATGATCAACAGAGCACAATTCCCTCTGTCAATCTCCAGGAGTAGATTATCAACCAAGGCCACAAGCACAGTCACCATGCCGTACTCCAGACAAAAACCTGACTGAAATGGGTCCAGGAATCCAAAAGCATTGATATGAGTCTGAAGCTGCTGTGCAACCACCTGTTCAATAACCTCCCCTAAAAAGGGAAGGTTGGAGACAGGACGATAGCTGGCTGGGGAGTCAGCATCCAAAAATGGTTTCTTAAGCAGGGGTCGGACCACTACAATTTTAAGGTTGTCCAACAACCTACCCTCCTGAAAGGGAGGCATTGACAACCCCAGCCTGCAACATACATTAGTATTACACTAGAGAGAATACTGAAAGTTGTAATATGTTTACATGTCTATTTACAAAAGATGACAAAAAGGGTTAACATTAAAAAATTCAGCTAAATTCAAAATATGCTCATTAACAGCTATCATAAAACAACATTTTGAGTCAATTAAATATTTGGGCCTAAAATGACTAAGAGCTCGATTTCCATTTTACAAAAGTGACATGGCAGCTCCTCTGGTGCAAGAGCTTTTAAGATCAAAGCTCAAGTCACATAGGAGTTTTCTAAAACTTTATGCTGTGTAATAGGATTATAACAACAACCCAGAAGAACTGTGGCACAAGACAGGAGTGACCCCCAATGCAACATAGGCTCAAAGAACACAGAAATCATTGGTGTTTGTTTTGTTTTTTAGATCGACACATGGCTTGTCCCCAGGGTAGCCAGTTAATAGGACACACCAATATCTTCTGTTTTGTAGCAGATACTTTGTTATTTTGGTATGAAAAGCCAAAGTTTCCACAGCTCGAATCTTCATGCACCTCAGACTGCTCTACAAACTGTGGCTGGTCCCAAATTCTGAATGTCTTGGGCCCTTTTTTATTAAATTTGTATATAGCCCCAACAATGTACCTAGTACTGAACAATCATTAAAATGTACAATTGAGGGGAGACAAGGGAGAGGGGAATATAGGGATAGACAGGGATACATTCACTAAATTGAGAAATCACAGGTTGTCCTTAGCTTAGCTACAGCAGAGAATGTAAGGACAGTGAAAGAGGGTGAATCAGTGAGCAATCTGCATGGATGAGAACCTAAGGAAAGCCTGGCCAGAGAGATAGGTTTTCAGGAGGGAAGATGGGAGGGTGGAGCAGAGCGAATGTGATCAGCGAGGGAGTTCTACGTCTAGGGGGTAGCATGGGAGAAGGGGAGAAGATGGTTCAGGAAGCAGGATACTCAGGGTTTGGGGGGAGGGGATGAGGGTGGTGGCAAACGAGGAGTCAAGCGTCCCAGTAGGAATGTAGCAGGAAACAATTGCAGAAAGATAGGGGGAGCATGGCTATAAGGTGTTTTGAAAGTAAAGGCAAGGAGCTTCTGCAGAATTGAACGGGAGCAGAATTAGCGGAGGGAGGAGACGGGTGAACATGATTAAAGCAGTGGGTGAGGTGGAGGACCTTTGAAAGTGGAAAACTGAACAGAAGTAGGAGTGCAAGTTGACAGCAGGGAGGGCAGTAAGGACTGAGGTTGCAGCAGCCAAGGGAAGAGATGACTAGAGCATGGACTATGGGTTTTGGCAGTGGAAGCAGTAAGGAAAGACTGGATTTTATCAAGGTTATGCAGAGAGAAGTGACTGTTCATAGCAACAGACGGGATCTGAGGTGGAAATGAGACTGAGGAGTCAAAGATGAAACCCAAGGCAATATGCCTGAGGGATAGGCTGGATGGTGACACCATCAATGAAAATTGAGAGGGAAGGAGAGGAAGGTTTAGGGGAGAAGATGAGGATTTCAAGTCTAGGGCATATTGAGCTTGACTTGATGGGGAGACATCCAAGCAGAGATGTCGGAGACAGTTAACAAGGCAAGAAAGATGAAGGGGGAGACAAAGTGGTTTGAATAATATCTTTTACTAGACCAACTGCTGGTGATGCTGTTGAAGGGGGAGAGAGAGAGAGTTGTGTCAACAGATGAGACTGGAAACCATGAAATTCACTGCGTCTGCCCAGTAATAGAGTGTAAAGGGAGAAGAGATAAGGGCCAAGGACAAAGACTTGGGGATCTCTGAGGCAGAGATGGTATCACCTAGAGAGAGACTGAAGGAACCATTTCAGAACAAAGCCCCAGAAACCAAGGGTGTGAAGTAAAACAAAGAGGAAAGAGTGGTTGATGATGGCAGAGAAATCAAGTAGGACAAGGACAGAATAGACACCCCAAGACTTCACTATGGAGAAGGATATTGGTGATTTTGGCAGTTAGAAGGCTTATTGGGCACATAGTGAATCGTCAGATGGAAAAATAATTTAATTTTTCCACTGATAAGCCTCTCAGGGATCAGGTTACCTTCTGAGCTCACACTCTCCAGCAACCAAGGCAACAGACATTTTTTTAATTAAGGCTTAGGACTCCTGAGGTGCTCTAACAAGCTACACTGAACTTGCCAACAGTCGGTGAACCATAAGGGTTTTTTTTGTTTTGTTTTTTAAAACCCTCTCATATTGCACTTTCTACACTTGAAAATTGGTTCTGTGTAATTAGATTTCAGGCGAGTCAAATTAACTCCTGCCTTTGGAAACCTTTTTTTAAATCAAGTGACAAGAATATACAGAGACTCCTGGAACTGCTCCCAATCAAAACCATCCTGATCAAGAAGCTCTCGTCTGCAACACGTCTTCCAAAAGATTTACAGTCTGGCCCCAACTTATCAATCTTGAGTCTGATCCAGCTTTTTTGTGGATTCTTAAAGGGAAGCCAAAATCAAGAGTAACAAAAACTTTGTAGTAGCCTTAACTTTGAAGTGATTAGTGTTGCTCCATTATTTTCCTATCTTTTTTACTCTCAAGACACACATCCATTTAACTGTGAAACTAGTTTTCTATTACTTTAATTCTTCTTAATAGAGAAAAATGTTACAAACACAATTGCAACGTACAGTGATTTTACCATGCTGGCTACTGTAAGTGATTAATAAAAAGCCACAGGAAACTGGATAAAAATAGTAATTTGACAAACATTAAATCAAGCCGATTAAACAGATTTTTTTTAATTCTCTCCTGAGAGAACTCTGCAAACCTTTGACAAAACATTAATTTGCATTTCCCTTAAAATAGTTTTGATTCACAGATACTGCACAAAATACATCTGGTATTATATGCAGTACAGGGCAGTGTGATGTAGCAGTGCAAAATAAAGTCCATATTAACTTCTTCACCTTGGAAGCAAAAACAAATGATATAATCAAGTTCCTGTTGCAGCAAACCATTGTAAGCGTGAATAATGATGGGTAATTTTATTTCCCCCTCCATCACACTCTAACCTAATTTTCCAGGTAAAACTATTCATGCAGCATTTCCATTTGAATTCATGATACCAGTTAAGTCAGTTCAGAAGCAAGATAAAATGTTATCTTAGGAGGCATGTTTTTACATTCCAGAAAATTCCAAATTTAAGTATTTCCCTGTATTTTAATCTACTCGCAGAAGTAAGCATAAAGATACAATACTCTGTCTATGTTATATCAAGAATACTCTAAACATAGACCGCTTGCACACGTACTGATTTTTGTGTGAGGTGAAGGTAGCAAATCATGGAAAAGAAAATTCCTGCTGGGCCACTTGCCCACGTTATTTTCATTCTGTTTTGGGGGAGGAGCAGCAGAAGGTCATGTGACCATATGGGATCTGTTATTAAATTTAACAGATCTATGCACACGTTACTAAATTTCCTATGAAAATTCATAACATGCCATTGGGTTTCCCTCCACCCCACCCAAGTATCTCTGCATGCTTTGCAATTAAAAAGTTGGGTCCCCCACACAAATATCCCTGTGTGCTTTGCAACTGAAATGGCAGGTTCATCCACCTGTCAAGTATCCCTGTGCACAGTGATGTGGGGTGGAAGATTTTCCACTACCAAATTTTTTCATAGAAAATTTTCCAGGGCTATAGGAAATTTTGCACAGGAAGATGTTCCGATTCAGAATTTTCTTATACAAATTAATGTTAATGCAGATAGGAAAATTTGTATGGGAAAATGCAGATAGGAAAATTTGTATGGGAAAATTTTCCAGAAAATTTTGTAGGTCAAAATTTTCTGGAAAACCCACATCACTGCTTGTGTGCTTTGCAATTTCCCCGTCTATGATAAACATGGCTGCAGGACATGGAAATCGGTATCAATATCGATATTAGTACTGATACCGATTTCAAAGATTTTATTTTCGGTATCGGTATTGTTTGGCCCTGAGACACTTAAATTTGTTATTTTTATGTCTTGTTATATTGTTAATGTTTGTTTTTTAAAAAGTTATTATAAAAGTTGTATCTGTTACCAGCTGAGTTTGACCTGTCCAATCTTTTACCCCTCTGTGCTGCTTCTGGCAGGCGGCAGAATCTCATTATATGTTTGCATATACAACTTGTCAGATCCCTACCGGACAGCAGCAGCACATGTAGCATATTAGCCCCACAATGAGCCAGCAGGGTCTCAACTTGCAGACAGCCCCCCAGGAGGACTGCTGGGGATCACATCAATAATGGGGGACATTGGTGGCCTGGAGGAACATCATGTCTCCAAAAATCAGGCCTGTGGAGTTTGGGGCGTGGTAATGGGCTGTGGCTGCTGCTGCATGCTACCACTCCACTGGCACGGCCCCTACCACCTCTGCCACGTGCCTCATTGTCTGCCTTACGGGCAGCAGACCGGCCTCTCCTACTTCCCTTCTCGATGTCTTCCAACCCAAAGAATGCACACAAAGATTTTATATCTTTTTTTTAATTCAAATTTTTTATCTAATATTATATATATATATATATATTATANTACACTAACTCTAGTAACTGCTATTAACTATTCTAAAATCTATGGAACTAAATGGAATATTATATCTACAAAGGCCTAGTCCTACAAACACACGATTAAATATTAAAACTGAATCACTACAGACTATCTCTATCTATCTCTATAACTAAGCTAACTCCTACATCTATCTATCTATCTATCTATCTATCTACACAGGGATGGGGGCGGAGGGGGGAATACAGACAGATCTCAACAAACAACACAGGGAGGGGTACAAAACTGAAATGAAACCTAAATCAATCTAATGCTACTCTAAATAAATCCAAAAACAGGGGAAGGGAATCAGGGATGGAATATATAGTGGGAGGAGGGGGAGGATTCAATGGAGGGTAGGGAGAAAGAATACAGGGATGGGTAAAAAATAAAAACAACACCTAAATCTATCTAATCTAATCTAAATGATACTAGGGAGGTAAATGTGTGGGATGGGTGAAATAGGAGGAGGATGGCAATGGATTGGGAGGAACACAAACTGCTGGGAGAGGGAGACTTCTGAAAACGCCTGCTGACAGGAACAGTGGCTAGCTCAAAAGCAGTTGGAAGGGGAGAGGGCAATGACTTTTGTTACTTGCTGTGCCCACCTTACCACAAGCCCCATTGGCTCTGTGCAGCCTAGCCCCCCCACCCTTCCCCCCCGTCCAATCGCAGACTGCGAAGCCAGTGGTCTGAGCAGAAAAGGGATGGTGATTGGGCAGACTGGCTGCTACTCCAAGCCTCTCCACCCCTGGTGCCAGGAAGTCTGCTCCTCAGCTGCCTCCCCCCTCCCTGGGCCCTTCCAGTCAAGTTTTTCCCGCCCGAACTCATCCGAACGGTACCGAACTGTTCGGTCATTTTCGAGTTTGGATCGAGGTCGGTTCGGTTCGGTCGTCCGAACAGACCAAATTCGGTCCGAACTCCGAACATCCAAACCGCGTTCACACATCCCTACTAAACATACATCAACAGTTCAAATAAGCAAATGTCATTACTACAAACCAGGCCAGTTTCCCCAGATGTACAGAATGTGCCCTGTGACAGAAAAAGAGGTTTTCCTAACTTATAGCACTTGCTTTCAATGTACGGCTTGTTTTGAAAAACTGTCTCCAGTACTGAATTCCATTTTTCTCTCATCTCTTTAAGCTACACTTCTGACAACTGAGCAAATTACTCTGAATCCACTACACATGAAAGGAGACATTAAAAGTATAAATGTGGCACATCAAAAGAATTAGTTCCAGAAGAATACACAATGCAGGCTTCAGAAAAAAATAAGCTCTACAACCCCACCTATTGGATATTTTTAAAGCATCCTTATACAGAAACTATTTACTTACTTAAATTCAAGATTTATACTGATGCATCCTACATCCATTTTAAGTTATGGTCACAAAGAAAAATGCTGCATATCAATATTAGTATCTTACCTTACATTTTTCACTGCCATTTGCTTATGCTTCAAAGGTTAGACTCTGGTTTTGTCTGACCAGGGTCTGAGGGGACTACAGATATAGGGAAAGTTTCGGAAAAATGCTCCAGAAGTGAGCATAAGAACCACTCCACACTTAATGGGCACACACAAATTTTATTTATTTAAATTTCTCTCTCACCCATCTCATGGGCTCGAATATAATCATCATGATGCTTAATATAACAGTGCCAACAGTCAGTGGTCAGTTTCTACAGGGCAGCAACAGTAGGAGCAATAAGTGGAGCCAAATCCATGTAAACGGAGGAAAGAGTCTGAAACTTTTACCTTGTGTAAATAAGACAAGGGGTCTGTGAAGCAACAGAGGTATAATATCTGAAGAGAGACAAGGTCTTCAAAATAGGAAGGACAAAATGCCAACATGTGAAACAAACGGAAAGGTCAGATATATATCACTAACCAGAACGAAAAAGTAATCCATATGTGAGTCTAGAACAGACATAAAAATTGCATTAGCTGGACTTTATCAGAGATGTCACTTCATGCAGGGTTTATTACAGTAATTTATGCTGTACCAAGGTCCTCATATTAAAGAGGAAGTTGTAAACATAATTTTTTATCTTATTTTATAATGGCTCATACGCATCTCACTTCCATTGAAGGTTTATTACAACTTCTGCAAAGGTGTTTAGAAGCTGCAAGGAAACCAAAGCAACTCACCCATATAGGCTGAAAGTCTGATTCACAGACAGGAATACTCCCAAAATCAGAATACTCCAAAGACCTTATTGTTCCACGTGTTTTGTTTTGGGAAAACTCTGACATTGATTCAATACCTCCATTTAATTAATAATGGAAGTGCAGTTGCGCCTCCATTAGTTAAGGCGAGATGGAGTTCCCATTGTATCTCTGCCTATCTGTAACATGGTGATTTTCAGCCACTGACTTTCCCACTGAGACTCACTGAAAACTTTTGCTGGGGATTTCTCTTTTAATTGGGGGTCTACGTGAACACTGCTTGCTTAGGAAAGGAAAGCCCAATCTTGAGCAATCGCTGTTGACTTCGGGAATCTGAAAAAGTTCCTGTTTTAATAAAAAACAAGTTTAAAGTTTGGAAGGGAATCCTTATGTTGTGCATGCGCATTGCCATGCTCTTGGTACCATTGGATAAACATTGTGTCTGTTCTTTCACATGGTCTTGGTACCGTTGGATAAACATCGTGCCTGTTCTGTGCATTTCACCGGATTATGCTAGCAAAGTTACGGAATTGAAAGTATAGGAAAAGCTTCTTATGCAGCGCATTCATGTTGAATTCAGTTGAGCCCGCCATACGCCACCAGGTGGCATTTGCTTCCCTGTTGCAGCCGGCAGCGGCAGGAAACTTCCCCTCCCAAAAAGAAAAAGCGGCAGTTGCACTGAAACTGACATGGCTGTATACAGCCAGTCACACTGAAACTGACATGGCTATGTGTTGGCGTCTCTATTAGTTCTCCCTCTATTAGCCACCTCCCTTCCTTCTGCTTGCCGCTTGATTCCAGCTGTTGCCCCCATCTTTTTTCCCATCCAAGAACAAGACACACAAACAGAGAATGAGGGTGTGTGAAGTAAAACCAGTTGGAAGTGATGAACTGATGATCAGAGAGACCGGTAAGGAGGTACCCAGCTGGGCGCAGCCTCTGCTGTGCTCCCTTCAGCTCGGGCGCGCATTGCCAGCATTGCCTGTCCCCCACCCACCTATCGTTGTAGTAAGGAGAATCCCAGATCAGCACAGCTTCTATCCGTTTCCCTCATCCCCTCCCCCGCCTAAGGAGGTGGAGAGCCCAAGCCTGTTGAGGGCGACAGGCAGATCTGTGTGTCTGTCTATCCTATGTATTAAACTTCTATGCACAGAGGTACAAGTGAAATGGTCTTCCTTTAATAATGTTATTCAGGCAGCTTCACGCTGGGTGGGGAGGGGAATGGCTTTAGGCGCATGGAGTCCAATATCAATTGGGATCACAGAGCTTTCTGTAAATGATTTGATCACCTCCACCTACCCCCTCCTTAGGATCCTAATCCACAGTATGGGAACCCCTGATTTAGACCATGTGGTGAAGGCATAAATGAAAGCCTTCCTCCGCAGCTGGGACATATGACTTTTTGTGAGTCACTTTTGCTAACCAAAAACCTTATTAAATTCCATAATCAAAAAAACCTCCTGTTTATGATAGTTAATGCTCTTGCAAATTCAATCATGCAATTAAAAGCATAGAAATTGCATGTTAAAGCTCCTGCATTAACAGTGAAGCTGGATACAGGAGAGTGTGAGCTGGCCCCTCACCCCATCTATCCTTTCATTTGGGTTGGGGAGAATGGGTCAGCTAAGTAATGGCTCCGAACCGTCTCTTTCAACCTGTAGTCCCCACTGCCCTCCCAGACAACTTAGGAGTTGGGCTCCCATACTCCCTCTTTATCTAACCTACTAGGTCCCCACCCTTTGACAGAGAGGTCAGGAGTCCTCCTGGCTTCTACCCCCTCCATCACACTCTAACCCAGTACGCTGCACTCCCTTCATAGGTAATCCAACAGTATTGGTTTCCAGACTGATCTGTTCTCCCTTGCTCTCAACGTTGTAACAGACAACCCAGAAGTCCTGGGTCCAAGTTGCCCCTTCTAACCCCCACCCCTCTTACACAGAACTCCAATATCCTGAGAAATACATCTGTCTATCTGTTCCATATGGAACAGGAGTAAAGGTCTGTTTGTGGAATGACAAAACAAACAAACAGGACAGGAAGTGGAACAGGGAGGGAGGCTATAGGGAGTCAAAGAATAGGAACTGAGCTATGGTAAGTGGCTACAATGATACAAGTGCTCCCACAGGTATCCCATCAGTCTTCTGCATCATTTGTTTTACTCAGAAATGTTTATTTTATCCCTCTTGACATTCCACCCACTTACTTCCTCCTGCAAACTCTTCGTATTCTTTCCTGTACTTCCAACCGTTTCACTTAGTTCATCTAGTGCCTTCATCATTTCACATTCTGTGGTCTTCCCTTTGTACTCCTAAAGATAGCAGCTGTTGTATTCTAGGATGGTCACTTAATTTGATGTTGCAATGACAACAGCATTTATTTTAAAACTGGCATTGCTGTTGCCTCCATTTCTTCCAATTGCCATTCCATTTTATTCATTACAATATGTAACCAACTAAATATTTGTATTAAACATTTGTATACTGCTGTACACAGCTTCAGTGTTGTCAGTGTGCTCTGCTGTCCCATTCTCCCCAACCCAAATGAAAGGATAGAGGGAAAAGAGGGGGTGAGGGACCAGTTCACGCCCTCCTGTCCCCCAGCTTCAGTGTTGCCCCCAACCTGCAGAGGAAGAGTATTGGGGCTGAAAGATAAAGGCAAAGTGTGGGTGCTTGGAGCCTAAGTTGTGAGCACAATATACGAGACTGTACAATGTCTTTACTGCTTACATGGCACATAAGTTAAGGCAGGAGCCTTAACTTGCAATTTCCATGTTTTTTATTGCATGACTAAATTTGCAAGAGCCTTAACTATCATTATAAACTGGAGGGTTTTTTGATTATGAAATAGGCTGCCTTGCTCAGAGCAATTACAACTCCCAGATTAATAATGTCTGTAAGTGAATTCATTTCAGGATACAAACTAGGACTGGACACTTTTTGATACTTCTACCCACAAACCACATTCAGAGATGCAGAAGAGTAGACTTTTCCAGTCCTCCTATCAGAAGCCAGAATATTCTGTTATATCATGTATTATTTTATTTATTTATCTTCTATTTTTATCCTGCCCCTCTCACACTTGACGACTGAGGGCACCTTACAACATGTATAAAATCACAAACATACATATAAAAATATAAAATACAGTATAAAATACACATATACACGTAGATGATCTACATAAAAAATAATTTCCCACACCCTCCCACCTAACCCATCCTCCCTCCCTTCAATGCCTGCTGGAAGAACCAGGTGTTATATTTTCTGCAAAAGGCCAGAAGATCTGGGCTGAGGCAAACCTCTACCAGGAGGGCATTCCACAATGATGGTGAGGCCTCTAAGAACGCCCTCCTGTCAGTAGGGAGTTGCCGATGATGCGGAACCTCCAGGAGGGTGCCCCAAGGCAACCACAGGGGCCACCCAAAGACCCAGGGGGTGAGGCGATCGCTCAGGTCAAAACCAGCATCCTGAATCGGGCCCGAAAGACAATAGGCAGACAGTGCAATGCTCGGAGCACTGGTTGAATGGGCTCCCTGCGGCCTGTCCCTGTGAGGTGACGGGCTGCTGCGTTTTATTTATTTATATTAAAATTTATATCCCACCCCCTCCCGTCAACAGACGGCTCGGGGCGGCTCACAACTACTACATTTATGGCATCACTCATGTACTGAAGTTAACCAATTATGACATAGAGTCTGGTTACGTACCTAAGCCGTGGCAGTGCGGACAGCAAAGAAAGTTTTCTTTGCTGCCCTCATTGCGTCCGCTAAGTCCCTCCCAGCAGAGTTTTTCCGGGTGTTAAGGGGGCTGGTCAGTCGGCCTCCCTCCGCCTGGACTTAGAGTCATCAACTGCATGCTGTGATTTGTTTGTGGACTTTTTTTGCAGAAAAAATTGCTCAAATCCACCATAGTTTAGACGCAACATTTTTAACAGTAGGTGAGCCAGAGGCAGTAGAAGCCCCATCTTGTCCTGTTTTGTGGGATGAATTTCAGGATGTTTCACCCTTGGATGCGGGGGATGCTCTTGGGACTGTTTAAGCCACTTATTGTGAACTAGATCCATGCCCGTCCTGGCTGGTTAAGGCTAGCTGGGAGACATTAGGGCCGTTGCTGGTGGGGATTGTCAACGCCTTCCTTGGGGAGGGCAGGGTGCCGGACTGTCTTAAGGAGGATGTGGTGCGGCCCGTCCTCAGAAGCTATCACTGGATGTTGTCGCCCTGGCCTGCTATCGGACGGTCTCTAACCTTCCCTTTTTAGGGAAGGTTATTGAATGGGTGGTGACTTGGCAGCTGCAGGAGCACCTGGACCAGGTTAATTTTCTCGATCCCTCGCAGTCTGGCTTTTGCTTTGGTTATGACACGGAGACTGTGCTTGTGGCCTTGGTTGATGACCTCTCCTGTGAGTCGGACCAGGGTCGTTCGACCTTGTTGATCCTGTTAGATCTCTCAGCTGTGTTTGATACCATTGATCACAAGTTGTTGGTGACTCGGCTGTGGGACCTTGACTGGTTCCGCTCTTTCCTGGCTGGGAGAACCCAGTATGTGGTCCTGGGTAATTTTTCATCTTCTCCCCGGGATCTCACGTGTGGGGTTCCGCAGGGTTCCATCTTGTCCCCTCTCTTGTTCAATGTGTATATGCAGCCTTTGAGGGAGGTTGTCAGGGAATTTGGTGTATGGTGTCATCAATATGCTGTTGACACCCAGCTACAAGCCCGTCCTGGCTAGTTAAGGCCCTTTCATCAGACTCAGGCCTGGCAGCCTCAGTGCTTACCCAGTGTTTGGCAGCTGTGAGGGATTGGATGAGGGCGAGCCGCCTGAAGTTAAATCCTGACAAGATGGAGGTGATGGTTGTGGGGAAGGCTGGGGGACTGGTGGCCCCCATCATTGATGGGGTCCGCCCTGCCCTAATATCTCAGGTTCAGAGTCCAAGGGTGCTCCTGGACCCGCAGCTCCGCCTGGATGTACAGGTGGTGGCTGCGACAAAGGGGGCACTTCGCCAGTTACATCTGGTGCGTTGGCTTAGGCCGTATGTCTCTGACCTGTTCACTATCGTCCATGCTTTTATTCCCTTGAAACTGGACTACTGTAACGACTCTACGCGGAGCTACCCTTGGTGCTGGTTCGGAGATTGCAGCTGGTGCAGAACGTGGCAGCTCGTCACTGGCTGCCGATAGTCTTCCGGACCCAATTCAAGGTTTTGGTGCTGACCTTTAAAACGGCCTGGGTCCCGCTTACCTGCAGGACCACCTCACTCTCCGGGTCCTAGATTGGCTCTCGAGGTCCCTCAGGCTTCTCAGATATCAACCTTGCGGAGGGCGTTCTCTGTGGCGGCGCTGCGGCTGTGGAACTCCCTCCCGTGTGAGGTCCGCCTGACCACTGACCTCCGCTCTTTTCGTAGACAATGTAAGACCTGACTGCTCCGCCATGCTTTCCCTAACAGAGATAGGGTGGATGGATAAACTGTTTTTATTGTGAGATTTTAACTGTATTTATTGAAATTGTTTTAACATGTTGTTAGCCGCCCCAAGATGCTTTTAGCAGGAAGGAGCGGCATACACATTTTATTAAACTAAACCATAAAACAATGAATACAGTAAAAAACGTAGACAAAGAGGGAAACTAAAACCAATTAAATAAGGTAAGAACAGCCAAACTAACATAACCCCCCTCCTCTCCCACCCTACCCATGCCCTTCCCTGAAGGCCTAGATGAACAGTCAGGTCTTACAGGTCCGGCGGAAAGCCAGCAGACCCGGGGCCAGTTTTGCACTAGCTGCAGCTTCCGAACCATCACCATGGGCAGTCCCACGCAGAGTGCATTGTAATAGTCTAGCCTTGAGGTGACAAATGCATAGATGACAGTGGTGAGATCGGAATCTGAGACATATTGGGCGGAGCCTCCTCCTCCAAACTGAGGAAAGCTACATGTTTGAAGGTATTTTCAAACAAATTTAGACAGAAGAGCACACACACACACCAGCAGAGAGAACCAAATAGAATATTTTCCCCACCGGATTGGCTATCATAATCTAACATGCCATATAAATTTCATAACTAGAATTCAATTCACTTTGAAAGACTGCATAGTGTGTAACTTCTCTGTTTGTTACACATAGTTTGCAAATGTGTTAGGATAGTGACTTATAGTACACTAGCCTTTATATTATTATACTACACTATGGGGAAGCAATGGAAATAATTGCTGAAAGTAAAACCATATTAGCTGGATAATATGAGCACTTTAAAATTTCTGCCCAAGGCTCAACTCAGCCGGCAATAAAATGTTTCCAGGGTTTGTGGGGTTTGTTGGGGGGTTTTTTTGGGGGGGGGGGGAATGCAAAACATTTTAGTTGCCTAAACCCTGCTAAAATGTCCAGTATACTGAAAACGTCTTTTTGCAAATATCACTTAGATATATTCATAAAAAGTGTTTACCCCAGGTAAAATTACCCCACACTACACCTAGAGGGAGGTATTTATTTTAACTGATTTGATACCCCACCCCTCCTGCCTAGGCAGCTTGGGGCGGTTTACAATATCTAAAACCAAATTATAAAATAATATAAATACAAAGATAAATATCAATATAAAATAAAAATATAATACAATATAAAATAATAATAATACAACCAAAAAGGATGACAGAAAAAATAGAAATAAGGTTAAAAATAAATCAACATAAATCAAGACTACCCACTCTAACTCTTTCTCCACCACCCTACCCATCTCCCTCGCTGAAAGCCTGACGGAATAGCCAGGTAGGAAGAAAGGGTTAGGGTAGTGTAATTTTCCACTGGATGAATGTTACCACTTAGTAACATTTCATGTGGCCACCCCTATTCAACATCATGCACCGGGGGTAATTTACAATTGGGCAGAAGCTGCAAGATGGAATGACTTTACTTGTGGGTAAACTACGTGGGGGTAACTACCCAGAAATAAAATGTTCCATGTGACCATTCCCTTAGTCTCTTCATTAGAACAAAGACAGCCTACATTTCAAGAGTGGCTATTAATTTTGGAAGACTTCATTTTTCAGTGCCCAGAAAACACTTTAAAACTAATGTTTTAGAAGTTCTAAACACACAATTATGCAATTTCCCCCCTTTGCCCAAAATCACTAGTTATTTTTGAAAATTTAGTTCAAATTTTTAATTACTTCGAATGTTAAAAAGTATGAGATTGAACTATTTTATTTCTGCAATACTTTACTACCTGATCATCTATACTTACAATTTTCTTTGAATTCAGTCTTTCAGAGAGAACCATTATAAGACTGGGCCCAAATTTTCTTAGCTATGGTGTACTGAACATCAAACTGAAATTTTGACACCTTAAACCAATTATTTGTTACATAAAAATGTAAGATCAGCCCAATGGTCCATCCACCCCAGCATTCTGTCTCTGACAGCGGCCACCTTCAGTCACCTCAGAGAAGTGCCCAACAAGTCATATTGGAGTATTACAATGTAATTTACTCCCAGCTGTCAGCATTGACATCCCCCGGCCTATTTGACTACTAGCCATTTATGAAACTATCCTCTAACTTATCAAATCCTTTTTTAAAAAAACCAACTGCACTATTAGCCGTCACAACATCCTCTTGTATCATGTTAGCTCAGTAAGCTAATAAAACAGAGGACCGTGATTGGTACGTGAGGGAATGTCAGTCTTGCTCTAAATAATTTCAGAAGGATCATTGATAGTCTAGGGGTGGAAAGGTATTCTTTAAAAAAGAGAAGGAAAAATAGAAATTTCATGTTAAAGCCTGTTGTTGATTACATATGCATTCTAAAACTCCTATTTCCCAGTCCTACAATAGTTGTGTGTGCACATCTCCTCATTGTTATCAATAAACTGGAATTATGGCAAAATTGTAGGGCAGGGGCTATGAGAGAATTTTCAAGTTGTAAAATCTAGGTAAAAGGAAATGTTGGGTAAAGTTGTCTCCAGCTGTGCCCCACCTTCTTTTATATACTGTCTATAAATTTACAACTTTGCTGTTTTCAATATGAAATAAAATGGTACGTTCTTCAGGCAAGAGCTAAATCATGATTATTTGTTCTGCACAATTTGTTATTTTCTCTCACAAAGCACCTATAAACATTTTTGGGTGTGTTACATAATAATAGAAGGCGTCTTGTTAACTAAAGTCAACTGGAAATATAACCATATTAAATTACCCAACTTTTTACTAAGTGAGACAAAATTGCACATCGTACAACTAAGCTGTATTCCTTCACTTGACATGCAGTTTCAATAGCTATATGAAATAGAAAGGAAAATTGGGCACTTACCTCCTGAATTTTCCTTCTACTGTGGTTCCTCCTGGACGGCCAGCCAGCACAGTAGGGTAGATCCCCGTCACTACCAGTAGGAGGCAGACATACAACTTTTGTGTCCCTACTTCAGGGATCATCCTTCCATCCCCAATGTAATTTAGCTTTCCTTCTTCGATGTTGAAAACTGGTATAAACATCATTATTACTCTTAAACAACTTAGCGTTTCTATTGAACTATCTTAAATTCAACTATTTATCACCTAGGTGTGTAACACCTCTAAAGACTATAGATCCAGTTCAGACATTAGATTCTTGCACCCTACGAACTGAATTCTCATCAATTCCCTTTATCAGAGTTAAATCACTCCGGGTGGGTCTGGCCGTCCAGGAGGAACCACGGTAGAAGGAAAATTCAGGAGTTAAGTGCCCAATTTTCCTTTCTCTCTGTGGTTCCTCCTGGACGGCCAGCCAGCACAGTAGGGACCTTCCCAAGCAGTGTCCCCCCACATAAACACGTGCTGATGGGTGGGACGTGAGCAATCATCCAGAACCATGGACAGTTACGCATGATATCGAAGTTCTCCTATATCACCCCCTGCAATATCCTTCTTCCGAAGGATGCCTCCGCCGATTCCTGAAGAGGTATCTTGTAATGCCTCGTGAAGGAATGGACTGAGGACCATGTCGCCGCTCTGCAGATTTCCCCATAAGAAGCTGCGTTCCTGAATGCCTGGGATGTAGCCGCCCCTCTTAAGGAGTGAGCAAAGATCCCACTTGGGGGTACCTTGTCCTGCGCCCTATAGGCTTCTTTAATACACAGGACAATCCACTTTGCTATGACTGCTTTTGAAGCCCTCGCCCCTCTATTCAGTGGGCCGTATGCCACGAAAAGAGCCAAGGATTTCCTAAATGGAGCAGTGCACTCCAAATAAATCTTTAAAGCTCTTTTAACATCTAGTGTATGCCACACCCGCTCCTGAGGATGAGACGGGTGTGGACAGAAGCAAGGTAGATTTATCTCCTGCTCTCTATGAAAGGGAGAGTTTATCTTAGGGATAAAGCTCGGGTCCAATCTGAGTGTTACCGAGGATTCTTTGAATGAACATAAGCTTGGTTCCGTAGCTAAAGCACTCAATTCCAAGATTCTTCTGGCAGACGTGATCCCTATCAAAAAAACTAGCTTTATGGACAGATAGTACATAGATACCTCCCTGAGGGGTTCAAATGGAATGGTTGTCGGGGCTCTGAGGAGTAAATTTTGGTCCCATGAAGGGAAACGGTGTACGACCGTTGGTGATACCACTCTGGCTGCTTTGATAAATCTAATTATGTGCGGATGTCTAGAGACACCTCTTCCCTTCCTTGTATTAAGGACGCTACTCAATGCTGCTACCTGCCTCTGTAGTGTGTTTGGTTTTAGGCCCCCACTTAACCCATCTTTCAGGAAGTCTAGGACTACCTTTACTGAGGCCTTGATAGGACTCACTCCCTTCTTCTCACACCACCCTGCAAATTTTGCCCAAGTACTCTGATATATTCGTCTGGTTGCTGGGCGTCTGGACTGGAGCATAGTCTCCAGAACTTGCTGTGAGTAGCCTAGTTTTTTAAGTGCCCTCCTTTCAATCTCCAGGGTGTCAAACATAGAGAGTCCGGAATTTCGTGATTTATCAGGCCCTGAGACAACATGTCTTTTCTGTATGGCAAGGTGAGATGGGGTGCTGTTGTCATCGCTAAGACGTCTGCGAATCACGGACGTCGGGGCCAGTATTGTGTCACCAGAATCACTTCTGCCTGTTCCCTCTGATTTTTGCTACAGCTCATTGAATCATGGGGAACGGTGCAAAGGCAAACAGTAGTCCCTGTGGCCAAGATAGGTTCAACGCGTCGAACCCTGCTGTTTGTTTGCTCGGGAATCTGGAGAAGAAGATCCTTGTCTTTGCGTTGGTTGGTGTGGCAAACAGATCGATCTCCGGTCGACCGAACGTTTCTATTATTGTCCTGAACGTTTGTGGGTGCAGAGACCATTCTCCTGGATCTATTGTCTTTCAACTGTGCCAGTCTGCTTGAGTGCTTTTCTCCCGGAATGTGCACTGCTCTGATGGATTCCAGATTTCTCTCCAACCATTTCAACCGTGATACCGCTTGTTGGTGGAGGGCTTCCGATCGTGAGCCCCCTTGGTGGTTGATGTAGGCTCTTGTGACCATATTGTCCGTATAGATTAGGATGTGATGACCTCGAATCCACTGGGCCAGTTTCTTCATCGCGAGGTAAACTGCTCTGAGCTCTAGCCAGTTGATGTGGTGCTTTTTCTCCCATGCTAGCCACCTTCTTTGCACTGATCTATCTTGCGTGTGCGCACCCCATCCCATCAGACTTGCATCTGTGGTGATCGCAATCCTGTCGGGATCTATGATGGGAATCCTGGTTTCTAACCTTTCTTCCACTTTCCACCACCTGAGGGACCTCTTGACTGGATTGGTCACCCTTACCCATGGGTTCCCCCCTAGTGTCAGTTGGTCCTGCCATGTTTTTAGCATTCTTTGCAATGTTCTTGCGTGGAATCTCACCCATCTCAGGATGCCTATACACGAAATCATGCTCCACAGTAGGCTGGCCAGGTCCTTTATCCTGGCTTTCCGGTTGCAGATGATCTGATCGATTAATCTCAGTAGAGTTTGTCGTCGTTGTTGGCTCAGGTACATCCTGAAAACTCGAGTGTCCAAGAGTTGTGTTGTTTTTGTTGAATTGATATTGTTATTGTACTTCATTTTTGTTTGCCGCCTCGAGTCGCTTTGCGAGAGAGTACGGGATAGAAATGAAAAATGAAATGAAAAATGAAATGACCCCCAGGTGTTCCAGCAATTGCGAGGGTTCCAGGTGACTCTTCTTGAAGTTCACTAGGAACCTGTGCTCCTGAAGAAAATGAGTCACCCTGCGTACGTCTGTTACCGCCTGGTCGAAGTTTGGGGAACGTATTAGGAGATCGTCTAAGTAGGGGTGGATCTTGATCCCCTCTCCCCTGAGTCTTGCTACGAGGGGAATCAGTACCTTGGTGAAGGTTCTGGGTGATGTGGCTAGACCAAAAGGGAGGGCCGTGTACTGCCAATGCTCCTGTGTGTATCGAAACCTCAACCATTTCCTGTGAGATGGTAATATTGGGACATGGAGGTATGCCTCCTTGAGGTCTAACGATGTTAACCATTCGTTCGGTGATAGGGCGGTTCGAATGGATTGTAGGGTCTCCATTTTGAACTTTCTTGTTCGTACGCATTTGTTTAATCTTTTCAGATCGAGTACCACACGCCACTCGTCTGACTTCTTCAGTACCAGAAATAAGATTGAGTACAGCCCTTGACCCTGCTCGTGTGGTGGCACCTGCGGGAAGTCTGTCCCTGCCGGCACATAGCGTGGGGGCAGAGCTACTGGCCTCGCGCTCTCGC
Organism: Sphenodon punctatus; assembly: GCA_003113815.1. Taxonomy (NCBI): domain Eukaryota; kingdom Metazoa; phylum Chordata; class Lepidosauria; order Sphenodontia; family Sphenodontidae; genus Sphenodon; species Sphenodon punctatus. Next base: position 2,431,651 of record QEPC01013547.1, read on the forward strand.
TGCCTCCAAGGTGTCCCTGATTGGCTCTCGTGCCCCTTTCCAGAGCAGCGTAGTGAACGTTGCCTGCTCTATTTTCCCGCTAGCACCTTTCAGCGCACCGGAGTGGGGGGGAGCAGCCGCTGGGGATTCCCTAGATCCGCCCGTGGCTGGGCGGACAATGGTGACTCCGAACGGGCTATTCCCTCCGCCAGGAGTTTGCGGCTTCCTTACCGTTACCGCGGTTTTGATGTCGTGAGGGAAGGGGAGAGGCAGGGCGATAAATTGGGTTGCCCCCCCCCGCAGCGAGGTTCGGGCACTGCCGCGGACCGGCTGCTCCTGGGCTTGGGGTTGTCCCTAGCCCCTCTCCTGGCGAGAAGGAGGGGCAGACCACGGTTCCTCCCCGTAGCGAGTTGCCAGACGTCACCGTGGCCTCCATTGCTCCCAGGTGCCCCCCTTTCAGTGGGAAGGTCAGTCCCGATGGACTAAGTAGCCAGCCCCCTGCCTGGGTGCTACGCCCGCTCTTCGGGGTCTCCCTGCCCAAGGGGAAAGGGAAAACGCCCGGTCCTTGCTCGCTGTGTCCCCCCCCCGAACGGGGAGGGAGGTGAACAGTGGGAGGAATTCTTCCTCCCCTGGCACCTGGAGCCTTGTTTCCTTATATGCTGCCTGTGAATTCTCTTAGGTTTCCCCTGGAGGCAGCCAGCCTGCATCCTACCTGCGTGAAGGCAGACAATCAACTGGGGATGGAAGGATGATCCCCGAAGTAGGGACACAAAAGTTGTATGTCTGCCTCCTACTGGTAGTGACGGGGATCTACCCTACTGTGCTGGCTGGCCGTCCAGGAGGAACCACAGGGAGAATAAATATTGACATTAAGAGAACATCTCTTCACCATTAACAAACAATACACAAATGTGTTAACCGTAATTGTGTTCCCCTTTTATTGGAAGGCTGCCTGTAAGTAACAGATTTCCACATGTCCATGAATGACTCAAGACAGGTTTTTCTGTATAGAACTATAAACAGTATTTACATTTTTAAACAAGATATACAATTTGCTAACTATGTCTAACTGAATTCTGTTTTACAAAGGTGATTTTGAGAGCAAAGAAAGTGAATAGCATCTAAACAAAACAAACTAGAACTCCAACAGAACCTACAGAACAGCCTTAGAATATTTTGGAAAATATTCAGTAGCCTGAAATTTAGTGAGGCTGCTATGTACAAACATAAAAACAATATTTTCATTTCTCAATAGCTAGCAGTCTCTTAAGAATGCAATTCATGCTATTTCCTGGCATTCAACTTAAAATGGTATTTTATTGCAAAACTATAGAACAAATCCATGTTGCTAGTTTCCCACTTGTACAAAATATAAAAAGTAGAGTTATCTTAAATGTTTATTCAGTTTCCTGGCCAAAGTGTATACCAGGCTAACACACTGGGTGTTTTCATTTAAGTCTGTCCACAGTATTGTGTATACACTAACTTCTAACTAATAAAATTACAGTTAAGAAATCCCTAGCGTGCTGCTAAAAGGTTCAAGCTGTGGTATCAAGCTGCTTCACTTAAGTGGAAATGTATTATTCACATGGTCGGTTTTCATTCCCTTTTCTACCAAACCATATTTTATCTTGACAGATGTTTGCCTTTTTTCCTGATCTGTTTTGGTCTGGCAAATGTCATCAACAGCCACTCTGAAGACAGTTTTTAAAACACACATACACAAAGAACATCTGCACTGATTCAATAATCAAGGAAAAGAAGATTAAATTATCTAATGTTCCATGATACACATTAGAGATTTGAAACACTTACAAATCAGTTTCACGGAACTGGAAACACAGTTTTGGTCAGTATTATGTACCCACTTTAACAAATTATACAGTACCTTAGGTGTCATTTTAAGTCTGTTTGTTAAGAAACTAAGTACAGATTTGCAAACATTTCAGAATTACAAGTAGTACTAGAAATTAACCCCTTAAACAAAATAATGTCAATTAATCAACATTTAGAAAAAACGTGTGTGTGTGTTGGTGTCCAAATCAAAATGGGCAGGAGTTCTAAATTTTACAAAGCTGGTGTTTCTTTGGTGCAAGAACTAAACGTTCCTGAAATTAATTGTACACAGTTTGAAGAGACAAAATAATTAGTTGATTCCATATTTATTTATTTTAACCATTTTTTTTAATCTCACTCTCATCCTGCCTCAGGCAGCTCAGGGCAGTTAACGTAAGAATTAAAACAACCACATACAAAAACAGCACAAATAAATACAATAAATAATGAGGGAAGTAAAACAAAGTAAAAGCCCCACCCTTTATCCATCTCCCTCACCGAAAGTGTGGTGGAATAGCCAGGTCTTAGACATTCATTGAAAACCCTATCAAAAACCCTTCTGGATTAAGAGGGAAGTTAGTGTGCTTACAAATTCAATTCAAATATAAAAAAATCTTTGGTTATAAGACATAGATTTAGGGTTTATGACTAGACTTACATGTTTAGTATTCTATTTAATTATTTTGTAATTTCAATTATAAGATGCCTTGACATACAATTTCCTGTTGTGTTCAAGTTTGAGTAAATGTGAATCCGCCTGAACTATGTCTTAAAACCAAAGGTTTTTTTATATTCGAACTGAATTTGAATTGAATTTGTAAGCACCTTAACTTCTCTCAAACACAAAAGGGTTTTGGATTATGGAATTTCCAAGGTTGCTCAGGAATAAAATGCAGTACAAAGAATCTCTCTCCTTGACGCACTGTAATGTTAAGTAGTGTAACCATTATGCCTAACTGAGCGTAAGAAAATGTATGCTGTGCATATGTGTATGTTGGTAAGGAAGAATTAGATGCAGAAACAAATATTTTGGGAAATGAGATCAGTCCTAGGACATAACGTTCTTCGCATTCACCAAAATGTTGAAGAGACCCTTTTGCCTTTCGAAGTCAGTACAATTACCGGTGTACTTCCTGTGAGGGGTATTTTGGATCTGGGTATCACTTGCTTAACAAGGCAGCTCTGAGAGTCAGTTCACATTTTGTTTTAAGGAAGTATTTTCTGTTCTCTGTGGAGACTCATAGGATAGTGGGCTACGTGTTAGGGATAATTAAGAAGAGTGGCTGCTTTACCCTAGCAGAACACTTTGATATTTCCACCAAGCATTTTTAAAATCCTAGGTCTAATTAACCTATTTCAACATCTGTGCATTCTCTTGCCTGTGCAATTTAGTCCTAGGTATCTGTCCCCCAACCCCACCTCTGAATGATGTATGCATTTTTGTTATATAGCTGAACATGCTGACTAATTGATCGACTATAAACACAGCTTGTTGTACTCCTTTGCTGAACATGGTTATATGAAGCAGACTTTAATATTTCAGCAAATTATATAGTCCTCCTTTATATTCAGATCAGAGATGCATTCTGTAGTGCAACCGCATAGTAAAGCTCACAATATTGAGAACTAAGTGGGTGGTGGGAAGTTGCTCTAATTGCAGGGGAATTCTTGGAGTCATCAGAACCGATTACTATGGAGCTCTGCTCTATAAAGACATTTCCCTGCTCCAGCACACCCTGGCACAGAATGCACTGCAGCAGGAAAGTGGTGGTGATCATTTAAACGAGGGGTTATCAACCTTTTTTCATTCGTGGACCCCTAAAACAAAAATTGTATGGAGGCAAGGACCCCTTGGGAAATGGTGAACATTATATAGACCTCCCATCACGCACTGTGGAAAACGTATACTAAGTTTCTACCTCAGATGACAATTAAACAAGAATTCAGCCTTCACATTCATAAGAGATTTCTACTCAGTTTCTACAGTTTTAACTCTAAGTGTTAAGGATGCATATCTTCAAGGTGAAGGACTATAAGGATGCATATCATCTCACTCAGTAATTTTAAAATATCTTTGAATGTAAAGAATCTCTACACACCAATTGAAACTAGTTATTCTTCTAAGCATGGATGAATGTAGTTTTCAGCCTAGTTTTCACTCACTAAAACAAAGTTATGAAGAAGTGCTGCTCTCCCCTACACTCCACTTACACTCTGCCTTAGGTTCCACTAGTCCTCTCTGACCACCTCTGTCATGGTGCCTCGCCTTACTCTTCTCCGTAGCTTCTGTTTCATGCCATGCTGCTGCCGCCTGCTCCATACCACAAGCTGCAGGCAGCGATGTGGGGTGGACATTTTTCAGTAATGGAAACTTTTCTGCTATATTTTTCAAGAAAATATTCCAGTTCTAAAAATTCATTGTTTCATAAAAATTAATTAGTAACACAATGAATGGATACCACTATCAGTCAAACATTTAAACCACATTAAGTGCACTTTATTGATTTTTTCCCCTAATTAAATATTTCTTTTGACTATTGTAAAAACTTTTTGAGATATTTATCCAGCACATAAAATTACCAGTAAACAAAACTCAAAAAGCACACTAAGTACAAGTCAAATAAACATGTTAAACCAAATCCCAATTGATTTAGGACATTGGAACATTGAAATTTGCATTGGAATATTTTCCAATTCAAAATGTACTGGAAAACCCACACCATTGGCTACAAGGAAGCACTTCCACTTCAGGTGCTTCTATTTTCCACTCAGCAGCCAGGAGCAAGGCAGACAGTTTCAGGGGGCTTCTCATGAACCCCTGGGACGTGGTCCACGGACCACAGGTTGAAAACCACTTAAACCTCCCATAGGCACCTGGATGGATCCCAATGTATCTAGGCAGCTGGGGGCATTTAAGTTGCTTCCCAGCACACACTGGCTGGGGCTACACTGGGGCAGGAAGGCGGGGACAGGGGTTTAAACCTCCTCTAGCTACCTGGATGGACCCCGATGCACCCAAGTGGTTGGGGGATGTTTAGTGCATCCCGGGTCAGGATGCGCTGGGTCAGGAAAGCAGTGGCAGTCATTTAAGCCCCACCTAGCCAGACCTCCCCCCATGTAGCCAGCTCCACCCCCGGAAGCCACACCACCCACCGCAGAAGCTCCCTTGCCCCCCACTAGCAAAGTCCTACCCCCGCCAGCCAAACCACCCACTCCCAGCGCTTAAATTTCTCAGTGGCCAAACCAACTCTCCACTCCAGTTCCCAGTCTCCACCCCCACCCCAACTCATCCCAGGACATTTATACGCCATAGAATTTTCTATGGAGAAATGTGCATGCATGACAACTATTTCTCCATAGAAGAGAACGACGTCTTCTACAACGCAGGTTTTCACAAAAACCGCTCATTTTTTATTAAGAACCACAAGAGTTCACAAGACAGTCTCCTTTCATTTTTGAAGACATTAAATCTAATATACACTGTACAATTACATGAGAAAAGCCCATCAACATGTCTGGTCGTAAACCCGGAAGTAACTGCCCCAAGCAGTGAAAGGTAAAAGTATAGGCACTCTTCAATGAAGACTTCTACCCGCCTTAACTATAGAGCCACGATGTCAGCTCTATAATTACAGAGATTAACTCTGGTCTCTAGTGTCCAGTTGTTCTGCTTCTCTTCAGCTTTTTACAAGCTTCCTAACAGACCTGTATTATTGAATATTGTCCCAATTTCACCATATAGGATATACCAGATTTCATCAGCTATGGAAATTTCCACCAAAAAAACCACCTCCCACAAAAGACAGAGAGTGCCAATTCTAGGCTGTAGCATAAGAAACATCATATATTAAACAACATGAAGACTGCTGAAAAATTTCAACCCATGTTTTAAAAGTTACACTGAACCAGCATCACTGTCCCCCACCACTCAACAAAAAAAACCAAAGGAAATGCAAAGGGGGATATCTAATAAAGTGTATACTGTACTAAACATAGACTTCTACTGCACACTTTTATAACAGCAAACCCTATTCACATATTTCATTGGGGCCAAACCCATGCCCTGCATGCAAACCGCACATGACCACAGAGAGCATTTTGAGTCATGTGGAACCCACACGGATGTGAAATCCCATGTGGATTCCGCTTGCGATTGTGGCCACTGACTTCAATTAGGCTTCAATTACTCCACTGACTTCAATTAGGCTAATTTGTACAAGTAAACATTTTCAATATTCTAAAGTTTTAAAATAATGAAAAATATACTATCATCTACTGTGCGGGTATGAGTGAATGCTGACGCAACATGTGGTTTTAATTGGATAGACTGGAAACCACTGATGTGTTCTTTGTTCCAGATTTGCCTTTTTACAGAAAATTAGCCCATCGGGAAATGTGAAGATACATGAAGAGCCAGCATACGATGTGAGCACATTGTTCTCAGACAAAGACAAGCCCAGGGAGAAAGGCAGCTGGATTACACCTATACATTTTATCTCATGAAGTTTTCATTTTTAATACTATGGGGTTTTTCCCAGTTTTAACACTCCTTTACCACTTAAGCATTTTCAGTATTTTAATATGAAATTCTCACAGGTCACATTTGTTTGAAAAATATTAACATTTTAAAATGGAGGAGCCTGGAAAAATAAGAGAACAAGTAGATGGATTAAAAAAGGCAGAAGGAGAAGTTCCTTCAATGACAAGGTCATTCTATTTCAAATCGCGGCACCCACCCGCAGGCGGCGGGGGAGCGTGGGGGGGGTGGAGCCATGCGGCCGCACGTTGCGTCGCACGGCCCCGCCCCCTCCCCGATTCCCCGCCGGGATCAGCCGGCACGTCTGTTGGACGTGCTGGAGTGATCCAGGCGGGGAATCATTTGGGTGATTCTGGGANAAATCGCGGCACCCACCCGCAGGCGGCGGGGGAGCGTGGGGGAGGTGGAGCCATGCGGCCGCACGTTGCGCCGCACGGCCCCGCCCCCTCCCCGATCAGCCGGCACATCTGTTGGACGTGCTGGAGTGATCCAGGCGGGGAATCATTTGGGTGATTCTGGGACGGGGCGAATGCCGCCCCGTCTCGTCTGAAATCACCCATAGCTCCAGAATATTTTATCCTTAGAAAACCAGAAATCATGATGTGACTCATGTACTGCCAATCCTAATTGTCATTTTAGCTATATAAGCACCTGAAATAAAACTGAAATCCAGAAAATTAGTACGTTTTCTAACCTTTCCTCTGTTGCTCCTTGGAAACATCACATTGATAAGTAAAATCCAAGTATATAAAAGCAATTGATCAAATGAATCAAGTTATTCCAAGCTATCTTATAAATTATCAAGCCTTCCATGACTTCCATCAATGCTTAGTCATAAGACTAGCTGCATTCTGGCGACTGGTCACTCAAATGATAATTTGCATAGTTCCAAAAAAGCAGCACCTCCATCCCTGATCCTGGACATTCTGAACTTAACTCTCACTCTCAAAGGACAGAATTTACTAGAGATCATGCCAATTAAAGGCAATCACACACAAGACAATCAGAGCTGAAAGAGAATGTCTTTTGTGTAGACTGTAGATGTTAGGACTGCCACTGCTTGCTAGTGTCTTGTACCAAAACTTTAGCTTTCATTAGTAGGCTAAGAAGGTCCACCTGCTTTCTTGAAGCTACTGCCAAACCCATAGAGTAAAGAGCAGCTTTATCTTGAAAGCAGAAGAACTATTAAAAGTAACCATGCTGTGGCAACCTTTTGCAATAATATCATTACCCCTTTTCCTTCAGCCTCCATCAACTGTGAACGGGATAAGCAGAACAAAGCAACACATGCAAAGAGCCTATAAGGAACATATGACATAAGTAGTAATGCCTGTTCCAAAAACACATGTAAGTCCAAGAGAGGGTGTGGCATTTAAGAAAAACTACTTTCTAAATGATATTTGGGCCAAGTTCTAGGAATGCTTTTATTAATCTCTTTAATTCAATTGTTATCACTTCTCCTAAACACAAAACTTTAAAATTAATATTCCATTGTTTTAACATACAGGCAAACAATCTTAGTTGTTTAACTTGGAAAGTTATTTTACTTACACCTCCCATTGTAATTCCATCTATAAGTGCCACATATGGTTTCTGGCAGGTACCTGTCACAAATGTTACAGCATTTAGTATATGCACAATATATCCCTACATTTTTGCAGAATGTAGCTTGGAACTATTTTTGCAGAAGTATACGTATAACACACCAACAATACACATATGCTACATATTTATTTTACTGCAATGGCTGGTAGTTTTAATGTACATATTACTTTAAAGAAATAACAAAAGGTAAAAGGAGAAAATGTTATCCTTTGTAAATTTAATGTATTTTCCTCCACTTAGTATTGTAAACAGTGCAGGTACTTCAAATAATGTTAAACTGTACAGAAACTTTTAGTACTGATTATACACTGCACAATCAAACAGCATTTTCTTTTATTAGTTTTAAATGTATTCTCTGTTTTCATTGTGATTCCCTTGTTCTTGTGTATGAGTGCCTTTACTTTATATATCTTTACCTTACTTATATACCTTGTTGTCACTTCTCTGAACTGAGTAATAAACAAGCCTAAGCATTTATATAATACTTTTCATCTGCAGGGGAATAGAAAATGGAATTATCCTACTTATAAGAACAGTTAGAGATTATGTAAGTGGAGCTTGAATATTTTGAATAATATATTATCAACCAGGTTTCTCAACATAACATGTTTTTCAAAATTCCCTTATTTATTGGTAGTAATGATAAACTCATAGTTCATGGATATTGAAAAAACAAGCCCTAAAGAAGACAACTTATGTTGAAACGTATTGGCTTTTTTCAAAGTTCATCAGCTATAAATCTTAGAAACTGTTCCATCTGACACTGTCTGTATTTTTATATTGATCTAAGGACATTCAAATACATGGTTTATGCATTTTGCAAATGTTATTCATTATAAAAATCCTTTTGTTGTTGTTTTGTTTGATTGTTTGGGATCTAATTTTGTTGTGTGCTGGAGTCATCTCACCTACCACTGAAACATAACAGCTGATAGATAAAACAGGAAATGAATGTTACACAACTGACATCGTAATAAGATCCCTCAACACCAAATTAAACAGAGGCTACCACACTGGAATTTGGCTAAGAAAATTCATGTCTGAGGGATAGTGTCTTTAACTGTCTTACCAGCTGTAGCTGTATCAAATCCTCCTTAGGATTAAACATGATATACCAATCAGAAAATCAGTGCCACAGACATTCACTTTCAGCTTGGATACTGCTTTAACTTATTAGCAATCATACCAATGGCATTGTTCAGAATTTATTCTTCTCCGAAGAACTCTTGTGGCAGCTTATCTCCAGCTTTTCCTGCTTCTGTGATAGCTAGTAGAGAAATAAAATATTTTTTAAAAGACTGTTGACTTGAAAATGCCACAACAAAAACATGACTCTGCAGTATTTAATAATTATTAGCAAAGATTTTTGTACTCTGTAGCAAGCTATGTTCAGCAGCAAAAAGCCCTGATTTCTGCTGACTACTGTACCAAAGTGATCTGGGACAGCTCAGGTAAGTCAAAAGTCTGATAGCTTTATTAATTAAAAAATCCAAATGAATTCTACAATCAATACTTTCTTCCATTAGTTATCATCATTTTGTAGGGTTTTTTGCCACTCTTATCCTTCTTCTTGTTAGCAGGTGATTCAAAATCTCTTTTAAATGACCTGACAACCAAAAGAAACACACAGAGGAAATGGAAGGAAGGATGCAACACTAAAGGTATCAAAAGGCAAGCTCCAACTAGCAAAGGTTGTCAGAAACAATAAGAGGTTCTATTGATATTTGTAATGTAATGTACATTTTATTTGCGTGGCCATAAGGTCATTGCATAATATGAAACACATACAAATACAAACGAATACAACATCAATAGCAATGGCCACAAGTAAGATAAAAACAAACAAAGGGACAATATATCCTAACACTAAAATGAATGGCAAACATACAGACATAAATTCTAAAAACTGACTGGACCATCCCTTACATTCAGTCCTGCTCAAATCTACACAGTTCCACATCATCTCCAATCACAATTGTCGGGCTGGCTACCGAAAGGAACTTCAAAAACCTATCCCTTCGAGCAAATGCCTGCACTAAAAAGGCCAACACCGTGGCTGATAGGTTATGATTGGTGTCAGCAAGAAATATACAGAATAATTCTGAAGGCGATCTGCCAGGAAACTTGGCCAAATATGGTGACAAAAACTGAACGCGGGGTACATACAACTGGCAAGAAAATAAAACATGGGTCACTGTTTCAATTTCTAAACGGTCAAACGGGCAAAGCCTGTTCCCAAGGGAAATAACAGCAAAACAGCCCTCAAGCAAGCAGGTAGGCAAAACATTGTGTCGGGTACCAAAAAAAAAAGTAAGTCTCCTAACACAGACTTTTGAAAACAAAGACTAAGAAAGGTGCAGGCCCTCTGCTCAACAGGGAAGGTGTGATGTTAAGAGAATGCCTAGGAGCTGAACTGCTCTATCTTCCTCTGCGTCGGTCTTCACAAAAAAGGTAAAATATCTAACAAAGCGAACATGGCCAATGAAAAGGAGGATATGCAGGTCAGAATAACTAAAGATCAAGAAGCTATACATCCATCTCCATAGACCTGGGGCTAGGAAAAACTATTTGACTTATCCAGAAATTCAAGTTATGCAGGTTCTACTTACAGGGATTCCACTGCAGTGGAATAATGTGAAAGTTTACATCAAACATTTGTAAAGAAGTAGATTTTCCATCCCAAAATGGTATTGAAGCACTTAACTTTCAATTTAAGTTTGACACTTAAGCTGAATTTTTATCTTTGAAAATCTGCCAAAATGACTTACGTTAGACACCACTGTTCCTGCTAAGTAGCACATATGGGCAGGCACACAACACATGGCTGTCTCCCTCTGGTGCATGCAACAACTTACCCTGAATTGGCACTTAAGTGCTGAAGGGGGTGGGGTGAGAGTGGACAGGGCTGAGATCATGTCCCACCATCTCCTCCTCCCATCCCTTAGCCTGACCCTGCTTCCTGCAGAGCCAGGCAAATAGGCTCAGAGAACAGAAAGCTGAAGCCTCACACCCTCTCTTGTATGTTGGGAGAGCTAATTCTTTCCCCCATTTTAGAGGCACAAGGGACATTCCCCCTGCAGTAAACAGAATGAGCTGCTCCAGGGGAGAAAGCTGTCAGGGAAGCCTGTATGTGAATGAATGAATGACTGAGGTATGTCAGGGCCAGTTTGTAGTGCGGGGAGCAGGTGCAGGGTATCATAGGAAGCAATGTTCCTGCTAATTCTTTTTGTGCCACATTGGGAACATACACGGACATATTTGAGGCATGCTTATACTCACATCATCGCTCTGTACATTGTGGGAAAAGATTAGAGGAAAACTTGGACACCACCTTGAAGTCTGCTACAGGACAAGGTTTACTGGCACAACAGTGTATACAGCATTCCCTCCACTTAAAAATGAACTAACTACAGCCCTTTTTACACAGGTGGCACCCACGCATGAACATCCAGAAATCCAGGTGTTCATGCGTAGGTGCCACTTGTGTAAACTCCGCAGCGAGGTGTGGGTGTGTGTGTGTGTGTGTGCGCGCGCATGCAAGCACGCTCCCACTCACACGCATGCCCACCAACCTCCACCCATCCCCCACGCGCGGAGCAACCAACAGAAACAGCAATCGCTCCGTGCATCTTGATGGGTGGAGGTGGGTGTAGATGGGTATCTATGCCCTCCCCCACCCACCGTGGCATGCACGCACGCACGCACGCACGCACACACACCATGTAAAAAGGGCCTACCTTCAAGGGGTAGAGGTCATGTTTTAAATAATGATCAATGACAAATGAGACCATCCTTCAATCCTTACCTCTGATATCACCCCCTGCGCAGAAAGCCTTTCCTCCATTTCCCTTTATAATTATGAGAAATGTTTCAGGGTCCTGCTCCCATTTCTAAAAAAAGTAAAAATATATAAAACACATTACAAAAAAAAAAGTCTTCTCCAAATGCTTGCTGTCACCATTCTCTACTGTTTTTCTGAAAAGCAAACTGTGTCACACTTACATTTCAACTATGGCTGCTTTCACACATTACACTATGGGTTATTGTAATAACTGGAGATAATACCAGGTATTATAATTGTAATGTGTGAATGTACTATTCCCCTTTTATGCTGCAAGAAGAAATGGCACCTCAGGTAGCGGGGAAGAGTAGATGGAATAGAGCATTACTCAGGTAGCGGGGAAGAGTAGATGGTAGCGGGGAAGAGTAGATGGAACTAACGCAGTAGGTGTTCAGTACATCATTCAAGCCTTAGTGACATGCTTTTCAGAAACAGCGTATGGATGTGATCATTAAGTATGTAGCATTGTTTAGTATTTCAATGACATGAAAAGTTAGCTGAAGAATCAAACAATTAGGTAGAAGTGAACATTTTTAATAGGTGAGCCCCAGTTTACTGGGGTACTTAACGACCTGCCTATCTTTTGAACATTCCACTGAGTAGGATCCAATGTAATCAAGGAAACTATTTCTATCCTTAGCAGTCAGCATTTGTAGGAAGAAACTACTATTTTTACTTTTTTAATCAAGTTCTTGCTTTCTCTGTAAAATTGCTAAATCAGTATTTAAGTTCCCAATCCAGCCAAATATTTAATTTCTTATTTATAACTGTTAGTCGATTATGTAGATGTTTTGGCTTGCAAAGCTACTAACCTTTAGTTGTGGATATATCTGTCGAATCATTGAAAGACTTAATGCATTTAAAGCCTTTGGTCTGTTCATTGTTATCACTCCTGCACATCCTCTCCTTTCCAGCAATACTTCAGCTGCAGAATCTGAGTGCTTGGACATATGCTGTTCATGAAAAAATATAAAGAACTTATCAATTTAACATGCTGCATCATCATACCATAGGAATAATTCCACACACATTCTCAAAATTCACATTAATTTTGGTTAAAATTACTGTAGTGTGCGCATTTTTTGGTAAAATTTTAGAAACTGAAGTTTTTGCATAAACTCTGCAGGCTATTTTTCAAAAATGTCTTTCAACTATTCAAAAGAACGTTATTTTAACATTCTCTCTGACACCATGTTAAGTTTATTATAATAGTATCAAGCCTATTGCTTTGAAAGATTTAAAACCAACACAGCAGAGTTTTTTTGCACTGCAAAAAGGTTTGTTCACGGTACACTACAATTATGGAGCCACACTAGTGGCTCCATTAGTTAAGGCGGAGCTAACGTTCTTCATTGAGTGTTCCATTCACTTCAATGGAACCCTAACCCTAACTCCTCTGGCTTGCGACCTGATATTGACAGGGTTTTCTCTTTGATCCTGTCAGTAAGTGATAATCTGGTCGCATAGGACAGCGGCTGTCTCCTGTGGGAAGGGAGGGACTGGAGCTGAGCTGAGGCTCCAGTCCCCCCTTCCCACAGGAGACAGGCGCTCTTCCAGGAAGCGGCCAGGGACCCAACATGGGCTCAGCTCCAGCGAGCTTTCAAAGCCTCCCGCTGCTCCGGCGGATCCCTGGCCGCTTCCCACCAGAACGCCTCTCTCCTGGGTGGGTTCCCGGGACCATGGAGCTATGAACATTTTCCCAGAGGGTGAGGGGATCTATCCTGTATCCAGCAATCCTGGGTGCACCGCACAGAGAGAGGGCTTCATGAAGGTGACTGGTTTCTGAAAGAAGTAGCCCTCGGCGGGGGGG
>QEPC01013547.1:2448172-2470709 GCA_003113815.1 Sphenodon punctatus
GGGGGGGGGGGGGAGAAGGTTGATGGTACAGGATGGGTAGCTTGATCCTTCTACAAGGGCTGTACCTGAAAGGAACCCAGAAGGCAACTAATCCTCACTCAGGAGCCACAGCCCACTAAATCCCTTTCCAATACAGTATAGTACTCCAATACATGATAAGCAGGCAGCACTAAATGAAAGAGAAAATTGTGGCTACAGTGGAGACAGGAAACAAGTCCATTATATTGGGGAGGGGAGGAGCTTGCTGTCCCCAACTTGGAGAGGAAGAGGCTTGGGGTTGAAAGTCCAACGCAAAGTGTGGTTGGCATGGAGCCTAAGTTGTAAGCGAGCACAGTATGTGAAGCCATACAACATGTTTACTGCTTACATGGTGTGGAAGTTAAGGCAGGAGCCTTAACACACAATTTCTAGGTTTGTTAAAGTATACTTCAACGGTAGGTTTTTTGTTTCTCTAATACATTATACACCCTCCCGTCTTTATTTAATATCTATATGAAGGGATCTCCATATTTAGCTGTGTTTGCCACATTTCACCTAACAGTAGCAGTTATTTATGTTAGATCCATAAGCCAGTTCAGTATTTCCCACTCCTGTATGACACAGTATACATCTTAATGGATACCTTTCTTTGTATCTTTTCACGAAACACAATTTTCACAAGCAAATGCCACAAAGTTAAATTAAACTGAAAGAGTGTGAGAATATATGGTAGAGGCAGAATTAGAACTCAAGTACCCCGATGTCTAGAATGAAAACACATGTTTCGTTGGGTGAATGTTTCACCAACTGCAACGTGTATTTTAAACCCACATTTTGCAGGAAGATGTTGGCTACTCACCCCGTATGGTGGGCCCGAATGGACACCCAGGCCAACCATGTGAAACAAGTACCACACATGTAGCTGTTGTGATGTGTGAACAAGCAGGAAAAGCATGGTGGCAGCAGCAGCACAACACCCTGCTCCCTTGGTCCCAAGGAGGGGCAAACAGTAGCAGGAGGAAGAGCAGCAGGTCCCAGGAAGCCGCCACCACCACTGCTGCCTGGGGACTTGCTGCCACCAGGAAAGCAGGTTCAAGGAAGCAGCAAGTGGCAGCAACAAAAGTGGATTAAAAAAATCAATAAAAATAATACATATAAAATACCAATTAAACCCCCCATACCTACCCCCGAACACTAACATTCACCATCCCAGTTGGTCCACTAAGAGAGATCACTTGCAATACTTTGGGCGTCTTGAGACATAACAAAGATTGGGTGTCAAACCCCCCAAGCACGTGTTTGGCTGTTGTGCGTAAGCACCATAACAATCCGATCACCAATTTGGCCAACCGGTGAACATGCGATGTGAACACCATTGCATCACAAGGACAATTTGCATTTTTTGGCTGAACACGTAGCCACCGTTGTGACTAATAATATCACGTGGCGTGTTAGCAGGTATAACACGGAGAACGAGGCTGCAGCGCTTGCATGCGGAGATCGGGTGGCAAGCAAAACACCGATTTGCCCCAAGATGGGCTGTGTGTCTAAGCAGCAGCACACGGTGAACACAGGGCCAAACAGATGTTCATATCAAGGTCAAAACACACATTCAGACACCCGTTGATGTTATGTCTAAAGACACCCTTTGTCTCTCATACTCTGGAACCAAAGTGGCAACAATACTCATAACCACGTGTGCAAACAGCTTTGTGCTTGCAACAGAGAATTTGCATTGTGTTTGTATTTTTAAAACGCACAGGTAGTGAAAGATGGTATAGGAAAAACAGAAAATTAATAAGCAGATTACCTGTTGTCTATTAGAACTGTAGAGACATTTTTGCAATCTGGAAAAGAAACAAACCAGCATTATCTTGTCTTTACAGTAATGGCCCAACAATACAATAGTGAAGTGTTTTTTGCATAAGAAAACAACCTCTCTCTCTCTCTAAATGTAAATAGATCACCTAATAGAATCAAGGAGAACTACATACTTACTAAGTGTTGTAGTATTATCTGTAGCCTGTTGAATGGCTTCAGCCTAAAATTAGAAAATCAAGTTCAGCAATAGCTAAACTACTTCAAGTAAGTTCCACAAAGTTTTTAGCGGTTTCTAAATATGTATACACGTTTCAAGTCAGTGACCTTTTTCCTAATATTTTAAGTTCATTTTTACTCTATCAAATGCAACTTTTGTTGACATTTAAGCACATTTAAGTGATAAGCACCGTCAATGGTGCGTACAACCATTTGTGTGTGTAGATTTGGGGTGTGTTGCCATCAATACGCAGGTGGCACTCAAATCTATTTCTCTTTTTCATCCAACCCAGGCTCTGCAGTTTCAGTGCTTGCTACAGTGCCTGGCTGCCATTGGTGACTGGATGCAGGAGAGCCAACTAAAGTTGAATCCAGACAAGACTGAAGTGATGATGATTGGCCAGCTCTGTGACCTGGGGAGGATTGAGACTCCCATCATTGATGGGGTCCAGTATCCCCTAGTTACTCAGGTTCACAGGCTGGGGGTGCTCCTGGATCCCAAACTGCATCTGGAATATCAGGTTCCAGCTGTAGCCAGGAGTGCCTGTCACCAACTCAATCCAGTGAGAAGATATTATTTCAGATATAGATCTAGCCACCAGTGATATTCTTTCAGATATAGATCTAGCCACCATCGTCCATGCCTTCATTACCTTGAGGCTGGACTACTACAATATGCTCTATGTGGGACTGCCCTTGAAGACTGTTCAGGAGCTGCAGCTCATGCAGAACGCTCCTGGCAACCTACCCCACTTCTTGATGGGGGTGGGTTGCCTGGAGCATGTAACACTGGTGCTTCAGAACCTGCACTGGCTACCAATAATGTTCCGGGCACAATTGAAGGTGCTGGTTTTGACTTCTAAAGCACTGAATGATCTGGGCCCTATGTATTTAAAGAACCGCCTTCCTCATGTCTTCACGACCCCTACGTTTAGCCAAGGGCATCGTCTTGCAAGTTCCTTCATTGGCCCAGGTCTATACAACCCGGACTAGCAGAGAGGCGTTCTCCGTGGCTGCTCTGCTCCATGGCTTTGGAACTCCCTTTCCTTGGTGGTTTGTCTAAGCCCTACCGTGTGAATCTTCCAAAGGCAGGTGTAAGATGTATTTCTTCAGCCAGGCTTTCAACAGGCAGGGGTAGATTTTTGGTTTGGGGTGAAGTTGGGTGGGTGGGTTTCTTTTACTGTTTTATGAGTTGATGTCTTTTATTATGGGTTTTATTTGTATGCAGTGTTTTTATGTAAGCCACCCTCAGCCTTTGGGGATAGGGCAGGGTGGAAATCCAAATAAATAAATGAATAAATAAACCAACCAACCATTTATTTTACAAAAACAGTACAATTGAACCAACACCAAAAAGTTGGGCTATAAAATTATCTACAGGAAACTAAAACATAAAATTACACAAATATTAGAAACTACGGATAGGGGCTTTACGGGATACAAAGAAAGGATTTTTAAAAATTACATGAACACAATACAGATTAATTGTAGGTTTAGAAATACCTAAAACTTTCTAAAGCTAGTTAAGACATACAAAGAAATGCTGGTTGCGAACTTTGCAAACACTCAGGCCCTTTTCAAACAGGCCGTAGCCGAGGTGGTGCAGGGGTGCGCCATGGTGGGGGGTGGGTGCATACTTATCCCCACCCGCGAACTCCCACATGGAGCAACCGGTGTTTTCGCTAGTTGCTCCATGTGGGAGAGATAGGTGGAGGTGGGTGGGTATGCATGGTACACAGGAGCACGCACACACACACGCCCACCCACACACTGTGGCCGTACAAACGACATGCGTGGGCATGTGTGGGTGCATCTTGTTTGAAAAATGCCTGAGTGTTTAATATTTAGTGGCCATATTCTGGATCTACCATGCCAGGGAATGCTTCCAATATTCGACACGTCATCCAGTACTGAAATTCTTCTTTTTTCCAGTTACCCTCATCAAAACTTCTAAGTACAATTATTTTATTAAACTGGGTGAAATCCTGCTATCACTTCTTAATGGCTTCCATTGATCACAACCAGCTCAGAATTTCACCCATTAAATCCATCCGAAGTGAGTTGATCTTAGGGTGATTTCAGAAGTGACGAGTTCCAATTCACCACAGTGAATCTCACCCTGGTGTGAACGGATTCACCGCGGGCCGTGGTGACACGTGAGGCCCCAACAGAAGGAACAGGATCGTGACCACCGCCCGGGGGCAATCAGAGAGAACATGGGCCGGGGGAACACAACAGACGTGCAGTGGAGACATGGACCGCGGTTCGAGTCCCAGAATGCACCGCGGCTGGGGTCAATTCCTTCCACCGCGGCTGTGGGTTTCCGTTCAGAAGTTACTTTTCATTCACCCCTGCAGTGGTGACCATTCACCACACTTCTAGACCTCCTCCCGCCCTGACCTCACGAAGCGTGGTTAGCTTCACCCCGGGCCGTGTTTGACTGTGGTGAACATCTGGATGCGAGCAAGCAGATATGCACGGCACTTTCACCACCACCCGCATTTGACTGAGGTTGACTGTGATGGACATTCACCATGTCACTTCTGAAATCACCCAATCTAGTCAGGTCTTGATCCTGCTAGGATTTATGTGCAAGCTTATCTTCATGAACTGAAGTGGGATTATACCTTTGTAGGGTAAATGACTATAATTGGTGTTACACCAATGCAGCTAGAAGTTCTTGGCACATAGATATGTTGAGTTATGACTATGTAATGATTTGCTTGATTAATCTGTTGCTTAACAGCTCCTCTGTGTTCCCACTCCGTTTTTGGGAACAATTTCTAAGCTGGGACTTAGAAAGATTTAGACCACAATCCTGAAACCAGTTACCAGCGAGTACTTAACTTTTCTTCTAGTTGCAATTTAATGGGAATTTAATCATTTGAATTATTTAATTACTTAATAATTTTAATTAATTTCAAATTAAAGACTTTAATTATTTGATTTTAATTCACTCTGCCAATAGTAATTCTTAATTATCACAAGTCCCAGAATGTGATCCTTTGAAAATTAAACAGGAAGATATAGATAACTCGCTCATCAGAAATAACTGAAGTATTAATGGAAGGAAAGCAAGTGCAGCCTAGTGGTTAAGATGTTGGAGTAAGACCAAGGACACCAAGCTTCAAATCCTGTCTTAGCATAAACAAAACAGGATTAGCGTGCCTTTGTGACACAGTAAAAACAGAAAAAT
This sequence comes from Sphenodon punctatus, assembly GCA_003113815.1. NCBI lineage: Eukaryota > Metazoa > Chordata > Lepidosauria > Sphenodontia > Sphenodontidae > Sphenodon > Sphenodon punctatus. Next base: position 2,453,385 of record QEPC01013547.1, read on the forward strand.
TATCTCTCAAATATGTGTCCTGCTACTGAGTATTATTTTTTTAGAAGGAAATCAAGACCACAACTGGCAGGGCATAAAGTGGGGATACCTATATTTCTTGAGATGCAAATTGGCAAAAAAAAATTCAAAGGTACAGTCTGATCCTCCATGTGTACCATTACTTACCATGCACAAAATTCCTACTGAAGTGGATCAGGATACATAATGAGAAATATGTGGTTCCTGATCTGTCAACCAAACCAGACACAAAGGGTCTCTACGCACATTATTGTACCCACAGGGCAAATGTTCTCTGTGGTAGTACCCATGACATCATTCTGAGTTTGACCAAATGTTGAAGTTGCTCTGTGGTTTTGCTGCCACCCTATGGCCCCACACCACCAGGGGGAGCCACCAGGTGGCAGCATAAACACAGAGACCACCAACAGGTCACAATGAAATTAATAAAAACTCACCGTAAAATTGGCAAGCACAAAGCCAACCTAGACACACTGGTGATTAAACATGAACTAAAGTAGCACCTCAGAGTTCCCAAAGTGTCTATGGCAGCTTGGCTGACCAATGTCCAGCAGCAGAGTAGCAACATCAGACCAGACGTAGATTAACGTGTCTTTGACTGCTCTCCAGGTCCCCTAAAGAGTTCCCGAGACATGTTTTGGGCAGCAAACTCCTGCAAATCCATATTCATTCTGTGGCTTACATCCAGGTTTGATTTAACAGAACGGTTGCCCTGGTGCTAGGCTGCTGGATGGTGGCAAGTGCTATGTGCAGAAACACCCAGGGATAATCTTGTCCTTTCACTTGTAACTGAGTTGGCTGAGGAGTTAGGTTGCCATCTATGCAAGTTTTTAAGGAACACTTATGAAAAATGCATGTTGCAGGCCCAGCACCGGTGTCACCCTTGTGCCAATGGCGTTGGTGGCAAGAAGGACCGGGTTACCTTTTCAAGGGGCTGGCACAACTAAACCCACTGGCTCGAGCCCCCACCCAGGCCAATGCAGAACCTGCAACATGTGTTTTTAATAAGTATTCCTTAAATAGATGCCTAGGTGGCAACCCTACAGGGGCAGGGCGCGCAGTCCCGCTGCAGAGGCAGCAGACGGAGAGAGGGTCAGGGCGGGACCGGGGGGGATGAGCCGCTGGAGCTTTCAGTGAGGGCACCCCCCATGTCTGGGCGCCACGGCTCTTTATTTCTGACATGTGGCCTGGCAGCCGCTGAGCCGAGTCCCTGGCAGAGCCCTGGGAAGGGGCGGCAGCCCGGCCGCAGAGAAGACCCCCGCGAAGCCAGCGACAGCCCCACAGCTAGCAGCCCCCGCCGCCCCAGGGCAAAGCTCGCACCGGCCTCCCCACATTTTCCATGACAGTCTTCCCCCCCGGGTGACGCCACTGAATCGAGACCCGCTCCGTTGTCTACCTGGGGAGCCGCTGCCTCAGTCCCGGAGCTGCTAGCGGCCACATCCCTCCCCGCGCGTTCACACCCACAGCACCGAACCGGCTAGCCCAGCGCGGGCAAAATACGTCACCACGCCGCGGATCGGAAAGAACGTAGGTGCTTAAAGCCCGCCCCTTCTTCAGCGGCCGTGCGTGCAACGGCTCTATGGTGTGGGAGACAATGACGGCCTTTGCCTTGGCGCCACCTGGAGGCTGTGAGCGGAACTGCGAGATGCCGCCGCGTCACCCCCTGCGACAGGCATGGCAGGCGGGGGCTCGCATCACCCCCCACCCCTTTCTTCCTGATCCCTTCGCTGCCTGTTTACCCGCCCGCCGGCCGCCTCAGCACTGCTCCTGCCTATTGGCCGAGCGGGTCACGTGAGAGCAAAGGTCTAGAATTTCATTGTGGGGAGGCAGCAGCTGCCAAGCGCTCTGAGTTTCCCACGTACCCAGCTTCTCCTGCCTGTAGCGCTAAACCCAGCCCCCGCGAGCATGCGGGGGCTGAAATAATCACAAAGGCAGGGACGTCCTAGCTACTGAGAGAGCCAGTGGATTCGGGACTGGATTTGGACCTTGGGTTCATATCTTAGCTGTGAACTCACTGGGGGGCGTTGAACACGTCACTGGCCCATTTTAAATGGGACGCACCCACCCGAGCAATTACCTAAAGGTGAGGTGGGTGCCGCCCATGCATGGGGGGAGAAGCTGGGACACTCCGTGTAGGGGCAGGCGATACATAGGTAAGGGGCTAGGGTTACCACCTATGTATATTTTTTCAGGCCACTTATGAACAAAATACATATTGCAGGGCCTGCATAGGTGCCAATGCAACATGTATTTTTCACAAGTGGCCTGGAAAAATACACACTGGTGGCAACGCTAGTAGGGGCACACGTGCGATCCATCGGATTCCACTGGCAAATACGTGTGACTGCTGAGCACACACGGACCTGCCCCCCCCCAGCCGTGCCCTTTTAAAAATGGCCACTATCTCCTAGCTTCCTTTTCCAATCTCTGAAATGAGAATAATACTGATAGGGTGAGCTAGATAAATACGAGTGAGCTAGATAAATAGGCTTGCAAAGCACTGTGAGCATTGTAAGTGCTATAGACATAATGATACATAATACCTACAGGCCATGCTGTACCTTGCTGCTATTGACACTGCTTTTCTCTCCCCTCAAAACCCCATCCCCAGTACAGCTTCCTCCTACATCCTCTGTGCATTACATTCAAGCCAGCTCTGCTTCCATGGTATCCCCCCCGCCCTCTGTATATTCCAGAATCAAAAACTGGCTTAAAAGTATTAGCTTTACTATTATTAGCATTTTTTAAAAGAAACAGAGTCCCTTTACATTTGCCTTTTTATTAAGCCTTTCAAAACTTTTTCTACAGCCCAAAAGGTTAGTAACTTTCTTTTCAAATGAAAACTGTATTCCAGGATTAGGGAACTTTTTTCTTCCCAGGGGCCACTTGGAAAATTAGTACACACTTATCGAGGGCCACAGGAAGTTGAGAGTGGGAGTGCTTAAGGGATACTCTCAGAGCAGAGAAAGGCAGAGAAGGACCCAGATCATGGATCAGTGCCTTAAAGCCATCCCCTGCCCTTCAGTGTATGCTCTGATCTCTGTTCCACGTAGCTTACTCTCTCCCTGCTTAAAGGTAGGAACTGGATCCAGAAACTGGAAAGGGACCAAATAAAAAATAACCACAGGCTGCATTTGACCCCTGGATCTAAGACTCCCCACCCCTACTGTGTTCTCATAGCTTCCTAGTGCTTTAAGAAGAAACGGTTGTGAGATTCATTGTACAATCATGAGAACTGGCATTGGCAGTGCTGAATTGACATTTTTGTTAACATCCCATTTCCTGCAGTTCTCCATGAAGTATTGCTGTGACCTGGGTTAGGCATCCAAAGCAAAGTTGCTGGCTTCCCCTAATAATCCTCACCCAGACGCACCAACGGTTGTTCCCATTAGATTAATTTTGAATGCCATTTCATTTTAAAACTCTATACACCATATGTAATAAAGATAAAGTCTAATGATTAATATTTGTATGGTTTTGAACACATTATCGTCCAAAGAGCCCATCCACATGTGTTCAAAAATTATTTGGGATGGAAGCACGTTTGACAAGTGTAGCCCAGGATTTTTGAACAGCCAATTGAAAGGGAAAACTCCCTGGGTGTGTTCTCGTTGAGTGGGAAAGCCCATTGTAAGGGAAAGCAATCTGCTCTATGGGTGTGCCTTCCCTGAGTGTATGTCATTTGCATGTAAGCCTGATTTGCACACATGTTCCAGGTGCATGATGGGAGGCCATAGAGAACAATTTGGGGGCATCTTGGACAACAGGGAATTAGTCCCGCCTGCTCCCCCCCCGGAAACGGAATTGTCGTGGACCACAGTAATCTGGACAAAGCCCTGGGGTTGCCCCACCATAACCTGCTGAGCTGTTGGAAATTGTGCCCATCAAGATGCTGGGCTCATCCAAACAAACCACTAGAGATAATTTGTGTATTTTGGTAGTGTTGTTATAATGCTCCTTTCCTTTCTTGGGGTGGGGGTGTTTTTCTGAGGTTTTGGGGGTACTGATATTGGAAAACACCAGATTAATTAGTACCCAGAGAGTTTTTCTGATCCAGTATCTTGGTGAAATCACTTGGTGGGTTAGGAAAGATAGGTTCCCTGGATCTCCAGAAGCCAATACCAGAAAAAGCAACTAGTAAGGAATGGCTGGAGAGAGCAGTCTCCCTAGGATAACTGAACCTAGCTGAAATTCTCTCTGATCCAGTCCTTAGCTGAAATCATTTGCTGGGTCTTCAGAGAAAGCAGCCAGTGAGGGATGGCCAGAGAGAGTATTCTGCATGGGACAAATGTACCTGGTAAGCCCCTCTGGTGTGCTTGCAAGTAGGGAAAAGTAACAGGCTACCCAGTAAAATTTAGTGGCCCAAATTTCTGGGTGGGAGCTTGAGTCAGTGTGTTTAGTTGTGCCAACCTGTTGAAAAGGTAACCCGGCCTTTTTTGCCACCGACACCACTGGCACAAGGGTTACACAAGTTTTTACAGTATTTTTCATGATCCTACAATGTGCTTGCTGCAGGGGGGAGCCATTCAATCAAGTGGACTGGACAGTAATATTGAGTAGACAGGTCTCTCTGCCCGTGAGGATCTCATTGCAGGAAAAGATTTCTCTCTGCAATACCTCCACTTATGTTAATATAGAAACTGAAGTTAAAAATCAAAGTCACTGTTTTGGTGGTATATTGTAGGATCTAATTTAGCTAACCTTGGGACAAGGAATTATACAACTACAAATACAGGTAAGCAAACTACACAGGGCAACAGTAATGAGCTATTTCCTGTTTAAGGATTTTATTTTTCATGTTCTGCATTATCAGATGAGGTTTTATTTAATCAGGTAGAACAGCCTAGTGATGGCAGCTGGTTTATCTCCAAACAAACCCAGAGGGATACCTTGCAGGTGGATTTGTTCTAGGTCAGTACTATTTAGCATTATATCAGCAAATTCCACTAGAATTTGACCACAGACCATCACATCCTCAGATCAAACTCTCATTGTTAACCTGGCGTGGCACAAGCCCTGGAAGATTTGAATGGCTTCCAACCTTGATAAACATGGTTTTACCTTTTCTGGCAGAAAGGTAATTTGGTTTGGGTTTTTTTTAAAACAAAAACAAAACAACCACCTATTATTTGTATAAAACATATTTATGCCTTTTTAAAATGGTGACAGCATAACTGCGTATAAACCCTTCCAGATTGGAAAATGCATATTGTACTGAATTGGTTATTATGTGTATAGCATCTCCCTCTTCTGGATGCAATCAGAACTGTGAAATTGGATTCATAGGCCACATACTCTGAATACTAGCTAACAAACCTTTATCTCAAATGATATGGGCATGTTTTTTTTTAATCAGGAGAATTCAGTGTTATATTCCATTGCATCTATGGCAGGAATAAGCAGAGTTTGAGGCATGCAATCCACTTGATCCAGGCATCAGCCTTGGGCAATCTACCTGGACTCTCCCAGTGGCTCTGACACTACGAGCGAGGATCCCTCTTGCTGGCTCCCATCTCTAGGGACCCCTGCTGCACTGGAGGAGCTCTCCTGGCCTGTCTTCTCTCCAGAGACATTCCCTGGGATGCCAGTTCCACTCTCCTCCCCAAAGATGATAGTTGAGGGGCTGGCTCCTCTCCCCACACCGTGATTTAGTAGAGACTGTTCCCAGCAAGGGGCATTATTGCTCCTGCAGCAAGAATGGGGTTGGGCCCATTGGTGTATCTATCACCACCTTTAGATTCTTCATGATCACAGATCTGAGCTTGCCATTTTAGGAGGATCATAAACTCTCTTTCTAGTTGGCTGTCCATGGGGCTTTTGCTCCTTCCCTCAACTTTGTTTACAATTCAATACTACCTTAAAGCACAGAATCATGGTACATAGCTTCTTTTTTAGGGCTTTTATGGGTTTTCTGTACATCAGACATGAATTATGACTACATAGCTTCCATTCTAGGGCACATCAGTATAGTATAGTCTATCATCTTTACATTCTCTACGCAGCAGAACAGCAAGGTAATTCCTTATGTAACATTTGCTTGTACATCAGAGTACTTTAAGGACTTTCCCCGCCAACCATCTTACAACACCCCTCGTGTGACCTCTCGAAAACCATCTTAATTACATTCACTGTCATTTTTTGTTTCCCTTCCAAAACATTCAGCTGTCAACTGTATCTCTTTTACAGTAAATCAGTTATCATTAACAAAGTTAGATAATTAACTTTTACTTCTTCTCCTCAGTTTTTAGGACTGGACATATGTTTGAGGAATGTTGCCAAGACTACGTAGACCTTTAAATGTAGTCAGCAGTACCGTTAATCATGATCAGGTGCATGTGTACTTTTGCAGGTACAGGTGTACTTTTAAACAAGTAACCTTATAACTAGTTAAACCTTTTTTCACTTAAACCCATAATATCAGATCCCCAAATGGCAGGGAGAAAGAAGATAGCCACTCTGGGTGGCATCAGAGACTAGCTTGTGATCCACCAGTGGATTATGATTAGGGTTGCCACCTATGTATATTTTTCCTGGCCACTTATGAAAAATACATGTTTCAGGGCCTGCATTGGCACCAATGCAGGCCCCGCAACACGTATAAGTGGCCTGGAAAAATATAAATAGGTTGCAACCCTAATTATTATCTACCTCTTGGCTGCCCAAGCTCTGTGGAGTATATTCAGAAGTCCACAAAAACCTGTGAAAAACAGTTGTTGCTAATTTAGTGGGGAGGTTTCCTAGTGGTAGTTGTGAAATCTGAAGCGCTGTTCATTGTGGTGAAATGGTGCGGTGGAGATATAGTTCCAACACGGTTATACCACTGTTTTACAACATGCAGCAGCAGTTTAAACATCACAACATGGTTGTACCATCCTCCCAGATTACCAGTGCCTACTTTCCAGGGCCCTTTTGGATATCTGAAAGAACCCCTATATGAAATTCTGAGTGGTCATACAATTCTGTGCAGTGAGAAATGTGATGTTGGTTGTCCTGGAATTGTTACAGTTACAATATCAAATTATTTTCTTGCTAAAGTTTCAATCCTCAATCCACCTTCTCTAGAGTAGTCCCATTAATTTCAATGGAACTATACCATAATAATTTGACGATTGTGGACTATATTAACAGCTATTTAACTTTTTTGTGCTGTTCTTTAGTATTTAAGGGATATATACCAGGACCACTTTAATATTTTTGAATCAGATTTTAGTAGTATGTATAAATATTTGAAAAGTGTGTGTGGATTGTGAAGTAGTGAAAATGTAATGTATGAGGTGAGGCTATACCTTCTACAACTCTTGCTGTGAACTATTTATGAAGTTGCTGTTTTGGTCCAACTTCATAAGTTTGAACGTTACACTAAGGCCGTTTTCAGACGAGCGCGGCGGCGCCTGCGCTTGTTTTCAAAAAAGCCGGCAGCCCATTCCACACGAGACGCTGCCGCCGAATACGCGCATGCGCGGCCGACGCGCATCTATTTCCGGCCGCGTATGACCAGCGTCGATACTTACCATCCGCCGGCTGCCACTGGTGCTTCTGCCGCTGGTGCTGACCCGAGCTCCCGCTTTCCACCTGCAGGAACAAGAAGGACTGTAAGTGCTGGGTGTGGGGGGTGCATCGGACTGAGACCTCTCCCTCCCCCCCCTCCACTCNCGACCTGGTCAGTTCGTGCCCGGAAATGGATGCGCGTCGGCCCGCATGCGCGTATTCGGCGGCAGCGTCTCGTGTAGAACGGGCTGCCGGCTTTTTTAAGAAACAAGCGTGGGCGCCGCCGCGCTCGTCTGAAAACGGCCTCAGTTTTATCAAATATAAAATTCTATCTCCCAGAAATTCTCACAGAGAGAGCCCCAGATGGCAGGCTTGGTCTATTTTTCTGAAAATGAGTCAGAATAGTGGCATCGTTTCCATTGCAGTGCCTTTCTCCAAATATAAATATCAGTGGTAAAAATTTGACCCAGTCTAAAATTTGTCAGATAGAGAAGACAGAAAACATCTTCATTATAGGCTATTAAGATCCTAGGGATAAGGACCTAATCTTGCAATTTATTGAAGAAAAATAGGCCGCCATTGATGCACTAATCCTCACAACAATCCTATGAGATACCTAAGGGTAAAGCAGGGCTGGCCCGAGGCATGTGCCACCAGTGCCCAGGCACATGGCCCCGCAGGGGGGAGGGGCCCCGCTCCGCCGCGGGCTAGAGCCTGACAGACGCCGCAGGTTTTTGTTTTTTTCCCCACCGGGCATCTCTGAGTCAGTCCTCGTGGGGAGAGGGGGGTAAACTTCCTGGGAATCCCTGGCCAGTTATACGCTGCGGAGCTGAGCTGACATAGTCAAGTTGCAGGTAAGTAACCAGCTGCTCCTCATCCCCTGAAAATCCCCCACCCTCACCTCCCAATTCTAGAGAGTACCGGACGGCCTTTGGGGCCCCGCAGCAAGGCTTGGCACATGGCCCCTGAAACCCTTGGGCTGGCCCTGGTAACGTTGTATTCAGAATTCATGGGAATCCCCAATGACAGCACAATCATAGAATTCTGCCTGGGAGTTACTGGGTGGCAATCTTCATGCCATCTAAATGCATCTACCATGTGGGACCTGTGGTTGTTCTGTGTGGTAATTACCTCTCTTGGTTCCAGTACCAAGGAGACAAGCCATGATCATATAGCATAGTCAATCTGTCTTTATTAGAATCCTGTACACACTAGTTCAGAACCATTTCATCCAGGTACAGACCAGACTGGCAACTAATATACGTCTAATTCTTATACTTCTAATTCCAGGCCAGTCTCTCAGCGCACCACCTCCAGAAGGGGATGGGACCAGTTAGATTGGTCTGCTCTCGGAGGATGATGGAACCTCAGCGGTTCCAGGAGGTCCTGAGGGAATTAACCTTGGACCTGGGCAGTCACTCTGTCGATGAACTAGTCCAACATTGGAACAGCTGGTTGGGGGAGGCCATTGACAGGGTGGCTCCGAGACGCCCCCTGCCTCTGTCTCGTCACCGCAGGGCCCCTTGGTTTACCAAGGGGTTGCGGTGTATGAAGCAAATAGGCAGGAGGCTAGAGCGACGTTGGCATTGGACTTGCTCTGATTCCGACCAACTTCTCCATAGGGCCCATTTGCGGTCCCATGCTGAGGCTGTGAGGGCAGCAAAGAAGGAATTATTTGCTGCCCTCGTAGCGTCTGCAAAGTCACGCCCGGCGGAGCTGTTTCGGGTGGTGCGGGGGCTGGTCAGTTTGGCCTCCCTCCGCCTGGACGGGGACTTGTCCCAGGCCCACTGTGAGGAGTTTGTCACCTACTTTGCAGACAAGATCACTCAAATTCAGAGTGACTTTGACGCTGGGTTGGGGGCAGTAGGTGGAGAGCGCGATGTCACAGAGGCCCCGTCTGGTTCAACTTTGTGGGGGAGTTTCGGGAAGTGACGCTGGCCGATGCGGTGGATGTTCTGGGGTCTGTGAGAGCCACCAGTTGTGAGCTTGATTCTTGCCCGTTCTGGTTGGTGAAAGACTCCAGGGAAACACTGGGGATGGTGCTGGCGAGAGTGGTTAACGCGTCCTGGCAGCAGGGGAGGTTGTCGCCTTGCCTCAAGAAGGCTGTGGTGCGCCCCTGCTGAAAAAAACATCATTAGATGTGGGCGCACTCACCAGCTACCGACCTGTCTCTAACCGTCCCTTTTTACCGAAGGTTATTGAGCGGACGGTGGCGATCCAGCTCCAGGCGCATCTGGATAGCATCAGTTTCCTGGACCCTTTCCAATCTGGGTTCCGTCCTGGCTATGGCACTGAGACGGCGTTGGTGGCCTTGGTCGACGATCTCTGCCAGGAGATGGATGCAGGATGTTCTACATTTCTTATCCTGCTAGATCTCTCGGCCGCTTTTGATACCATGGACCATGGGCTGCTGTTGAGACGGCTGTGAGACCTGGCGGGTCTGGACGGGACTGTTGTTGAATGGTTCCGCTCATTCCTCTCTGGGAGAAGCCATCTGGTGGTGTTGGGAGTTGAAATATCTTGCCCCCGTGCTTTTTCCTGTGGCGTTCCACAGGATTCCATCCTGTCTCCTTTATTATTTAATGTATATATGCAGCCCTTGGGGGAGGTCGTGAGAGGGTTTGGGGTGCGATGTCACCAATATGCTTATGATACTCAACTATACCTCTCTTTTCCAGCTGACTCACACCCTGCTGTCTTGTTGCTATCCCAGTGTTTGGAGGCCGTGGCGGAGTGGATGCGGCAGAGCAGACTGAAGCTCAACCCCGATAAGACGGAGGTGATGGTGGTGGGGAGGGCAAGGGAGGTGTCAGCCCCCCTAATTGGGGGGGTTCGCCCTCCTATAGCTCAGCAGGTTCGGAGTCTGGGGGCGGTGTTGGACCCGGATCTCCACCTGGATCGACAGGTGGATGTGGTGGCGAAGGCTGCATTCCGCCAGTTGTACCTAGTGCAGAGGCTGTGCCCATATATGTCCGGGCCGGACCTGGCCTCCCTCATCCATGCCTATGTTACCTCGAGGCTGGACTACTGCAACACGCTCTATGTGGGGCTGCCCTTGTTTCCTTGTTCGGAGGCTGCAGCTAGTACAGAATGCGGCGGCCCGGCTGCTGATGGGGACGGGTCACTGGGAGCATATAACACCTGTGCTCTGGACTCTGCACTGGCTGCCAATAGCGTGCTGAGCCAGGTTCAAGGTATTGGTATTAATCTATAAGGCCCTGCACGGTCTGGGCCCTTCGTACCTCAGGGACCGCCTCACCCTTTGCGCCTCAGAGCGGCTCCTTCGGTCCTGATTGCCCCGCAGCAAGATGCGCCATGGGGCTTTGAGCAGTAGGGGGTATCACCATTCCCGTGCGGCCACGTCACAGCTGGGGATGGGATAGTGGCTGGGCTGGGCATCCAAGAGTGTGGCCGGCGCCTCAGCCTGCCCCAGGGCGTAGGCAGGATGGCAGACAGCAGCCCATCCAGTTTCCCAGCAGGCGGTGGACCGTCTACCCTGCTCTCCGTGCTGCCCCAGCAGTGTGGTGACTGAAATTGCCCGCTCTGGGGATCAGTCCCGGCCAGGCTTGCGTGGTGGTACCTACTCTCAAAAGGTTCCACAAAGGTGGGAACGTGAGGGGTTCCCATGACATCTGAATTCACCCAGGGTGACATTCCTCCTGTAACTTACACTGCTTTCACACCAGTGTAACTACAATTGTTTCAAATACAGTTCAAGATTAATTGACTCAAAAGGGACTATGTAGAATGTGACTTATGGTAATGTCCCTCCCTAGACACTCTCTTCACCCCACCCCAGAGAATGATGAAAATAAACTTAAGGTTTGTGCATTCACTTGAAAAAACCTAGCAAACATCTTTGATTCTGTTGAGCCACCTCATCTCTTCCCCTATAAATATACACAAATCAGCTGCTCCATTGAGCATCATACACTAGTGGGGAGGATCCTCGGGGTGTCATACTGGAACTGCTCAGGTCTTCTTTTACACATCTGTCCATATGCGTACGCAGCAGTGTAATTTCAGTATGTGCACTCTCGGTGACTCTTGCATACTCTCTGGAGAGATCAGAAAAGAGAGCTCCCTGGTTCTGCAGTGTCCCTAATGGGCCACCCATGGGCCATCCCACCCTGGGCCCATGTGATCCAGGGACACGTACTTGATGCACGTGTCCACAGATCTCCTGGGTTGTAAAGGGCGGGGGCACATAGGATTTTCCTGACCCCACCCTTCACAATTCCCTGGGTGACACAGAGACAAGTTTTAAATATTCTCCAGAAGACAGACGTGAGAGATGGAGACAAAAAGTGCTTAGACACTCTTAAAATGCCATTTTTAAAACCCAAAATGGTTATCTATCAACTTATGTAGAAAATTCAACCTTCCTTTAATTCTAAAATACATTTATGCTTCTACCTTTTATGGTCCTCAAAATATAAAGCATTATTTCCCTCCTGGAAGAAGACATTCTGATGCAGCCTTGAATATTGCTATGGGACCAGTGAGGCAAATACCATTGCAAGTGTACAGTACAGCCACACAAGACATTATGTTGTGGTGTCCTAACTCAGTATACTGTGTTCCCAGCTTCAGATATACTCTGAATTCTACTGCTTGACCTAAAATAGGTCCTGGGAGGTATTTGCAAATAGTAAAGTTGCATATCCCCAGTTGGCAGCAGGCCAGGGTGTGGAGGTGGAGTGAACAGGTGGAGGATAGTCTCATCTCAGCATCTAGGAAGAGTGAACAGGCTGCAGTCTCTTCAACGTTGGCTGTACAATCAGGTTTCACTAAGGGCGTAGGCAGAGACAGTTTATTGCTGATTGCAGGAAGACTGGCAGTGGTGTGAATGCTTTCATGAGAGGAGGAAGATAATGCTAGCAACTAACGCCCACTAAACACTGAGGGAATTTCTACAGCAGCTGCATCCTTGCAGGCCACCTACATAGCAATAATTAGTAAATTATTTTTCCAGTTCTATCTAGTGCCTTTCAGAATGATTTAATCCAACCCGTTTAATAACCTGTTCAAGCAGCTAACAACATATCTCTCTGAAATGCAGAATTCTGGCTTGGTGTACACTTTGACTCCACCCCACCACCATCTACATAACTATAAGGGGTATCCATTCCCTAAAACTTTCCATGTCTACCTCCATCTCTGCCTCCCTCGGGCCCCTGCCCACCTCCCCTGGCCTTCTGCCCAGTGCCCGCCCAGCCCATCACCCACCCCAGCCTATCCCATCCTCCTGAGGGTAGGCAATGGTGGGCTGGTGTGGTGCCAGAACTCCCACACCAGGCGGGCACTGGGCAGAGGTCCAGGGGAGGTGGGCAGCAGGCAGAGGCCTGGTGGAGGCAGACCTGAGGGCAGAGGGGCTGCGTGGGGGTGGGGAGAGGGGGATAGTTACACCACACCAAGAAGAAAAAATACCATAAAAATCACTGTGCGTGCGCAGCAATAGCCGCTATGGCCTTTCTGACCTATTCACATTACATCTTGGTTTCCCTAATAACAAGACAAAAGCTCAGCCAAATGTCTTTCAAATTCACTCACCGTCTCTTATTATTTACATCATCTAAGCACCCAGTTCTGCACAGAGATGGCCCTTCCAAGCGCTAGTTAGCTTGGAGGAGCTTATAAATGTTTCTACCCGCAGGAACACACACAAGTTGCCTTCTTGGTCCAGAATATAGATTCCAACTGTCTATTAACTAGTTGTAACAGGGCCTTGCACCAAGCCTACTTCCCAAATCCCAAGCCTGATCCAAAAATTTCAGCAGGTTCTTTCCTCAACACTTTCTTCTCATACAACCTTATCTCTTGTCCTTCCTCCCAGACCGTTCCCTGATTTGATGCACATGTGGCAGGACTGTGCCACAAAATGGCATCTGCCATGTGGGCCACCTAAGATGGCTGCTAGAAAGGAAGAGGAAGTGAATGGCCATGGCCTGAAGAATAAAAGAGAGGTCAGCCTGAAAGGGAAGACAGTCAGCTCTGGACTACAGAGGAGAGCACATGTCCTGAAAAGGCTGTCTGAAAGGTTCCTGATCTGGATACTTGGAGAGAGGTGGTCTGGACCTGGAGGTGGGAAACCTATTAGTTAGCCGCTGGACTATGTTTGGCTAGGCTGAGTGGGATGTAAGTGTATAGAGATATTAGGGACTGGCCAGAGGCTTGGTGTCTGGCCTATGGACTGTTTAGTGAATAAACACTGTTTAAGCGAAGTCCTGAGGTGATGGTCTACTTTGTGGCCTGATCCTGCAAACACTCACCCATTGTAAAGGTAGGACCTGCTACAAAGTGGTGGAGAATGCAGGCATATCTTGCTGGCCACCAAGCCATTGATTCCCCAAGGTGATAAGGTCCTGGAGCAGGGGAGTGTTGTGGAGGAGTGCGCCCAGAGAGGAGGCAATTGTGTTGAGCTCGCCCAGGAAAGTGGCTTGAGCAGAGCTGGAGGTTTGCCCCAACCCCACAGAAGGATGTGGATCCCGGTGAGGAGCAAGATGGTGGCAGGAGAATTGCACCCTCAAAAAAACCCTGCAGTAACTCTGTGGAACTGGATAGAGTCAGAGATGAGGCAATGGAACAGAGTACAGCAGAAACAACGTACCCCATGAGCTTGGAGGAGATCCTGACAGAGACAGACAGTGTGGAAGAACCAGTACTGGGGTGTTCCCACTTGGGGAGCCCTGAGGGACTGTTACTGTCAGAAAAGAGACCATGTATGGAAGGCTTGCTAGGAGAGACAGCAGAGGCAGGAAAGAAAATGCTGGACTTTGGGAGGTCAAAGCCAAAATGTATCAACAAGTGATATGAACAGCAAGTGTAACTACTGCCAAATGCAAGGCCATATGAGAAAAGACTGACCTTATGTGTGGAGACCCTATGGAAGAACCCTAGGGACTGAGAAAGAAGTCCTAGAAGGAAGGGGCTATTCCCCAGAAAAGAGATGTTGGGAGTGTGGGAAGAAAGGACACTTAAAAAGGAACTGCCCTGACGGCAAAATTCTTAGAAGAATGGATAAGCCAGAAAGGAGATGCTGGGCCTGTAATAGACCAGGGCATGTAAAGAGGGATTGCCCTGAAAGAGGGATATTACAGGGAGAGAAAAGGAGGCTATAGTAAGAAAAACTGAACCTATTAAGAAAGTACATAGAGAAAACAAAGAGACTCAGACTACTTTGAACGGGGGGCAGTTAGAGGCCTTGAGAAAATTAATGCCCATAATGATAGGCTCCATGAAGGCGATAGTAAAAGAAAATGAAATCCTAAAGAAAGAGGTTGAAAAGTTAAAAGAAACGATAAGAGTGGTATGTGGAGAGATATGAGACCTCTGAGGGGTTAGAAAATGAAGATTCAATGGCAGCCCTCGAATCAGAGCAGGAAGACTTGGCAAGTGAGGAAGAAGTGGAAGGATTCCTAGTAGAAGAGGACATTGAGAGGGATACCTCAGAAAAGATAAAGGAACCAGAATCCTTACGCCCTGGAGGAAAGTACAAGGATATCACTGCTGAAGTGGAAAAGGGGATAGATTCCCTAATCTCAAAGGTAGAATGGGAAGAAGTAGGGTGGACCTTAGAGCACTGCCGGAGACCACTAAGTGCCTATTGACAGTAAGGAAACCTCAGGAAAGGGGCCATGAGGAAACAGGTGAGACGATACCACCCAGAGAACTAAAAATGAACAAACCCCGAAGCGGCTGATGGGTTTGGATCAACGTCCAAGGGATGGGTTTGGATGGGGCCAAAATAAAGAAAATGTATGGTGCCCAGGTTGAGCCAAGGGAGAAAGTTCTTAAATGTAGAAGAAAGATCTTAAGTGTAAACGGAAGAAAGTAAACTTGCCTGCAATAACTGTGAAACCTGAGGGTAGGGAAGAGGTAAACTTTGAGGGACTAGAATGGGCCCTAGGAAAAAAGTATAGCTGGGACTAAGGTAAACCGCTTCTGACACCATAAATCCTGGGAGAAAGTAATGATCGAAATTGTGAACTTATATGGCCTACAAAGACTTGTAGGGTCCCAGGGAGGGGTGCTGGCCAGTCCTTAATAACTCTAAGGCAGGGAGGGCCCACACCCCACTACAAGTCGAAGCAATCCTGCAGTCTAATTAACGGAGTTAGAAGACCAGAAAGGTTTAAAAAGGTAACAGCCTCCGTTTGGAATGGTAATGTTAAAAGGTTAAAGGAACCGGGAAGGTGCAAATGAGAGCCCTGGGAAATGCTATACTATGTTATGTTTAAAGGTTTGATTATGTTTAATGTTTATGTTTTGAGTTACTGGGATTATGTTGCAGGGAGTAATCCTGCTTTAAAGGTTCCAGGGCTGGGAGGTTAGGAAGGAATGGGTGGGCCTGCCTCCCACCCCAGTAAGGGGATAATGTTAAGGAACTGAAGAAAGCTATAATAAAGGAAAAGACCTGTCAAAGGAAGCTCACAGTTCATCCTAGCTGAAGGAAGCTATATTTATGTTAAAGGAGCAAAGAGCTGAAGGCAGCTCTATTATTAAATTGTAAAGCCTGGCAGGGGAGGCCCACAGGCTATCAAAGAAATTTATAGGCTCGATAGCATATGCATCAGGTGGAGGATTTATCCCTGGTAAGGTGTGACTAGTTTAAAAATAACCCCTGGGAAGGGGATGGTATTACCTTACTGCCCAGTAAGGTCTTGAGGGTCCCAGGGGGGAGAGTGTCCAGAATGGTTGGGGGGGGGGGTGGCCTCCCAACCCCACGAAGGATTAACTAGACTGTACGCCAGGTGGAGGAGTACCTCCCTGGCTGGAGACAAAATTGCTAAGATCATGAGCTGAAGGTAGCTCTGATTAATACTACACCTGGTGGAACAGGCCTGGCGACAAAGGGGCAACGTGGAGGCCAGGGGGCGTTAAAGCCCAATTTGGGGTGCTCAACCCCTGAATAAGATTGTGTATATGGGCTATGTAATTGCTTGCAGGAAAACCACATATTATTGTTAGATGGACTCACCTTGCGGTAGTCCCATTTTAGGGGGGGAAGGTGTGTGGCAGGGCTGTGCCACAAAATGGCATCTGCCATGTGGGCCACCTAAGATGGCCACTAGAAAGGAAGAGGAAGTGAATGGGCGTGACCTGAAGAATAAAAGAGAGGCCAGCCTGAAAGGGAAGACAGTCGGCTCTGGACTGCAGAGGAGAGCGCATATCCTGAAGTGGCTGCCTGAAAGCTTCCTGACCTGGGTGCCTGGAAAGAGGTGGCCTGGATCTGGAGGGGGGGAACCCTGTTAGTTAGCCACTGGACTGTGTTTGTCTAGGCTGAGCAGGATGTAAAGGTATAGAGATATTAGGGACTGGCAAGAGGCTTGGTGCCTGGCCTATGGACTGTTTAGTGAATAAACTCGGTTGATGCCAAGCCTTGGAGTGACATTCTACTTTGTCGGCGCACCCCAATGAGACACAGAAACATGAGTTGGTGTAAAACTGGCCGCACTCTTTATTCAAAAGATGCCACGTTAGGCAGGTGGGGAAAAAATTGCTATCTGCAATTTTGGGTCCAATATGCCATTTAACTATTAGAACTTATTAACTCAGGTACTGCCCGGATGTGCCTCCCGTTGACAGTATCCTTTCAGCATTTTCCTCCCCTCCTTCGACAGGGCAAGGCCGAAGGGGGGGGACAACCCACTGTGGGTTTGAGTAAGAAGTAACGTGTCCACCGGGTCTGAAGACAGCGCATGTCCCTGCTGGCCCCGGTTAAGACACCACTTCCAGGGAGCTTGATCACCAAGCATGCAGTGCCCTGCATTACCCAGTGTATCATCTCCCCATCTCTTACTGAGATGACTCTTAACT
>QEPC01013547.1:2478417-2494746 GCA_003113815.1 Sphenodon punctatus
CTCCTTCATTTCCTCTGGCTGAGAGACACTGAGAGGCACTGGGGGGTGGGGAGGACAACAGGGGGTGGGGTAGGGGAGATGATGGGGCTTGCCCCCCCAAAGTCCATTTCTTGCGCCTGGACCCATTTTAACCTAGCTACTACGTCCCTGCCAAGAAGGCTCCCCTGCCTCAACTTTAATATGAATTCTGTCAGTGGGAAGGATGGAAGCATTGCCACAATGAAGAAGTTATGTTTTAAGATGAAATAATTTCCACGGTTAATGGCCTAAGAGGAAGCGTGGGGAAGTGAGGGGGCAGTTACACTCTGCAGCAGATGCTGCTGCTGCTATGGTTCTGCTGGGACAAAGGATCTGCAGCAAGGATCTCGGCTAATGCCACCCACCAGTGCACCTTCTCTCTCTCTCAAGTTCAAGGCAGCAGTACTTCACCATCACACCCACATCCCCATTAGGGTTGCCAGATATGCAATGTTTTACTGGCCACTTATGAAAAAACACATGTTGCAGGGCTGCATTGGTGCTAGTTCAGTCCTGAATCATGTAGTTTTCTTAAGTGGCCAGTAAAAATTCATATATCTGCCAACCCTGCTTCCCATCAACATCCATTGATCTCTGGGCCAGGTGGCTTCCCCATTACGTTTCCTCTTATGTTGCCCAAAGGGGTAGAAGATGCAGGATTTCCCAGTCTACGATATTTCATTCTCATACATGTCAACATGAGGGTTAATAACATCCCTACTAATGCTACTTTCCTCATAAGCAGATAGCTTTTTCCTCTAAAAGCTCTGGGCAAGAGGGTGGCACTTGCAGACTGCTAAGCAATTTCTGATTGCTTAGCAAAGCCTGAAAGTGCTGATCACTGTTAGCTCCCTCTCAGCATCAGAGAGAGAGACAGGTGTGTAGATCTGTGTGGGTGTATGTGAGGGGATGTTGTTTGTTTGCTTCTCAGGCCGCTTTTAGACAAGCGCACGGTGCGCTCGGGCTTGTTTTCAAAAATCCCGCGAGACAGGATTAGACAAGACGCTGCCGCGAGTCATGCACATCGGAGGGGGACGCACATTCTTTTCCGACCGCGATTTGACTGGGTCGGAGATCGAGGTGGTAAAATCGCGGCTGGAAAAGAATGCGCGCCCCCCTCCCATGCACGTGACTCGCGGCAGCGTCTCGTCTAATCCCATCTCACGGAATTTTTGAAAACAAGCGCGAGCGCACCGCGCACTCGTCTAAAAGCAGCCTGAGTTCAGTTGCTTGATGTCAATGTGACTTCTCTTACTAGGAAGATTGTCCCCTCCCCCCCATCACCTTCCTAAAGCTCCCCAAGGGCATAGTTATAATGCGGATGCTGGTGCAGCTGCACCCGGGCTCACAAGCCTGGGGGAAAGGGATGGGACTTCATGTTCTCTGGTGCAACTGCATCCCCTCCTGCTACTAAGGGTAATTTCAGATGTGCCAGCCTCCCTTCTTGACACGGCGCGAGGTCAATTCTTCGTTCCCCTCCAGAATCAGACCGGCCGGTGAACAGATGTGCCGGCCTGATTCAGCTTGGGGATCGGGGAAGGGGCGGGGCTGTGCGGTGCAACGTGCGACTGCACGGCCCAGCTCCCCCGGTCGCACGCCCTCCTGGAGATGAGCGGGTGCAGCGGCCAATCCGGCCGCTGCGCCCGATTCCAGCTCGTGGCCGGGACCACGCTCCGGCCTCGGTGGCGGTAACAGATGTTACCGGCCGGTGATTCCGGACCGTGGTCCAGGCAACCACCATTTCAGAGGGGAGGCCGGCCTCCCATCCAGAATAGTGGTTAATTGGATTCCTACTGGGTGTTCATTATGGTGAACATCTGGTGGGAACCCCTTCAGACATTACGGGATCTCCTCCACCACAGGTCGTTCACTGTGGTAAAGGGAGGCCCGTAACATCTGAAGTTACCCTGAGAGGGTAGCATGCAAGAGGGTTGGGGTTCAACTTCTGCACCAAGGCCCATTCCAACCAACTACACCTCTGAAACTCCCCCTCAGTTCAGGGAATGAGAAAACAAGCTGACCATTAGCAACCCTCTCACTGGATAAAGCAGAGGAGCTGCTCTTTAATCACAGCCATTGGGTACTTTCAGACATTACAGGCGGCCGGTTCACCACAGCGAACCACCAGGGGGGGGCGAACAGCGGAACCACGCCCGGGGGTTGGAAAACGACCCAAACAGACGTGCCGGGAACGGGACCACGGGCCGGAAGCGGGCCGCACCATCGCGGGCCGTGGCAGCACAACAGACGTGCAGCCGAACCCCCGGCGGGCGCAAAACCCCCACAAGGCACCGGGCAGGGGCGGGACACAGACATGGCCGCCTGAGGGCAAACGAAGCCACAAGGCACAAAAGGGAACGCCCACACAAGGGAAATGGGAAGGGAGGGGGGAAGAGCGAGAACAGGCTGACAGCCGGCTCACACAGCGGTCCCGCAGCGGGGCACAATGCACGGCCACACGCCCGGCCACACACACGCACACACACACACACACACACACCAGGGAAAGGGCGGGAAGGGGGGGCAGGGGCGCCTGGAACACCCCACCTGGAACACCGGGAGGGACGGGGGGGGCACCACCAAGGGGCAAGGCACAGACAGCAGCAACCCCCACCCCCACACCACCCCAGTCCAGTCCAAGGAGGTGCCCCCACAGGAACAGAGGCAGTCTCGGAGGGGGGGGCGGACCCCCGGAGCAAGGCACGTTGGGGGCCCCCAAAGCACAGCGAGGCCGGCGGAGGGGCGCCAGGAGGAGGAGGAAGGGGGCCCCACAGTCAAAGGCTGGCACAGGCAGGGCAGCCGGGTCCAGCGGTGCTCCTCCGCAGCACCAGCGACGCTCAGGCAGCACCCACGGAGTCACGGGGATGGAGGGGGCCCAGGACCACGGCCAGGGGCAGCAGCAAGCAGCGAGGCGGGCGGGAGCTCACCGAGGTGGGGTCCGCAGGTCGGGAGCGGCCAGCGGGGACCAGGCCCCCCCCCGGGCCGGGGCGGGAGCCCACACGGGGGCACCACGCCGGGGGGGGCAGGCCAGCGACGCGGGGCTCACGGGCCGCTGCCGGGGGCCCCGCTGGCCCGAGGGCCCGGGTGGCCCGCCCGGTGGACCAGGTGGGGCCAGTGCAGCATGCCCCGGCGGTACCCCTGCAAGGACATGTAGTGGGCGATCAGGTAGTAGGCCTCGAAGGGATCGGGCATGGTGAGGGCCAGCTGCACATCCACACGCGCCCACACCGCCAACAGGGATGACATCTCCACCGCGGAGGGCTCCGGCACACAGCAGGCAGCAGAAGGGGGCCACGGAAGATGCCCCAGCTCCAGAAGCCGCTGGAACGCCGCCCCACGGGTGCGCTGGTACCCACGGGCCCCGTGAACACAGGAGAAGTAGCTCACGGCCAAGGCAGGGCCACCCTCGGCCAGGCACTCCGAGTAGGCGCCCAGACCACACACCACCAGCGCTGACACGGTCTCAGAGGCGCTCCAGGGCACATGGGCGCACAGCACCTCCGGGATGCGCCCCTCGGGGAAACGAGCCAGCCCCAGGGCCTCCGCATGCAGCCGGCAATCACGGGCGCTCACCACATGGCCAAAGTAACGGAGCCCGGAGCTCAGGCTCTCGTAGGCACCTGCACGGCTCCCCGGCCCGGCCAGGAGCAGCTGCACGGCAGGGGTGTGCCACAGGTCGCACAGAGACATGGTCTCGCGGAAGGCCCAGATATGGGGGGCCCCTTGGGGGCCGGACAGCGGGAGCCCCATGGATGGGCAGCCAGCCATGGTCCAGCACAACAGGGAATGGGACACGGAGCCCGGAGGGCACACAGACTGCCCAGGGCCGGGAGAGGCTCGGCCCGGCCCCCGGGACAGGGAACACGGGCCCGCACCGCAACATTGTAGCACAACAGAGCGAGGCGTGGGGTGCGGGCCCGGCACAGCTGCAGAGAACAACAGCGAGCTCTCTGTCTGCCTAATCGCACCTTCAAGGCCATCCCGCTACAAACAGCGAGGGGAGGGGGCCCGGGGTGCTGGGGGCGGGAGCAGCCGGAATGCACCGGCACAGGGCGCGCGCAGGGCCGCGAGGCCGACCCCCGGGCGGGGCCACCAGCACCGGGCCGGCATAAGCGCTCCCAGCCCCCACCGGGGCCCCAGCACCATGGAGCGCGATAGGGCAGGTGGGAACTGGATGTTCCTCGCGCTCGCGGCTGAGTGGCACCGTGACCACACTGAGCAGCTGTGCCTCCTGACCGAGAGGGTGCACCTGGCCGTCCGCCTGCGCTATGTCCTGGCCCTGCGGGCTGGCGTGCGCCTCCGGGGCCAGCAGGCCCGCAGGAGAGTCCGTGGCCGGCTCAGGGCTCGGCGCCGGGCCTGGGGGGCGTGGCTGGCCGCCTGCCGGAGCCTCACCCGGCCCGCTGCGCTCCGAGGGGCCGCGAGGCGGTTCCGCTGGGCAACGCAGACCCTCCGCCGGGCAGCGCTGCTGGCTATGCCCATAGCGCGGAGCCTATGGGTCACGGAGCGGCCCCAGGCCTGGTGGGAGCGGGCCCAGGCCCACTGGGGGGAGGCCGAGTGGGGGTCCCACTTCCGGATGGGCAAGGCCACCCTGCTGCGCCTAGCGGAGCTCCTCACGCCCTGGCTGGAGCGGCAGCACACCTCCATGCGGGAGCCCATCCCCATGGTCCAGCGGGTGGCCATAGGGGTCTGGGCCCTCGCAACGCCCGACTCCTGCCGCTCCGTGTCCCAGCACTTCGGGGTGGGGCTCAGCACGGTCGCCTGCATCGTGCGGGATGTGTGCGAGGCTGTGGAGGGCGTGCTCCTCGACAGGACCATCCAGCTCCTGGACCAGGGCGCTGTGATGGCTGGCTTCGCGGCCGGGGGCTTCCCGAACTGCATCGGAGCCGTGGACGGCACACACATCGAGATCCTGCGCCCGGCCGCGGGGGAGGCCCTGGAGTATGTGAACCGGCACGGATACTACTCCCTGCACCTGCAGGGGGTGGTGGACCACCGGGCCCGCTTCATAGACATCTACACGGGCAACTCCGGCCGGAGTCACGACGCCAGGATCATGACCATCTCCCCCTTCTATGCCCGCATGTACCGGGGGGACTTCGCGGACATGGGCATGAGGTGGATCGAGGGTGTTCCCATGCCCCCCTGCATCCTGGGGGACCCCGCCTACCCCCTGACCCGCTGGCTGATGAAGGTCTACCCTGTCCCGAGCACCCCTGCGGAGCAGGTATACAATACCCGCCTGTGTGCGAGCCGGACCGTGGTGGAGCGTGCCTTCAGGGCCCTGAAGCAGCGCTGGAGGAGTCTAGCTGGCCGCCTGGACTTCACCGTCCCCACCTCCGCCCTGGTGATCGGTGCCTGCTGCGTTCTGCACAATGTGTGCGAGACCGAGGGGGCGGCCCTGGAGTACCCCGAGCCCCACCGGCCCCCCGGTCCTGTTCCCCTGTACGTGAACGCAGGGAACCCCCGGGAGTACCGGTATGCCAAAAGGATCCGGAACGCCCTTGCAACCCACATCGCCCGGGGGGGCCCGCTGTGAGGGCCTTCCCGCCCCTGGGGGCCCCACCCCCCGTTCCGTGCCCATGCCCCTGTACACGCGGTCCCACAGCCCTGTCCCCCCCACAAACGGGCCGGGGACAACTGTCTCTTTACAACACTTTATTGCCCACACAGTGCACACAATCACCCTGTGCCCCCTCCCCACCCCCGTCCCCGTGACCCCGTCCACCACCCGCCCTCATGTGGCCCTCCCCCTCCCCCCCCTTCCCACCATCCCCCCGCGTTTCCTGGGCCGACCCCTCGTGCGGCCGCTTGGGCCCACCGAGCTCTGGGAGCTCCCCTCCCCCCCACTGTCCGTGTCCCCTGCCGTGTCCTGGGCCGGTCCCGGCCCCGGCAGGGGGCCGGGCGGCGGATGGGCAGCTGTGCCCGGTGCCCCGGTCGCGCCCCGGGGGGGCTGGACCCTCCGGAGGCCCGGGGGCACTGGGAGGCGCATGCGAGGGCCCTGGGGCCGGGGGGGCGCCAGGGGCGGCAGGGCTGGGCCCGGGGGCGCCGAGGGGCCCGGCATGGGGACCTGGGCGGGCAGGGCGCCCGGAGGTGCGCCGGCCATCACGTAGGCACACATGGTGCCCGCATGCAGGAGCAGGGAGGTCCCAATGTCGTGGGACCTGTCCATCTTTGCGCTGTGCTCCCGCACCATGCCCTGTATGTCCTGCCGGAGGCCCCTGAGCAGCCCCTGCTGCCGCTGGTGCTCCCGGCGCTCCCGCCTCCGCTCCAGGCGCACCTCCGCCTCCAGCCGGCGGTCTGTCTCCAGGGCCTTCTCCATGGACCGCTCTATGGCCGCCTCCATGCGGTCCACGGAGGCGATCATGCGCTCCCCCTGTTCCTCCGCCCTGCGGACGATGTCCTCCGCTTGCTCCTCCCTGCGCCTGCGGACCCGCGCCCGGTACTCCCGCATCCGCTGGGCTGGGGCCGCGGCCGGCGGAGGCGCCGCGCGCGGGGGCTGCCCTGTGGAAATGGGCGGGTGGGTCAGTGCAGGGCCCTGTCCCCTAGCGGGGTCGGGTCCCGGGGCCCCCTGCCCCCCCTCCCCCACTGAGGCCAGAGGCCCCCCTGGGCTGGCGCCCGGGGGGCCCTCCCGCAATCCCAGCCCTCCCGCCTTACCTGGGTCCGGCACCTGCTCTCCTGTGCCCTCCGCGGGGGCCTGCACCGTCTCGCTGGCCCGGTCCTGGGGCTCCCCATGTCCTGCGGGCGGGAGAGGGGGGAGCGGGTGAAGGGGGCTGGTTGTGGCCCCTGCAGCAGGGCCCCCACCCCCGCCCCTGCCACCGGCCCCCTGGTCGTGCCCCCCCCTGCCCTGGGGGCCCGCTTACCCTCTATGTCCGTCTCCGAGCCTTCGGAGGCCGGCGCCTCACCCTGGGAGTGCTCCCCCTGGGACCACTGGCTGAGGGTGGTGAAGGTGCCGACCTCCGACTCCGCCTGGCCGGCCCGGCGTTGGGATGTCTCCGGGCTGCTGCTGGGGGGGGGCCTTGGGGCTTCTGCGGGTCCCGGGTGGTCCTCCTGGGGGTGGGGGTCCCCTGAGCTCGTGTCTACCGGGCGGGCGGCGAGGGGAGGGGGTACCTCGGCCCGCTCCCTGCCCTGGACCACAGCGCTGCCCACCAGGCGTGGGGCAACGATGGAGCCCTTCATGTGAAGGATGCGGTCCAGGGCATCGTAGTAGGGGGCGGTGCGGGCCCCGTGGCCGGAGCGGCTGTTATTGTCCTTGAGGGCCTTGTACCCCCTCTTGAGCTCCTTGGCCTTTGAGCGACACTGGTTGACAGTGCGCTCGTGCCCCGCCGCCTCCATGTCGCGCACGATGTCCCGGTAGACATGCTCGTTGCGCTGGTTTATTGCGAGCTCCACCTGGTACTCGAGGGTCCCCCAGATCCGTATGAAGTCCCGGGTCTCCTGGAGGCCCCACTGTCCCCCTCTGTGATAGGCCTTCCTCCGGCTGGGCCCCTGCTGTTCCTCCTCCCGGTGCAGCTCCTGCTGCACCTGCCTGTGCTCCTCCTCCACCTCCTCCTGGGGGTGCGCCTCCAGGGGCCGGGGGCCGGGCTCCTCCTGGGGCTCGTCCGCCCGGGCCGACTTTCGTGTCTGGGGGGGGGAAGGGGGGTGGTTGGTTGCTGGGTGAGGGTGTGGGCCCTCTCGGGGGCCCCCTGCCCCCCTGCCCTCCGCCCGGGGTCCCCCTGCCCCCCTGCCTTCCGCCCGGGGTCCCCCCGGCCCCCTCCACAGGGGGTTCCCCTGTGCCCCCTGTTCCCCTCCCAGTGGGTGCCCTTACCCGTTTCCTGGGTGCCTCCTGTGGGCCTGTTCCGGCCGCTGTCCCCGGGGCGGCGCGACCCGGCTGCAGCTGTGGTTGGTGTTCCCGGGGCGCCTCCCTGGTCGGGTGCTCCCGTGTGCCCCCTTCCTGCACCTGTGCCCCCTCCGCCTGCATCGCTGGGCCTGGCTGCACGTCCTCCGCCTCCTGTGCCGCCGCTGTCGCTGTTCGTGCCTCCGGTCTCTTCCGCTTCCCTCCTCGCTCCATCCCGCCACGCTTGCTTGCTGCTGCTCTCGCTTTAAATCTCCCTCCGGTGTTTGTGTTGGTGCTGGTTGCCTGGCAGCGACGCTGCGTGCCTCGTCCCCGGCCGGGGCTCCATTTTTTTGGTTCCGCTGGGGGATTGGCGTCCAGACGTTACTTTTGCTTGGTTCCCTGTGGGGGTTGGTTTGACCACGCTTCCCGGGACCTTCCCCCGGCTAGCCCGGGAAGCGTGGTTGAAACTGACCCCATGTGGGTATTGAGCGTGATGAACATCTGGCGCGCGCCGTTCAGACGTTCAGGGCCCTTTGGCCCCACGGGGGGGTTCAGCGTGGTTCAGCATGATCTCGTAACGTCTGAAATCACCCATTGAAAGCTGAAGTGTGGGTGGAAGTAGCTGTAAGGAGTAATGTGTGGGGAGGAGGGAAGTGAAGTTTTCTTAGTCACTAAGGAGGCTTATTTCTGATAGCCTAAAAGGGAGAGTGTTGTCCTCTTGCTGCTGCTCTGTGTCATCAAGTGAGTAGTTCTCACTCAGTGTTGTATCTTCAGATATGGAAATGGGGATGAAACTGTTTCCCCCTTGATGCTTTAAGGAAGGTCCGACAGCCCAGCAGTTGATGCTGGGGGGGGAGGGGAGTGTGCCCACATCTGACAATTTAGGAATCTATATATTTTTTTAAATGTCAGAGTTTACTCTACCACGTCGAGTTGGGAGAAAACATTTTTAAGTTACCTCACATTACTGTTCTGCTGTCTGTGTAACTGGGTGAAAGCAACCTGCATGTGGGAGCAGGGAGAGGGATCTGGTATTGATATGATGGACATTGATTGCAAAATATCACATCTGGTTCTCCTCTCATTTACATCTTCCATACATCAGTATAACTTGTCCTAAGAATTGCTCCTGATTTACACTGATGTGAAAGGGAGAAGAATCAGGCCTCTCAATTTTACACAGGATGCTGTCTGCGATTGTTTCTGTTCACAAAGGATGGAAATGTTTATGCAAAATCAGTTTGTGCAAGTAGTATTGACAGTTCCAGGTGAGAAAAATCTTCATCACTTCACTGATCACTGTTTAAAGTCACAGAGGAAGGGGATGGGTAGGACGATGCCTCTGTCCTAATTGTTAAAAGTTGTGGTTTCCTTTCAGACTTTAGATAAAGTTTTTTGAAGTATACAGACCATTAGAGTACATTAAACAGTTAATCACACTGTATTCTGCTAATGTTAGACTTCATGAACACATGAACACACACCCCAGAGTCCAGGACAAACACCGGCAGGGCATGGGGGCCTGTTCCCAGGGGGATCACGGCCTCTGGAGTGGAGGACAATGAATCCTGTGCCGCAAGCAGGGGGACTTCATGACAGAGTGAGCAGGAAGCAGAAACCTCCCCACAGAGCTGTGTGTCCACAAAGTGCACTGAAACACTCCGGCTTTTAGAGCAGATGGGGGTTCCAACCCTGCCTAGAGACCTACAGAGACAGCCTGAGCCCCCAAATCATTGGGTGTCACTATGACGGACTTGAGCAGGGACTCGGTTTGGTGGGGCTAGAACAATCCTTAAATCAAGCAAATCCTGGTAACTAAAAGGCAATTCATGGGTACTGGGGGAAGGGTTTCATAACACGTACAAAATTACATCCCCCTAAAAATTCCAAAGGACATCGAGTGTGGAAGGGAGAATTCCATAGGACATCTGATCTATTCCCACTCAAGCCAGTGACTAAAATTCTCACAAATATCTTACGTTTTGTATAATAATTTACAGCTGTGGAAAGTGAATATAAAGCAGTTGTAAAATGTTGGCAGGTCAGTTTCTTACACCCACTTTGCACAAGAATGGTTACACAAGACGCTAGGCATCCGAGGGCATATCCACGCATCATCCTGTGAATGTGGGAATCAGTGTCACATGGTATTCTATTCTTCCTCCTCCTTTGGCTCTGCTCCATTATCAACTTTTCCCAGCTTGAGGAGTAATGTGTGAATGAACCATAAGAGCGAGATCCATTGACTTCAATATCTGGTCTTACATTACCATTTTCTATGGATTTAGTAGGAATAGAGAAAAACAGCATTTCTTACAGGATTCCTCATAGTGATTATCTATGAATAATTCCTTCCAGTCATCCAACAAAGGAAATAATGTCTAAACCTAATTAACAAATTTGCATATGATTCAATAAAATGATCATCTGCTGGGATTACATTAGCAAGAGCTAAACAAGGGAAATGGAAGCAATAGATCCAGAACTTCAGTTGCTTTACCCTAACATTTTAAATGTTTTTGAATTTTTAAAATTATTTAAGACCGTGATTAACATGTTAAATATAGCCTCCTTATATTCATTTATTAATGTGTAACTCATAATTATAATTCACCATAATTATAATTCACCAAAGTTCCATGCCCACATGAAGGGGAGAGAATTATTCCTTATTTTAAATACATATAGCTTGACTGATTTATTTTAAAACACTGAGATAATTTTCTTCCTCAGTTTCTTTACTGCAGCATTCAGGGCTTACTTGTAATTCCATCCTGCATTTACCACAGCACTGAGGAAATGTAAAGGTAGTTCTTTTGACAATCCTTACATCTAAAACATTTATGCTAAAATATAAAATGTATTGTTTATACACGCTTCCCTTGCCAGCTAGTGTCACTCTGAATTTTTTCTCCATGTAATGTCAGAATTAGAGAAGAAAGGATAGTTCAGAAGATAAATGATAAAAAAAATGTATAGAAATGAGCCCTAAATAATCAGTGACTGAGAGTTATACTGTATCTCAGTGCTGTACCAGTTTTGAAAACCGGTATGGAAATTGAATTTGCAGAGCTGTTGATCTAGCTCCCTTCACTGGTTTTAATTTTGCTTTAAAAAATCCTACTAAGTTTATGGACCCTATGTTTTAAATCCTTCACATTTTTTCAAAATGCCTTTTTAATTTTATTTTATTTTAACAAAAACAGAGTACAGCTGAAACAGTTAACTAAATACTTTCTTTGAAGAATGTTGCTTATGGGGAAATACCTTATTTAATGTCACAAATGATGCAATAGGACAGAGCAGAAGAAGAATTTAAGAAATAGGGAAGCAGAATTAATAGCACGTTAGACACCATTAGAACAGTGAGTATTTGCCAAAAGTTGCCACACACATACCAGTGTGGAAAATCATGACCAATATTTACTTTTTAATGGAAGGTGCTGAATTTTAAAACGGTTGAAAACTATTTAAGATAGTAACACCATGGAATAGATATTTAACGTAATCTGAGTCAGCAGCAAGAGCTTTTCTTTAAGCAACATAATTACCAAGGACTGCACTTCTAACCATAAAAGCCATGGGACGGGAACAGATGATCAGAGGAACTCTGTTGTCCAACTAGCCAGTTTTTCTAATGAAGTTGCTCCTCAGGGAAAAGGGGATTTTGAGGCATAGATATAAAGACTACAGAGTACCCCCTAAACTCATTAATATAAACTTTTTTGGTGTGGGACAGGGTGGATGTTCTTCCCTACCCCTTTACCTCTACCTCTGACAGTTTTGTTGCCTTCTGGAAAATGACTGCTGCAGAAAGGGAAGGAGTCATTTTGTATGCCAAAAGTGCTTCTCCACTTCCTGCAGCAGCCATTTTGTTGGAAGTAAAAAACCACAGTGAAATTTGTCCATAGGACTGGCCTTTGAATTTGCAGGACTCATCATGAAAACAAAATGCGCCCGCTATGGTCCCGTTCTCTTAGTAGTTGGCAGTCTGGTGCCATATAAGGTTGTTGTTTTTTAAAACACATCAGTAGAATGTGCAAGTGAAACGACAGATTTGAGGCAGCACATCTGGCCACATACAGTTACGCTCACATACAGGCTTCCTCCTGTCCCCCCAATGTCCGAGTGGGGTGGGGTGCAGCTTCCTCTATAGCCCAATTGCGCTAACAGATTTGCAAAGGTGGGGTGGGGGACAGCAGTAGCCACAGTGGCCCTGCATGGAGGGGGACATAGCCATGCCTACCAGCTGCTGCTTCTGGAAGGACCCCTGCCCCGCCCCCCAGCCCTGTTATGGGTGACTGGGCAGGACAGCCAGCACTAAAGAAGCAGCTCTCATGGGGCCCTAAAGACCATTGTGTTTGTTAGGAGTGTGACTTTCGGTTTCAGTTTTAACTGAAAAAGCCAAAAAATATCTGTCTTGGGTTAAAACCGAACAATCCGAATAGTGGGCCATCTCGGTTCCCAATTTTTTGATCTGTATGTTCCCATTGAAGTCAGTGGTAAATCTTCCCATTGGCAATGGGAAGGGGAAACTTCCCGCACCTCCCATTCTCCAGGGTCCACTCCCAGCCTCAGAGGGTGGGGGTAGGGATCCATGTCCCTAACACCCCCACCCCATGGGGCCCAGCTTTACATCCCCCATGCCGGGGTCCTGCACTTACCGCTGCCAGTTCAGATCCGGAGGGTGGGGGTGAGGAGGGGCTGCCAGCTCAGCTGCTGGTGGCTGGGTCTCCTCTGCTGCTGGGTGGTAGTGGGAGCTGGCTCTGCTGCCAGGCCACTGGGCTGGCTCTGCTGTGGGGCAGCGGAGAAGGCCTGGCTGCCCGGCAGCAGAGCCGGCTCTGCAACTCAGCAGGGGAGGAGGCCCGGCTACCCAGCAATGGATCCAGGTCCCCTGCCAGGCCTTCTTCCCTGCCATGTGGTGGTGCCAGGCAGCAGTGGAGAGGCCTTTTTTTCTTGGTCTGGTGCCAGAAAATGCTGCCAGAGCTCCCTGCTCCAGCAGTGCACATGCACAAAATGGCCACCAAAGCCATTCTGCACATGTGCAGCCCTTTTCCACAATGGCACTGGCAGTGTTGGTGCCATTTTGGAAGAGGGCAGCCGTTCTGCTCACCGCGATGGGCTTACTCCCTGTGCCGTGCTACTGCAGAGTCCTTGAGGCGGGAGGGCAGCTGCTGGCTCTCTCCTGCACCACACTTCCCAGTGCTTGCCTCCGGCCAAGCTTCCCAATTAGGGCTGATACGAGAATTAAAAATATTCTCACAAGAATTTCTCACAAGATCGAACACAGGGATCAAGGTCTTGCCAAAATCTCAGTCCCAGTGCAAGATCGCTTGAAAAATGAAATATAGATACACATAATATAATTTTTTTTCTAAATGTACTGGGGCATCATGGCACACCTCAAGAAACCGGCTGAATTACCTCACCCTGGGCTGCTGGCCTCCAGTCCAAGTGACTACTCCCTGTATCTGCCCTACATTCTGCAGAGTGCTGCACTTGCTTTCTGCCTCCTCTGCCATGCTGTACTCTGCGAGCTTAGCTGGGACCTGACAGTAAATTATCTAAGTGGGGAGGGGAGCAAGGAAGCCTCTTCCCCATTGTGCGCAGAATCTAATCGGTCCCTGTTTCCAGGGGGACCAATCAGGGCTGCACTGTGTGGTGCCCTGATATCAATCCCCCTGGAAACCGGGATTGATTTGAATGTTGCACACAGCTGGAAAGAGGCTTCCTTGCTCCCCTCCCCACTCTGGTAATTTACTGTTGGGTTCCAGCTAAGTTCTTCAGAGTGCAACGTGGCTGGGGGTGCAGAGAGCAAGCTCGGCTCTCTGCAATATGCAGAGGGAGGCACGGAGCAGCGGCCAGCAGCCCTGCAGTAAAATTTCTTAATGTTTTCTCGCTTTTTCAATAAGAATCCGGCCCATTTCTCAGTTTGTTCTTGGTTCCCAGAACAAACTGAGAAATGCAGTTCTCATCGAAAAACAAGAAAATACTGAGAACAAGTTTCAGACCTCGCAACAACAGTGACACTAATTGTGAGATCATGAGTGAGGCTTAGAAATCATGTGTCCATAGTAAATTTATGAGAGTTGGCTTGTGTATTTTTCGTATTAAACTTATTCCATTTCCACAACCATCTTGTGAGATTGTTGTTGAAAAGAGAAGGTCATCTCTACACAAGACTCGAAGGATTTATTAATTTTCTGTTTTGATAATGCAGCCTCACTTTTGTAACATGCAAAGCCCTTCAGGCAATATTAAATTTAGATACTTTATTGGGTAAACACTATATGTACTGAAAGTACCAAGTTATTAGTTTGGAGAGGTTACTTGCAGATTAAGGGCCTTACTAGTAAAAACAGAGGAAAGATGAGATGCTGCTATTGAAGAGCAAATAAGGTTCTTGCTTTTGTAAGTTTTTAATTTGAAATGATTCTGCTACTGAGTGTGGCTTATATAAGCATAAAGTTAGCAAACATGATTTATGCACATAAAAAGGATTCACTTTGAGGAGAACCAAGTATAAACCAGGGGTGTTTGGGGGCATGTTGTAGTGGTGTGCAATTCATTTTCATTATTATGAGAACAAAAATGAAAATTAATTTTTGTTTTGAAATAATGGGAAAACACTGAAAAACCTATTTCTATCTATAACTTTTTTGTTTTTTATTCAGTTCAGATGAGACTTGGGGATATTGTACCTCCAATGGAGGGCACTGTGTGCACCAAATACCACAAAGATTGGGTAAAGGAAACCGATTTTATAGGCAATTGAATTATGTGATTCTAAGAAAATCTGTGTACACATTCCTGGCTACAACTTCTTTATCTTCCGTCCAATTTGCATGAAACCTAGCACAATTTTGTCCTGCCCAAAGATTACCAGTCCTGCCAAATTTCAGAAAGATTGGATAAGGGTCCTGATGTTGTAAGCCATTAACCTGAAATGCACTTCCAGCTGTAACATTTTTAGTCTATCCTATTTAGAAGACATTTGGCAGGAATGTATCCCTCACCTTCCCTGTCATCTCTGCCAAACTACAGGACAATTTGATAAAGGCATCCAGTTTTATAAGCAATTGAAGTTAGCCCCTTGAAGACTATTTATTCAGATAAATAGCAGCACATGCA
This sequence comes from Sphenodon punctatus, assembly GCA_003113815.1. Taxonomy (NCBI): domain Eukaryota; kingdom Metazoa; phylum Chordata; class Lepidosauria; order Sphenodontia; family Sphenodontidae; genus Sphenodon; species Sphenodon punctatus. The sequence goes on from QEPC01013547.1 coordinate 2,493,380, forward strand.
GTGCCAGTCAGAGACAAGCACTTGGCATGGCAGGGGGAAGGAGGATGTGGAGAAACCCAACAGACTGACAGACATATTCACTGGCCAATTATGGCATGTTTCCAGCTTTACAGGACCAATCGGTGGTGGCTTCAAGGCAGGCATAGGGGGCAGCCCTGAGGTGGGCATAGAAGGGACGTAACTGGAACTTTGGGGATAGCATCCCAGCAATCAGGAGACATAGTTCACACATCCAGGCTGGTGAATTATCATCACAATCACATCCTGCAGCACTGTGACAGAGGACATAAGAGAATCTCTATTGGCTCTTTCCTAAACAGATGCTTCCAACTTGCCAGTAACAAGTGGGGGAGAGAATTTAGGGTGGTCACAGCACAGAATGAAGGTATTTGGTTGACATTTCTGCTGGCCAATTGGCATCACAAACAGATCTTATACCACAGTGACAAGTAAGAGAATCCCTGGCATAGGGTTATTCTCTGCATATGCTGCACAGTAGGGGTGGGACTAGAGGAGAATTATCAGTTACCGGTTTTATCGGTATCAAATTAATCTGATATAGGATTTATCGGTTTTTTAACACGGCTGATTCTCACGGTTCTTTAACATTGCGGCCATTGTTAAATGGCATAGATGCTAAAAATCTGAGAGAAACTGGCAATGTTAAAAAACCAATACACCGATACCGACAATTACCGGTATTATCGGATTAATCCTATATCGACAATTATCTGTATTATCAGATTAATCCAATACCAATAGCCCCATCCCTACTGTGCAAGTTTATAAAATTGAGACCCTTTATAACATCTTTCCAATATTTGGCAAAAATGATCCTGAAGGTGTGAGTTACAGCCCTGCCAAATGTCATGTACACTGGTTGGACTACAAAGATGTTAGTCAGACATACATTTATAAGTTAATTGCTTATACCACCAAGATCCTTTATCCAATCCTTCTGAAAGTTGGCATAAATAGTAGGGGTGGGAAACCGGTAGAATCCGGTATCCGATAATGCCGGTATCGGGCGTACCGGCATTATCGGATTCGACCCGGTAATCCGGACCCGGTACCAGATTCCGGGGTACCGGATTTTTCTTGCATTGCAGCCATTTAAAAATGGCTGCAATGTAAAAAAAACTGCCCCAGCAAAAATGATTTTTTCAAAAAAAACCTCCCCGAGTCCAGGCTGCGCGGGTGGAAGGGGGGACACCCCCCACCCACCCTGCCCAGCCTGGCTTTTTGTTTTAAAAAAGAGTAAGAGACAGAGTGACCCCGAGGCGAGGCGAGCCCACCCCCCAGCACCAGCGGCCGCGGCGTCCCCGCAGCCGCCGGTAAGTATGACCCTGACCCGATCCCTGGGGGGG